>JAKTRU010000009.1:0-583158 GCA_030579875.1 Sugiyamaella paludigena | reverse complement strand
CCCTAGCTCTCGCTGCACTCGAGAATCTATATCACCATGTCTATATCTTTTAAAAAAATGCATTATTGCGTTTTCCCCTTAAAACGCTTTCATATAAGTCTATTTACATATTCAAACCATGCAGACCCTAAATAAATATAAAATATTCACCACATATCTTAATCGTTATTATCATTATCATCATCGCAGTTGTTTTAAAACAACAAAATAATATACATATCTTATCGCTAAAAGCGAAAGAGAGGTAGGAGACTCTGACTGTAATCACAACACAGAGTCCGGCAAGATATCGCCGGGTCCTTCACTATTCAGAATTCCAAGCTGCAACATTCTTCTGAATCTGTTGAGTAGCAAAGTTCATCGCTGGCAACATCCGGGAAACAGTTGTAAATAAAGGTAGTGCATATGTTTGTATGAAAAATATTTGCCCTTCACCAAGTAACTTGCTACGATATTCTTTTGAAACCGGCTTCGAAGGAGGCGGTGGGGGATCTTTAAGACCAAGATCAACTTCAAGATCATTTAACCCACCAAACTCTTCGACCAATAGTGATCCCCATCTGGATGAAATATCCAATTTACGCGAAACATTACTAATATCAGCACATTTCAATATCAGACAACCCAAGAGAATTCGTAATTTCTTTGGATCATTCGGACTAACCCCTTCGCCAACTGTGCCCTTAGATTCAGCCCTTTTCATATAATCGAAATGAACGGCCATATCTGTTGCTAATACAGATTCAGTGATCATATTTCTTGCATCAACATCTTCAATAAGTTGTGGCCAATATTCCTTCAGAATTTGATTGAAAGCAGCTGAATGATAAGATTCCAATACACTTCTATCATTATAAATTTTTGCTAATGGAGCATTACTTGAAACCAAAAAAGCATTTGTGACACCAGGATGACCAACATCATGACCAAGAGCAGCTACAAGAAGACTCAAGCCATCAATAACTGTCAAAGGAGTAGAGGTATCACTAGGTTGCTGTTGTTGTTGTTGCTTTTCAATTCCAAATTTGGGAAAAACTCCAATTGTCAATAAAAAATAAAAAGTGGCTTGAACAACATCTACAGCATGACGAAAATTATGATAAGGATTCGTAGCATGATAACAATTACGAACAACCAATAACCATGAAATAAGTTTACTATCAGGAATAATATAATTTTCCAAGCCTGGACTATCAAGAGCATGGCGGATCATTAAATAAGTTGCTGCCAATAATTCATCATATTTTAAATCATGGGCATAAAAATCCCAACTACGAATGGACGCCTGTATAATCGGCAATCGATCTTGATTAACCAATGATGTTAATGATGGAGAAAAATCACCCAAAACATGAATACTAGGAAATTCAAATTTAGTAATAAGATTAGCAGCAATTGGAGTAGACACGGATTTTTCTTCTAAACCAAGGATTATTTTTAGTTGACTTGTACGAGATTCTAATTGATCATGCCTAGCTTTGCCGATAATAGAAGCCCAGTAAGATGGTTTAGGTTGTGATGAGTGGGATGATTCTTTATCACTTATACTAGCATTAGATACATCTAAAGCTCCTAATCTAGCAAATGAAGCCCAAAGATTTGTAACATCACTTAACACTATAAATACACCAGGGATATGAGCAAATTGGGTTGACACGAATTTTAAAGTCTCATCATCATTAATATTATGAATATCTGATGGTGTGACATAAAATAAGGTTGTGAATGAATGTTCCTTGTAAGCAAATAATTGATCAGCTAATGATTGGAATGTATTTAACGCTTTAACTTGAGGAAACTGTTGAAGTAACAAAGTAATATTATTAATGACTTCAGGCGATGATTTTTCAAAAGAAGACGATGATTGATGATGCTCATGCTGATGATGATGACGTTGATGATGGTCGTGGTGGTGATGATGAGGTTGATGATGGCCTAACAATACAGATTTTCTATCAAAAACTTGATTGTCTTTGGGAACTCTAACATCCCAATAAAGAACAGGTCCAGGGGATGAAGATGATAATGAATTTATAGAAGAAACAGATGAACCAGATTCCATTGAAATCGATGATGAATTAAGATTATTACTATTATTGACAGTAGTTCCTTCAGATGTAGTTGGATCTGATGATGATCCAGTTCCTCCACTAGCAGTATGCCGTAATCGAGGCATAGATTTCTGCGATAATTGAGATGCTACCTGGGCCACTTTTCCAGTAAATTTTCGAAGTGGATTCGTTGGACTCTGAGGAGGTTCTTTTGTTTTACCTGCTGGTCCTAGCATATCAGTGAAGGAGGGGATGAAGAACGTGGTATGATATTAATCACAAGAAAAGAATAGTTGCAGCAATATTTAAATCCGATCACAACTGATTCGAGGATAAGATAAGTACTAGATCGTGATTTCAAGATCGGCTGATTCGGAAATAATAATACTATCCGAAAAGTCTATTTCGAAATATATTATGTTCAGAATCAATGTATTGATAACACCAAACGACTTGATAGATACTAGCAATCAACCTAATAGATACCAAACCGATAGATACCAAACTGATAGATGCCACCAAACTACTTGATACTAGCAATCAACCTAATAGATACCACTAAACTAGAACTACTAAATATCAATCAACACGCGTAATCAAAACAACTAGAAGAAGACTCAGGTGAGATAACTAATAAGCAAAAGCTAACTTCAAAGTCAAAATTTTGGTGGTGAAAAAACTATAACAATAATAATGAAATAATAATAGATAGTCAAATAATAAAATAGTTATGATAATAACTAACGGTTATAATAAGGGACTTATAAGCTTTCTTCTCTAGCAATCAGTCCCAATAATAATTAAAATAAAAGAACCGTTAAGTACAGTAACTAACGGTTAGGTTAAGTTTCTTAATACTACTTTAAGACATGCACCTACACTAAGGAAAAGTATAAGGGCAGAAATATACATGTATCACAAACAAGAATTTGTTTTTCCAATGCTTACTTGCATATAACGGTTTCTGTACTTTACTGTAGCACGGGAGAATAAAGATCTAAACTATAGTACAGCGTACAGGGCGGTACGGTACTTATATACTTAGATGACATTCGTTTCGTGAATTTGGTTCCGTCGGATTTGTTCTTTATCCGCGGTTCAGGTTCATCCTCCGACGGTCAGTCTGTCATTAACAAAGGAATCGCTGGCACCCGTGGGAGGTGCCACCATCCTCCCTGTTTATGCCTTCTGCGGCTGGGGCTTGCTCTAGCTCGGGTTGCATAATTGCCGTCAAACGAATTCAGTTAAACAATAACAGAGAGGGAAAGAATATTTCAACAAGGACCTGGAGAAATGCCGATGCTATTCTATGGGGTGATATGATAATGATAAGTGGATAGGTATATAATTAGGTACTACACTAGTCCCGTGTGTTCCCGCGGTGAGTTATCGCTGTTCATCTCTCTCTATTTCTGGTTAGTTCAGAAACTGGCGGGTAAGAATTCTTTTGATTAAAGCAATGTTGTTCACTTCATATAAATACAAATAATAATAATAATGGGAATCGAAACCTCTCGAGTAAAGAAGCTATTAGTATCATCTGCTAAAGGCGTAGTCTTCCTCGCGTGTTACTAGCAGTCAACTTGTTCCATGTAACCCACAGCGTATTATTTCGTTGCCGTATGTATGCATTTACCGGGCTTCTGAACGTTTCCCAATCTTCTAAATTACAAAACAAGTAATTGATTTTCGTGTTACCCTTACCCAAGATGGTTTATTTTTTCGGCGAATGCCATTTTTAACCACTATTTCATAAAAAAGTAAATATGCGCGCAATCCATCAAACGAAACGAGGTAGTAGTTGAGGGCTGAGTAGCATGAAATAGAAAAAAAATCTTCTTCTTATGGAACATGTCAATCATGGAAGATGCGCAATAGAATGGGAAATTCATAGAAGGAAGCAGGGGAAAAAAACATCATCTAACTTATTAGATTGTGCCTCAGGCGGCTTAATATTTCCGTTGGACCCCGGAAAAAAAAAGACAATACCTCCCGCGGGTGGAACTATCTATCCCAAACCCGTTGCTCGCTCCGCCGGTCCTCGAATAATACTAGAGGGAGTCTGGAGGCAGATGGCTATATTTTTCATGTTCCCTGATCTGCCTCTGGCGGTTAGGAATTGGCGGCTCTGGAGGTCCTCTCCCCTCTTGCAATATTTGAAGATCGTTCATCTTTTCCTAATCTGCTTCTGGATTGTGATATGGTCTAAAGGTCCAGACCTCTAGTCATTCTCTAAGGGATACAACCCCCTTATTTCTCGCGTTGCTGAGGTGGTATCCTGGACACTCCGGCAAGTTTGAAGCCTCACTTAACAACCCAGTCGTTCGGGGAAGACAGACACAAAGCTCTCTCATTGTGCCGTGCTCTTTATTGTGAGGTTTGATCCTAGGACAAACAAATACTCTTTTCCTCAAGCTTCACTTAACAACCCAGTCGTTCGGGGAAGATAGACGAAGCTCTCTCATTGTACCGTGCTCTTTATTGTGAGGTTTGATCCTAGGACAAACAAATACTCTTTTCCTAGTTGGCCGAATGATTTTGAATTCTTTACCCGGGAACCAATAATATTCAACACTAATATCCCAAACCGGGCAATATACGGACACATAGACCTAACCCACTTATTTAGAATCTGACGCAAGTCTCAACGGTCATGCATGGAATCGTAGTCGTCTTGAGTAAGGCGGAAAAGAGACATGTGGTTATTTTCCGGGTTTATCAGGAATACCAACCACGTTTCTGGCGGCAGGGTTTATGCCTCCGGTGGTTGCCCGAACCATCATTTCTGTCCCTTCTCAGATTAGTCCGCAAATTTGCTCAACCGTCGCAGCCTTCACTGTTTAAATATCCTTGTTTTACCATCATGATCTCGTATGAGGTGTCCAGGTTTGTCCCCCACCGCCGGCCCCCCCACCTTCCTCTGCTTCTGGCCGCTGGGCACCCCTGTACTCAATGTTAGAATTTGTTTTTCTGTGGCTTGTCTTTTTAAGTTTTCTGTTTACATATGTACATCATATTCTCACCATCCGCACTGTTTGCTTCCCGCAAGCGGCCATGAGACGGCGGTGGAGACACACGATGGATCTTAAATACGCGTACGCGATTTCCTTGGCCACCCAGATTGAGAACAGCTGCCAATTTGGGCAGAATCCAGATTCCTTAGTTATTTTAGAGATGCACACTGGATGCAATATCTGCATCAAACTTCCAATACCATCGATCTGTTGTTCTTTCTCATAAACAGCAGTGACACTTCCTTGACGGCTATTTTAAGATTAACTGTACTGCATCCACAGTTGATATAAAATGTTTTACAACGTATAAATGGGCGTTACGCCCTCAACCCCCACTATTGAGTCCCCCTGACGCCTTGAAAGTCTTAATGTAACGTTAACTTTAATGTTAATTGTTATCATTACATGATCTGTCAAACACAGCAGCGGTGTGCTTTGCGCGCTACCTAATAGGCTGAAAATCAAGAATGTCTTGCCTATGGAAACTTGTTTCTTGCTGAACGACAGTAGCTTCATTTATCATTTTTTTATTTATCTCCTCTAATACTGCTGCTGTTTCAGAGTATGTATGTAAGCTGTGTCACTAGATCTACATTGATTCCTTCCGAAATAATATGCCTGTTCTGACCTTTCTCCGTCCAATCGCACCTTCTGACATTTATTGATTTGGATCTTTTGAGAGGAATTCTGATATAGAAGAAATTCATGAATTTTTACTATTTGTAGGAATAACGTTGGTTGATCCCCCTTTATATGGTCTGTGCACACAGAAAACCAATGAATTTGCGTAAGATGCAAAATGCATGACCGTTGAGGATTGCATGCATGATGCCGCTTGTTGATTCTCAGCTTTGCTTTGTTTAAATTCACTGCATAAGCCACGAGTGAAATTTAAGTCCACGTGGATAGCTTCCCAAAGAAAAATAGCCCAGAAATTTTACTGGCTAATTAATTATAAAATTAATTTAAATTTAAGAACAAAAAACTCTCACGTGAGATTGCAGGCACGCGCCCGCCCGTATGAGCATGCGCGGGATGCCTCCGGCGGCTGGAGCGCTATGTCCCAGACCCCCGCTCGACTTAAACTTGTGATTTCTCGAGCGCATCGAAAGTTGGTGATCATAGCCTCAGCTACCGGACCGCTCATTCTTGACTCCCCCAATCCCGGAGATTTGCAATGTCAACTTATTTACCAATCCAGATTTCAATTGTTCTTCAAGCCGTTGTTACCGATTTTACATCTTCGATAAGATGTAAAACTCGTATTCCAAATTACTAGTTTACAGGTATTATCATCGTCAATATGGTTCAGTCCAGATCATCTGCGCCGCCTGAGGCTCTTCCTCGGATCCATAGTTATATCTCATTAAATACTGACACGTCCGCGGCTATATCTAACCGCTTAGCGACGGGTAGGGTCGAGACTTCACAAGTTAAAACCTGTTGAAAGCCCCACTCGGATGAGAAGACAGGAACCTGAACAAGGTTCTTCACCTGACCCTTATTTTATCACGATGCTTATTTCCTGTTTATAAAGTTGACGAATACATTCGAGGTGCCTTTTCGAGGGAGCCGCGGATGTTCTCATTGACTCTTTGCTCTACTAATGGCTGTTCCATCTGATAGGTAGTCCGATTGAGATTTAATTTATACGAAGATATGTCTCCGCAGACTCTCCTGCAAAGCAGAGATAGGAATGAACACAGAAGAGAGGAGCATATGGTCTAAGTCAGCTGTAGGTAGTAATTACAGAAGCTGATTAGCTATCGGATGACAATGCATCGTGCTCATCTGTCTTCGGAATCTGGGACTTAGCCCCTGGTTCTCTTCGGACAAGGATCTAAGCTAAAAGGCTGTCGAAGAAGACGAAAGACCAATCTTATATTTTGTTTTACTACTTAAAGATATTTCCAAATGATATATGGTAGTAATGACATGATAGTTGATAGTTTAATCTCTAACGATATGCACCCCTCGATCCGTTAGAATCATTGGTAGAGCTAAATTTCTCATTGGTTGTGTAGCCACCTCGTTGAGGGTCGCCATCTTTCAAGATACGACGGATAACAGTATCGACGTCACCAGAACCAAATTCATTCTTTATTGTTAGAAAATCATAATGCTCAGATCGCATGGGAGAGATGCAAAATTACTTACCTCTAGATCCTGTTTGGAGGCTATGTCATGCAAACCATGTGATCCTCGTGTTCGAGTACCGTACACTTTAAATATTGATACCACATCCACAAGTGGGACTTGATCGGGATTTTTCTTATATTTGTTATAATCATCATCAGATTGGGCAAAAACAACAAAGTCTTCAGTTTTTCCTTTGTAGAAGATTTTGAACTATTTGAAAAAAAAACGTTAGTAATGTTTATTATCTTTAATTAGTAATATTGTCATGTTACATACATTATCTTTTTCAGACAAAACCATTATGAAGTGCAGTGAATTGAATTGATTGAAATAATGAAATAATGAAATAAATTGAATTGATTGATTGATTTGATTTGGATTGAGATAAAATCGGATTGAATTGAATTGAATTGAATCGATTTAGATTGAATTGAACTAAGTTTATTCAAATTGAGAATCGTTTAAATTTTTGTTGTTTTTGTTGCTTTTCACTGTTTTTGACTGTTCGAGAAAGAAAATATTTTTTATTAAGCACTTCGAATATTAAAAAATAACTTAAATTCCTCTTCTAAATTTTTTCTTTTATATTCAAAAAAAATAGACCACTCTTTATATAACAAAGCACTTCCCCAACTAACAAGCAAACTTGCTTATTCTATTCATTTGCCCCATCCCATGACTTCATCTTGAAACAGGATTAACGCTTGCATTATTATGCAGGTAATATAATAACAACGTTGTTATGAGGAGTCGCATTCGCATGATGCAGGGAATGCGGCGTTTAGAACGGAACGAAGACTGATACTGTAGTCAACCAAATAACTTTCTGTATAAATAGGGAACTGAACGTAGATAGATATTCAGGGTGTGTTACTATGAACATACTTGATTAATTTTCTCAATATTTGCATTCTCATACTTTAATGATTTTTACAAAGTAATTTGAGCAGGATTCAGCATAAGGTGATAATGTGCTTTGTCGTCATCGTGATATGCATCATGCATACGATACCGGGTGATCTATCTCGAGGCCGGGTATATAACGAGCATCGATCGATCGATCCTCGAAAGAGCAATTAATTCTATCCGTCATGACCCACCACAGGCAGAACAAAAAAATAGAGGACTAGTATTCTCTATCCGGGTATTTATCGGCCTTGTCTGTTCGGTCCAGACAAGATGTTATTTATATTCGATACTCGAGATTGGATCCTTACCAAAAGAATCATATGGTTACAGTATTATTACTATCTCCTGATTTAAGCTAATGCCGCGATATGCACACTACTAACTTACATAAGACAACTTACATTTAGTAATGCCTCGGAATGCTCCGAAACAACAACATCGGCTAAAAAATAACCTGTTTGTTTGCTTTGGTCCGCTGCTGATTTGTTACCTCACGCGGCGGCTTATTATTCACACGGCGGCTGTACCCCAGGTAGTCAATCAGTGGGTTAGGGCTATGTAACCCGATCATCCAGTGAACTACACCCCCTAGCTGTTCACAATAGCCGACGTTTATTTGATAACATCCCGGGGTCATCTCAGACTTCACCAAACGTGCGGAGCTGACAATGCATGGATTCATGGATTCCAGTAAATAAATAAATAATAAATTAACTATACATATAATAAAAGGCCGTATTTCTATAGGTGACTAGTCTCCATAATACCCGTTCTCAATGAATCGAATCATATAATCATCAATATGCCCAATACCATCATCATCTTCTTCTTCGTCATTATCATCAATATTATCATTATCATCAATATTATCATTATAATTCTCATTATCATCATCTTCAACTTCATCCACAACCTGTTCTCCATCACTTGGTTCTTGACTAGGCTCCACACTTGGCTCATTTGGCGTTCGTCCAATAGAAGAATCAACAAATGGCTGCTCACTTTCCGAACGACCAGGCGTCGGGGTAAGACCTGCAGTAGGAGCCCTACTATTTGTACGTTCAACAAAATCCTCAGCATCAATATTAGCCTCCCTCAATGCTACACTTGCAGCAGCAGCATCATCTGCATCTTCAGCTTGAGCAAGTGCTTTTTCCAGGCCCTTACCACTTGTGGGAACGCTCTGCTCAAAGATACTTTCATCGCTACCGTTTACTAAGTCAGGAACACCTGCCACATCTCCAACTAATTCCTTGACAGATAATTTGTTGAAATAATCCGTAGTAAAATCACCCTCCTGAATAACTACATTATCTAAAATCTGCTTTTGAGTAGCTTTACGCAAAATGTTAGACTCAATAGTAAATTCAGAAACAAATCGATAAATATGAACATCTCTAGTTTGCCCAATTCGATGACATCTATCCTGACATTGTTTATCCATAGATGGGTTCCAATCGGAATCATAAAAAATTACTGTATCTGCTCCAGTAAGATTGATCCCTAGACCACCAGATCGTGTAGATAAAATAAATACTGGTATCTTAGAATCACTGTTGAATCGTTCTGTCAGAAGTTGACGTTGTTCTACTTTAGTAGCGCCATCCAATCGAAGATATCTCCATCCATGAATATTTAAAAATTGTTCTAAAATATCAAGAACCTTGGTCATCTGAGTGAAAATTAGTGCCCGATGCCCCCCATCTATCAAATCTCGCATCAAAGTAGCCAGACGTTGTAATTTACCACAATCATATTGAAGAAGCCGTTTATCGGGAAAGGCAATTGATAATTTGACTTGTGCTTCGTGAAATAATGACTGTGGTCGATACTTTTCCAATAAGGATATCCCTCCACTACTCTCTACCAATGGTCTAACTGACAATTCCCGCAGATTCAGACAAACCACTTTAGGAGTTACAAAGGCAAATCGAGTAAGAATCTCCTTCATTTGTTCATCTCTTTGATCATAAGACAATTCAAGTTCCTTTAGACTGTCTAATTGAGTCCAATCATAACCTGGCGCTATACCTCGATGGCGTGAATATTTCCTTATGCTACTACCACTTCTGCTATTACCGCTTCCATTACTCTTAACAAGAAAATTAAACGCTGATACAAGATCTCGACCATATATCGGAACTCGTGAACATCGAAACATGTTAAGATAAATTGCGTGTTGAAGCTTGGCTGCCTTTGCCTTGTTCTCAATATACTCCATATACCGTGAATGCCGCTCAATAGAAACAAAATCAGGCTCAACCGGGTTTTTAGTAATTGCAATGCCAAGCTGACTTAATTCTTGGGCCATTAATCCATGTCCTCTTAGGTAATGGAAAGTTTGTGCTTCCACAGAAGAGAATTCCTCATTATCAATCAATGACAAGTTCAGAGCACCTAAATTAACACGTCGCTCATAGTAATGCTGGTCATCCAAATCCAAAAGCCTCTTACGAACTAATACATCCATTGGTTCAAAATCAGAAACGACTGATCGATCAATTGCCAAAGATGTTACAATTGGTCGAACTTCAAACAAATCTGGATGATTACATACCTTACGAAGTTGCATCAAACAATTAATAATTGATAAGAAATTTCCCGAAGCTAAAGTTTCTCTGGTCTGCGCACGGGACATGAAATCATCATAGAGATATCTTTGCCTCTTTGACAATCGGCAATAGACAATATGTTCATATTTCAAAGGCATCTGTTTTTCAACATCGGCCTTAAGACGTCTGAGAAGATACGGACGTAGGATTTGATGCAACTTAGTGACAGTAGCTCTTGTTTCATCATCAGCTGTTTCTGCACTACCTCCACCTTCAACTAATCGATCAACAGGTCTAGCAAACCATTCCTGGAAGTCCTTAAGATTTGCAAATCCATCAGGCATCATTTTAGTTCCTTGTGATGATGGCATCAAAAAGTATAACAATGACCAAAGTTCCATAAGATTATTCTGTAATGGTGTACCAGTTAAGAGGAGTCTACGACGAGAATTGAAATTCAATAATGCCTGCCAACGTTGCGATCGGAAATTCTTAATATTATGAGCCTCGTCAAGTATCATATAATGCCATCTTTTCCTCTTGAATGCATTTCTATCCTGCAGTACCAGTTGATACGAAGTAATACAGACATGCCAGGTATCCTCATTATTCCAACCCTTGCGCTTTTCTTTACGTTGGGTAGGGTTTCCATAGTAGGTCATTACTTTGAATCCTGGTGCAAAACGCTTGAATTCCATCTCCCAGTTTAACATAACACTTGTTGGCACCACAATAAGATGAGGACCCCATACGTGTTTTTCACAAGCAAGATATGAAAGCAATGCTATTGTTTGAATTGTTTTACCCAGGCCCATTTCATCAGCGAGAATACCATTGGTGTCAGTATTATACAGCCCAGCAAGCCAATCAAGACCATCACGCTGATACTCCCGAAGAGTTCCACGCAGTAACATTGGAGGGGCAATATGATTGACATGATTATCATGCTCCGAAACATCCATATGGTCAACAATATCATTTACTGCCTCTCCTTCACGTTCAGAAACCACTGCGGTTTCATGATCAGGGGTAGACCTGGGAGTATCTGGAGTATCTTCAGGCTTTGCAGATTTTTCAGAAGTCTCTGATTCGTCCTCATGTTCTTCTTTAATCTCCACGTAGTCTTCTTCCTCCTCTTCATCTTGCACTTCTTCTATTGGCTTCTGTCGGGAAGATGAGCCTAGTAGCATCGCTAATGAGCTGGACTCCTCTTCTTCCTCATCCTCCTCATCATCACTGTCATTATTCTCGTCATCATCCTCATCATCATCGTCGCTGTCTAACTCACTATCCATAGGAATGCTTTCATCTGAAGAACCTCCATACGACTCTTGTTCATATAAAGCTTGTGCTTGTTCATCGATTTCAACAACACTATCCGAGACCCCATTAATAGTGCCATTGATATCACCATTCACCTTCCCATTTAATATTTCCTCACTAGCATTCTCAAAGTCATTATCATTCCCTTGTTCAAGATCGTCAAAGGTCACAGATTTAAGTTTTGCATATTTAGCTTTCAACTCATCAACAGTCAAATTTTCATCTCCATTCGTCTCATCATCATCTTTTTGATTATCTTCCAATTCAGAGTCATCATCGCCACTGCTCGACATGATTTCTGAGTCACCAGAATCTTCATCGGAATTGTGACTCTCCTCCTCGTCTTCTTCGAGGTCAGAATCAGCCATATCGAAGTTACTTGGAGAATCAGGTGCCAAAGAGTCTCTTGAATCACCGGCAGTTTTTACCAACATTGTCTCAGTCCTTGCTTCTAATAGCTGAGCCGATTGCTCTAAGATCTGATTCAATTGAAGTTTACCCTGCTGTCTTAGCTCCTCATCAATTTTCTGTTGACGACGTTGTCTTACAACTTTTTCAGCAAGTTTCCACTTCTTCATCACTTCGGATGCAGTTCTACGTGCTAATTGTCGCATGGCCTTTTCAAATTGTTTTTGTTCTTTTTCTTTGGCTCCTGATAACCGTTTGAAATGAAGATCAACCATATTAGCTATACGCCTAGCTCGAGTAACATGAGCTTTACGTTCCTCTGCCATCAACTTTGCAAAATAAACGGCATGAGATACCAAATGATCTTGGTGAGTATTTAAATTACTAGTTTTTGTGCCAGTAGCAGTAACTGTGACAATTTTCTTGAGAGGATCAACGAATTTTTCAATTTCTTCAGTTTTCTGTTCTTCTTCTCCATCTTCGTTATTATTAAGTCGATCACGTAATAGTCCAGATTTCTTAGCCCTAGCAATACGATTCCGGAGATTAACTTGAGAATCAATATATTGATTACGTTCTTCCTCAGTCATATCTTCATCCAAGGAAATGAATGAGTCGAGATATTTTTCTAAAGAACCTCCAAATTTAGGAGGATTCATCAAATGAGATGGATGAGTAATGATTTGATGGGGTAAAGTAAATGTAAGTTTTACTCGAGGAGGGCGACGAGGAGGAGGACCATTTTCATCTAAATCAGATCCACTACTTAAATCAATATCAGTATTAAAATCAGAACCATATTCTGGAATATAAATTCTTTCACCATTCTCATTATAATACTTTGGTGAATCTGAAGTATTATAACTTTTGTCGCTCAGACTATCATCGTCGCTAGTAATATCTAAAAGCTTATTATATTTGATATCGCTTTCCTGATAATCGTCATTATCAATATCATCCATATCTTCATCGCCAGGATCTTCACTTCTGTGACGCAGTCGTGAATGAGTATAGTCATAACCAGGGAGAGTTTTTGAGGCAGTGGTTTTCTTGGATGCTGACCCTTTTAATTTAGAGGTTGACTTAGGAGTTGATTTAGAAGTTGATTTAGGAGTTGATTTAGGAGCTGATTTTGGAGCTGATTTTGGAGCTGATTTTGGTGTTACTTTCATCTCAGTTGTCCCTTTCGATGGCGTTGATTCAACATCCCTCGTCGCTATTTGTCTAATTTGTCTACGAGTATGCCTTATTGTCCCTGTATCAGTTACTTTCTGCCATAGATCATAAGGTAAACGATATTGTTCAAATACATTACTGTGATCCTGTTTAGCAGCTTCAGGGTCATAATGAACTAAAGAAACAAAAGTCTCCAGATGGAATAATAGTCTTACATAATCATCATGATGATCATGAATTTCATTCAATCTTCGACGAAGTACTTCTATTTCATCTGTTGAACGTTTATTTGAAATCTTTTTGGAAACCGTCGAAGTCGATCCATTTGTATCAATAGAACTGCGGATACGTGATGAATACCGTGAATTCCGCGTCGGAGTGGAATTAGTTTCTAATTTAATCCGCTTATTACTCGTTCCTTCTGAATCAGCTATAAAATTGTTAGAGAGATTTACTTCTTCGGATTGCCTCCGGCGGCTCGGGGCGTAGCCCCCAGACCCCCTTGCTCTCGCTACGCTCGAGAATCCAAACCAAAGCACACCCTCCCGTCATCGCCGGAACCCATATAAACAAGCAGTTGATTGAATCACCAGATTTATACAATTGCAATCTCTAAATTGAAAACTCAATTCATTCAACCTCTCCTTTACTTACTTCCTGACCGTCTACGAAGCCTAGACGCGGCAGACGACATTCTTAAATATCGCCGCTATGAAATATATTTTAAATGAAAATTAATAAAAATTGCATCAATAAAAAGGTGAGATTGAATAGTATTCTCACACAAAATTATAGCTTGTGATCAATAAATTTAGTTGCAAAAATCGTACAAATAATGTTGTAATATACAGTTTGGGGGGTTTAAAACTGTTCAAACGTGACAAGAAAGCAAAATTTGGGAAATGTCACAAACAAAAAGTTGGTGAGAAGATGGAAGAGAGAGCAAGCCGGTTGGGAAGAAGATGTGTTGTTATTGTGGGTGGGTGGTGGGAGAATTACTATGCAGGCAGCTAACTAGCTGGCTAACTAGCTACAGTTAGTTAATGGTGAGAAAGTAGGTGGGTGATTGTGGATGAATGCATGGGTGAGTGGTGAGCAGGAGTTGAGTGAGTGGGTGGGTGGTAAGTGGTGAGTAAGTGAGTGAGTGGGTGGTGAGGGAGTGGGTGATGCTGCGGCTTGTAAAATATCATTAACGCCACGGACGGCTCAACAATATTGTATTCTCATATCTGCCACTGACATCTCAAAAAATCAGATCTATTGTAGAATAAAGATAATAAAAAATATAATACCACCAAGTTTAAAAGAAGAAATGGAAATATAATATCCATTATATCTTATTAAAGTAGTTAGTTTTAAGAAAAAACAACTGGAAGTGTGTTTTACACCCCCCTTGTCAACTTCACTCCAAATCTTATAAAGGACTGAATATGCGAATTAGTTAGTGCTCTCGTGCGGCTCATTAGTGCGGCTCACTGCATTACAGTAGTTTTTATGAAAGATTTGAGCAAGCTCCGCGGGGTAGTTATGTTCCTTCTGCACTACTAAGTTAGTACTAACTGAATCTTCACTCGTAATAGCAAAAGCTCTAGGTAAAGCATGATGCGTGAGAGATTGTAACGAAATATGCTAATTATTCGAAAAATTATGAACTCTCTGCTCCAACTAAGGACCAACCTAACGTTTCTATGAGATGCTGTCCCTGCTATTAGTTGTCTAGACCCCCGCCGCCTTTTATTTCATAAGCGAAATAAGCCCCTTATTTAGATAAAGATCTGCTTTTGACACATTTAATGTTGATAACGGGTAGATATTGTTATCGAGTAGCAATCAGATATTCAACTTCTAACTTTTTAGATCTTAACTCTTGAATCTGGACTTGAGTTCCTACTGCTTTTGATTTCTGAAGACTATTGCGATCGTGTCGAGTAGTTCAGTCAAGCTTCAAGTAACATTATTAACTGCATCTCATTTCAATCACTCTAAGGTCTGTAGACTGTTTATCAGTTATATTCCAAATTCATAATCTGCTGGATGACCAAACGCTTCGGTATAATCATATATCATTAGAATGTTATTAAATATGAAAGCGATAGGCCCACTGCTGGCAGCGATTTCTCTATCTGGATACGTATCTGCAGAGTTCTCTTCAGATAACAGCTCTTCATATATCCGACCACTCACATGGGGCCAAGTTAATTTTATTCATACTACTGATACTCATGGATGGCTTCCTGGTCATCTCTTAGAACCACAGTTTTCCGCTGATTGGGGTGATTATATCTCATTTCTTCATCATATGAGATCTCTTGCTAATGAAAAAGGTGTTGATATTATTGTCGTAGATACTGGTGATCGTCATGATGGTAATGGTTTAAGTGATGCTACATATCCAGATGGTGAAATCTCTCAAAGAATTTTTATGAATGCTGATATTGATATAGTTACAGTTGGTAACCATGAACTTTATAAGGCTGAAGTAACTCAACAAGAATTCGATTTGTTAGCTCCCTATTATGGTGATAGATATGTGGTTTCTAACGTTGATATATTATTATCTACCGATATTGAACAAAAATGGGTTCCCATGGGTCCCCGATATAGGATTTTCCATACCAAGAACCAAAACCTTAAAGTTTTAGCCTTTGGATTCCTATTTAATTTTCAAGGTAATGATTGGAATAGTCGTGTCACTTTGGTGGAAGATGCTGTTAAAGAAGATTGGTTTCAAAATGTTATTAGGGAAGTTTCTGATATTGATATTATCGTTCTTGCTGGTCACACTCCCGTTAGATTTTTCCGAGAATTCCAAGTTGTAATTGATGAAATTCGTAAAGTCCTACCTACTGTTCCTATTCAAGCTTTAGGTGGTCATACTCATATTCGAGATTATCGTATTTATGATAATTATGCCACCGGATTAGAAAGTGGAAGATTCATGGAAACTGTTGGGTTTGCTGGTGTGAACTTGACCTCAACAGATGGTTCTGTTTCATTCTCTAGAAGTTATATCGATTTCAATGTTCAATCTCTTTCGACCCATGCTGAAATTGAAATTGATGAGTTTGTAATCGATCAAGGTAACCAAACATCTAATGCTATAAAAGAATTCCGTGCTGAACTAAATCTCACTGAATGGATTTGTTGCATCCCTCAAACTTATTACACTACCAGAGCCAAATATCCTAGTAAGGATAGTTTATTTAGTCTACTTGAAGAAGATGTTTTACCTTTATTGTCAGGGGTAATTCCATCCCGAATTTCTCATCCTCGATATATTATTATGAACACTGGAGCGGTGAGATTCGATCTTTTCAGCGGTCCATTCACTCGTGATACTGGTTATATCGTATCTCCATTCAAGAATGAATGGGTGTATATACCATCGATGCCAATTTCAGTTGCTAGAAATATTCTTCCTTTATTGAATAAAAAAGCTTCAATTTTGGCTCAAAATTATGGAGATGAAGATGAGGAATATGTTCACAACTTAGATAGTACCGTTATCGATTATAAAGATTTGGGCATTGCTGAGAGAAATCATTATCCTCGTCAAGGATTTCCAGAAGAAGACTCTTCTAGTCATTCTCAAGTGATTCTTAATTCTGATGATCTTATATCATCCAGAGGTTCAGATGGTTATGTTACTCACGATGATCTTGGAGATGATGGCGACGACACGGTTCATAATGCATGGCCATTTTTTGATATTCCTAATGCAATCCAAGCTTCACACAATGTCAATTCCGACACAACTCATGTGGATTTTATTTTCTACGATTTTATCGAACCGTTCATTCTTGATGTTCTTAAGACATTAAGACGAGAAGATTTGGGTAAAAATATTTCTTATTATGGAGGTGATTCTGTTGTTTCTTTATTACCACAATATTTCCAAAATATTGGCGATCTTTCTTGTCAATAAGAAAGACATTACATAATATAACTTAGCATTTCATACAATTTTCATATCCTCCGGTGCCCTAGCTCTCGTGCTACGCTTGAGAGATTACACTGATTAAAGTGACAAAGCGAGAATAAAGGTCTGGGGCTACGCCCCAGTGGAGGGATCCACGCAAATCAAATGTGAACACTATACATTACGAAGCTACACATATATACTGAGAACATAATAATAAACACTTCTACATGTAACAACAGGGGCCATGCTCCTCAATCTTAATAATTTTTCAAAGATATATAAAAGCCGGTGAGGAATACTTTTTTTTGGAAGGGATTGGTTTTTTGGTCATGATGTTTTTTAAGCTTGAGCAGCACGACGTCTGTCTCTCTCTTCAGAAATAGTAAGCTTAATACCTTTACCCTTAGGCAAGCTGACAAGAGGTTTGCTTCCTTCACCAATGACGAAAACGTTGCTAAGACGAGTAACGAAAGTGTTATCAAGGGAATCCTTAATATGAACAAGATCGAAACCACCTTCATGACGTTCACGATGAGTAATGATACCAACACGTCCCAAGTTACGACCACCAGTTGTCATAACAACATTACCGTTGTCGAATCTAACAAAAGTAGAAATCTTACCAGTGGCAAGATCGATTTTAACGGTATCATTAACTTGGATTTGAGGATCGGGATAACGGATGGTACGACCGTCATGTGTGACAAGGTAAGGAATACCTTTCTTACCAAGTTGAACTCTCTTGACCTTACCAAGTTTGTATTGAGATTCTTCCTCAGTGATACGATGAACGGCAAAACGTCCTTTAATATCATAAACAAGACGGAAATGTTCACCAGTTTTTTCGAGGGAGATAACATCCATGAAACCAGCAGGGAAAGTATGATCAGTTCTGACCTTACCATCGACCTTAACAAGTCTTTGCATAAGAATAGCCTTAACTTCACGACCATTAAGGGCATACTTCAATCTGTTTCTGATGAAAACAATGAGAGGAAGGGATTCTCTAAGCTTATGGGGACCGGGGGAAGGTCTGGGAGCATAAGTTCCGGACAATTTGTCCAACATCCAATGGGATGGAGCGGCGAGACGCTTCAAGTGCTTCTTTCTGTATGGATGTTAGTTCTGAAAATAGGAGGGGTGAATAAAAGTTCAGATAGAGGGATATTAAAATTCAGAAGATGAATATGAAAGTTCAGATGAATGAATACTCAGACAGATGGACACAAGATACAATATTAGATGACTGGAAAGACAATCAACACATTGAATAAATTTTCATTATCTCCTAATTCAAAGCTGGTGAAGATGTTGTTCTTGTCTTCTCAATAGATCACACCCAATATATTCCAGAAAAATACCCAATGGAATTCATGTTTCTCTTTCACTTCAGGATATTATGCCAACATTTGTCGAGTATTCTATTCATTCTTTTTAATCCATCCAAATCCACCCAAATCCATCTGAACTATTTATATTTCTCTAATCCTTGATTCTTCCTTTTTCTCTCATTCATTTCACTTACGGTCCTCTAGCCATTTTGTATTATTTTGTGTCTCTCAAAATCTCAAGTCTCGAACGTGGAAAGAGATGTTGAAATTGAAAACTATCAATCAGTGAACCTGGTCTTGGACTATGTAGAATGTGAGTTGAGTCGGTATGTGAAAGATCGACGGTAGTGATTCTAGTGAGTTGGAGTGAATTCCTACGAAAATTTCAGAACAGAAAATATTGACAATATTTCCTATTTAGGTAATTTTACAGTCACACCAGAATAGAAATCTTAAGGTCGATAAAATTTGCCTGAGATGTATGGAGCACGTGATAATCACGTGGATGATTTACACCCGCGCGCGCGCCCGCAGAAGTTAGATCCTGTTTGCTGGTTCAGGCCAAAGTAGACAATCAAAAGGGATAATCGAAGGGTGTTAACCATCCCTTATGATGTAATTCATCACCTGGTGGCCTAAGAAAGATGCTGATATTGTAATCCTCCATGCTCTACTTCAGGAAATCTGGTGAGTGCAATCTGAAGGTAGGAATTATGAATTCTCTTATCTTGAGTACTGTAGCAGATAACAGTCCTGTTTTGAATATCATTAATCAGTTCTAACCCTAGCGCGTGCAGGAGAAATCCAATTGGAAATCATATGAAACCGGTTGTTTATTTTAAGATACTCTATATTCTATTAAAAGCAACATAACAGTTACAGTATTCATTATATATAACGGTACTCAAAGACTCCTGTTCTCTACTCCCTTGACGATGTTTAAAGCAATAGTAATAAGAAAGAAAGTTTAAACGTTAAGCTTTTATGCTAGCTAACTGTTAGTCTTACAAGAAATCAAAAATGCATATAACTTACACTATCTACAGGATCCCAACTACTACTGTATGACATTTCAAACAATCAGTGTTTACTATTACTACTGTATTACTGTAGCATATGCCATTTTGAAACGAATCCGTTGCATAGTTTTTACCCCTGAATATCACCCTAACCCATATTCTGCATTAGAGGAGAGTGATAAAATCGTAACAAACGGAACACATCTATCCAGGTCATTAGTTCAGACCGGTTCTTAATGGTAGTAACGACGATCGCAGTCGGGACAGAAAAGCTAGTAACTTTCGGTAACGCAGTGAACCGCTGAGGGTCGCATCGTGACCAACACCCAAGATTTTTTTTCCAACAATAATTTAGCCTCCCCCAGCGACTAGTACAGTAGTTAAGTTACAGTAGTTAAGTTAAGAGCAGAGGCGCGGTTCCGTTCGCACTCTTATGCAGGCATGCGCGCCCGCACGCGCGCACAGGGGAAATTACCCGGCTTTTTACATATTCACTCAGCCTCTTCGCCACACGCGTTTAAGTTACGTACGGTGAACTGCAGATCCGTCAGCCCCACACGTTAGCGAACGCTACTATAGTTCATTTACTAGTGGTAACTCGTTATTGTACAATATCTTATTACTACAGCTAAGCTGACATCGCTATAATAATTCGTTACAGAAATAACACCAACTTACCATACTATATTCATCCTACTATGTAGCCAGCTAATAGTTTACAAACTTCAACTGACGTCAATTACGACCAAACTACTAGCAGTACAATATTGTTTAGTAGCAGTATCATATCCTATTTATGAATAGAGTTGATATTTGATTATTCATTGTTGGAAGGTCACGACTCAGGATACATAACTAATAGGTTTTTCCACGTGTTATTAATATTGTTTGTGTTAATAACTGTACTAGTCTGGTTGAATATTCAGGTACCGAATTCTAACTTATCATTCCTTCAATCATTGGTGTGTGCACGTCCTTAGTTGAGTTGAGTTCTTGGTAGCATACAATACTCTTCCATCTAACTGCTCTTCCCTGCATTCCTCTCAGATGTCGTACACTGGAGGTGGACGAGGAATAGGACCAAGTAGTGGTACTGGTGGATTCTCATTAATAGATCATCCTTCCGTCCCAGAACAATCCAATGATGACCCATTTAATGATAGATCAACTCGATCTAATTCGAATTTTCAGGACTTCTCTGATATCGACGACAACAACGACAACTTTCAATCAATTAGAAATGTAAATAATTATAATAACCATCAACAGCCATTACAACCAAGATTAGATGGATCTGCAACATTAGGTTCAACTGGAATAATACCTGGTTCAAGAGCTGATGATTTAGATCATCTTACTCCGGTAGATTCGGACGTATATTTTGAATCTCCTTATAACAATGCTAGTAATCCATATATTGATGGGGCCGGTATTGCAGCAGATATTGAAGATCATGATTTTCTTGACATTGATACTTCGGGAGGTGTGAGAAGAGGTACTGGCGGTGTCAATGGAATAGACCCTCTTCAACGTGGACAATCGACTAATAGAAGAAATTATGGAACATCAAAAGGAGGGATTTCTGGTTTATATTCTAATATGAAAACCAAATTAGGTTTTAATCCTGCTTATTCAGAAATGGATTTACCATTAACTGAAACTGCAGCAGGAGGTATATCGTCATCTAGAGGACGAGTCAATGGTCCTTCACGTCGTAATACTGCTGGTGCTTCCCGTTATGATGATACTGATGATACTACTAATAATAATCAACCATCATCAGATTATGATATTAGAAGATTTTGGTATAAATTAATTGGCAAAAAACAAGTAGATCCATCGACTCTTGGTCCTAGAATTGTCACTTTAAACAATCATGCTGCAAACCAGTTAGGCTATAAAGGTAATTATATTTCCACGACAAAATATAATGTCTTTACTTTTGTGCCGAAATTTTTATTTGAACAATTCTCTAAATATGCCAATCTATTTTTCTTATGTACTTCTGCGATTCAACAGGTTCCGAATGTTACTCCTACAAACAGATATACTACTATTGGTACCCTTGCAGTTGTTTTGTGTGTTTCCGCTGTTAAAGAATTGATTGAAGATGTTAAACGATCCAATGCTGATAAGGAATTGAATAATTCTAAGGTTCATGTTCTTAATAATGAAACTGGTCATTTTGAACCTAGAAGATGGGTTAAAGTACAAGTGGGTGATATTGTTCGAGTACAATCTGAAGAACCTTTTCCGGCGGATATTTTATTATTAGCATCTTCTGAACCTGAAGGATTATGTTATATTGAAACTGCCAATTTAGATGGTGAAACCAATCTTAAAATCAAACAAGCTAGAGTCGAAACTTCTCATCTTGTTTCTACCGAAGATTTAGCTAGATTAAGAGGTCGAGTTCTTTCTGAACAACCCAATAGCAGTTTATATACCTATGAAGCGACCTTGGAAATTGCTGATAATCAAGGAGAAAAGGTAGCTCTTTCCCCTGACCAACTTTTATTACGAGGCGCCACTTTACGAAATACTCCTTGGGTTCATGGCCTAGTTGTTTTTACTGGCCATGAAACTAAACTTATGAGGAATGCCACTGCTACTCCTATTAAGAGGACTGCTGTAGAACACATGATCAATCTACAAATTCTTTTTCTATTTTCCATATTGCTTGTGCTAGCAATAGTATCCAGTTTGGGTAATGTAATAAAAATCAAAAATTCCGGTACCAAAGAGTGGTATCTCCAACTGGAAGGAACAAGTTTGGTTGCCCAATTTTTCCAAGATCTTTTAACATATTGGATTTTATTTTCTAATTTGGTACCAATTAGGTGAGTACCTATTTTCCCGAGCGAGGGCGTCTGCCTGGAGCGCTGCCCCAGAATGTCCGACGGAGTTGTTATGATGTTAAAAATATTTACTAACTTTTTTTTAAGTTTATTTGTTACTGTGGAAATCATCAAGTTTTATCAAGCTTATCTCATTAGTTCAGATCTCGACATGTATTATAAAGAAACTGATACCCCAGCGGTTTGTCGAACTTCTAGTTTGGTAGAAGAATTGGGTCAGATTGAATATATATTCTCTGATAAAACTGGTACATTAACTAGGAATATCATGGAATTTAAAAGTTGTTCAATTGCCGGTCGCTGTTATGCAGGTGAAATCCCTGAAGAACGTAAATTAACTGTGGTAGACGGAGTTGAGGTAGGGTTCAGGGATTTCGAAACTATGATTAGTGATATGGATGAACCTGAGTTAGGACAGGTTGTGCAAGAATTTTTCACTCTATTAGCATCTTGTCATACCGTCATTCCTGAAGTAAAGGATGATGGCAAAATTAAATATCAGGCAGCTTCTCCTGATGAAGGTGCTTTAGTTGAAGGTGCCGCAACTGTAGGATTTAAATTCGTCATTCGAAGACCAAAATCTATCACTGTAAATATTCGTGGCCAAGATTATGAATATGAATTACTTAATATTTGTGAGTTCAATTCCACTAGAAAAAGAATGTCTGCTATTTTCCGCTGCCCCGATGGCAAAATCAGACTTTATTGTAAGGGGGCCGATACTGTCATTTTAGAAAGATTGGCTCCAGAAAATCCATTTGTTAATGTTACTATGAATCATTTGGAAGATTTCGCTGGTGAGGGTTTGAGAACTTTATGTTTAGCCATGAGAGTAGTCCCGGATGATGAATATTTAGAATGGACACAAGTCTTTGATGAAGCAAGTACTACGTTAGATAATCGGGCACAAAAATTAGATGACGCTGCTGATTTGATTGAAACGGATATGTTTTTACTTGGTGCTACTGCTATTGAAGATAAATTACAAGATGGTGTACCCGAAACAATCCATACTTTACAGGATGCTGGCATTAAGATTTGGGTTTTAACTGGCGATCGTCAGGAGACAGCTATTAATATAGGAATGAGCTGCAAGTTGTTGAGTGAGGATATGAACCTTTTAATTATTAACGAAGATAATTATGATGATGTTCAAGATAATATTTCTAAAAAAATGTCCGCCATTAAAGGAAATCAATTTACTAGTGCTGAATATGATACTTTAGCGTTGGTCATAGATGGTAAATCACTCGGGTTTGCATTGGAGCCTGATTTAGAGAAGGATTTTCTGGATTTGGCAGTAATATGTAAAGCGGTTATCTGTTGTCGTGTGTCACCACTTCAAAAAGCTCTGGTTGTGAAATTGGTCAAACGTCATCTTAAATCTCTATTATTAGCTATAGGAGATGGTGCTAATGATGTTAGTATGATTCAAGCTGCTCATGTCGGTGTTGGTATTAGTGGTATGGAAGGTATGCAAGCAGCTCGAAGTGCCGATGTTTCGATTGGTCAATTCAGATACCTTAAGAAATTACTCCTTGTTCATGGATCCTGGAGTTATCAAAGATTAAGTAGAGCTATTCTTTATTCATTTTATAAGAATATTGCTCTTTATATGACCCAGTTTTGGTATGTTTTCGCAAATGGGTTCTCTGGAGAATCTATTTACGAGTCGTGGACAATTACTTTTTATAATGTCATCTGTACTGTAATGCCCCCTTTTATTCTAGGTATTTTTGATCAATTTATTTCGGCAAGATTATTAGATAGATACCCCCAGTTATATCAATTGGGTCAACGAGGTGCATTTTTGAATGTAAGACATTTTTGGGAATGGGTTGTCAATGGATTTTATCATTCAATCATTATTTATGTTGGTTCAGTTTACGCGTATAGATATGGTGAAGTGATTTCTAATGGTCAAATAGCTGATCACTGGACTTGGGGCACCGCTGCTTTCACAGCCTGCGTTTTAACAGCACTTCTTAAAGCTGCTTTGATTACCAATATGTGGAACAAATATACAGTTATAGCAATTCCAGGATCTTTCTTACTATGGATGGGATTTTTCCCTTTTTATGCTACCGTTGCACCATTAGTTAACGTTTCTGATGAATATCGTGGTGTATTAGCTCATTTATATCCTACTCTTGTGTTTTGGGCGACCATTATTATTTTACCATGTTTATGTCTTATTCGAGATTTTTCTTGGAAATATTATAAACGAATGTATCGTCCTGAAACCTATCATTATGTTCAGGAGATTCAGAAATATAATATTGCTGATTATAGGCCGCGTATGGAACAATTCCAGAAAGCTATTCGTAAAGTTCGACAAGTTCAACGTATGCGCAAACAACGAGGGTTTGCATTTTCTCAAGCTGATGAAGGACTTGGACAAGCTACAAAGGTTGTTCGTGCTTATGATACTACACAAACTCGTGGTCAATACGGTGAAATGAAACCTGCAAATCAGAATCCATTTTGAGTTTAGAAGAACGATTGTTTGATATGTAATTTTAATGCATAATCAATAAAAAAAGAACTTATTTAATAAGGGTCACATAAACAATTCTGGACCCCAGAGGTTAGAATTTTTGTTTCGCTCTTGACCCGACGACTGCGGCGTAGCCCAAGGCGCTATGGCTCGGCGGATCGCATCCTCTCAAAGATTATTTTATATAAACTGGCCTCTCAGATATCAATCATATCCTTGAGGTTGGTCTCCAGTCCGGATCAGTGACCGTGAGAGCCTGTATAACGATGGTTATTGGCGTGACCAATTCAAATCTAGTTCCCTCTGACATCTACTTGGTAACAGCTATAGGTTTAGTCTGTATCCAAATATTTGCAGCAACGGAGATTATACCTTTTAATAGATTAATAAATATTCAAAGTAAAAACCAATTGCCACCATCAATAATTATACGTTCTAAGACTTAAATCTCTTTAAGAAGAAAATCATGATAGATCTGATGAATTCACTCAGGATAAGGTAAAGGTTATAACGGCAATCTTCCCAGATCCTTGTCTGCAGCGTGGAAAGAGTCAGCACAAAGTTATTTCTGTGTCGAAGAATGGCAATCAGTGACCAGCAGGGCCGCGGTCAAATGAGAAATAGTAGCTCGTAGGTAGATGTCTACAGGCACTTCTCCTCTATTAACCACTCCGCTCACGACAGGAGCTAACATTGGCCCAGCGACCCCGTCATACCAATCCCTAGGGTCCCCCCGAACGAATAGCAATAGCTTTGTTAATCTCAAACAAATTACTAAGACATGTGCTTCGAATTTCCATGTACCTCACAAATTTGTTCACTAGGCTGTTATAGTCTTGAGAATCCACTGCCTCAATAATCATACCTAGTAAGTTGAGACGGCGATTAACAGGTTTAAATGATTGATCCCGCTCAAGCTTATTATCTTCCATATACGTCCCAGCCACCAAAGGCAGATGATTTGAATAGAATAATCAATAGATACATTTTCTTTATTTATTGTATATATAGATATGTCATTTTTTCTAAGAATCAGGGGAGAAATCTTGATGAGTATATCTTTTTTGACCTCCGGAACCAGCGTAATCGCCAACAATCTGACCAGAGCCTTTGATTTGATACTGATAAGACATAAGTCCTTCAAGACCAACAGGACCTCTAGCATGAAGTTTATTAGTACTCACACCAACTTCAGTTCCAAAACCGAATCTGAAACCATCAGCAAAACGAGTACTAGCATTCCAGAAAACTCCTGCTGAATCCACACCTTTAAGGAACTTTTCAGCAACATCTGCGGAAGAGGTAATAATAGCCTCAGTATGATGAGAACCATGTTCATTTATATGATCGATGGCTTGATCCACAGATGAAACGGACTTAATAGCAATAGTCAACGATAAGAATTCAGTATCGAAATCATCTTCTGTTGCCGAAACAATCAAAGGAGATGGATATGTGATTTGAATAGAAGAAGACGGTTTTTTTGCTATTGTTGATGATATTGTTGATAATATAGGTAGAGACGAAACCGACGGCTGTTGATTTTCTAGGACTTCTCCTAGTGATAAATCATCATCAGGTACTATCGCAGCAGCGGTTTCTCTTTGAATGAATTCTTCTATTTCAGAAGACACCTTAATTTTAACACCGGCATCAATTAATTGTTGTAAAATAGTAATTAAAACCTTTTTCTGTTTTTGTTGTGGATCATTAGATAATAATGAAGAATTAATCAAAACAGTCTCAACAGCATTACAACCAGCAGGATAATTGGCTTTAGCATCAACAATGATTCTAGCAGCCATTGCAGCATCAGCATCACTATGGACATAAATAGAACAAATGCCATCAGCATGACCTAAAACGGATATTCTTGTATTAGCCTTGATATTGCGTACTAATTCATTGCTACCACGAGGAATTACTAAATCGATATATTTTTCTTGACGAAGTAATTCACCAACCTGTTCTCTAGTACTAACCAAATGAATAGCGTCAGCAGGAATAGATGTTTTAGCTAAAGCTCTTTTGACTGCTTCAGACATAGCGGTAAAAGTATTGATGGATTCTTTGCCGCCTTTTAAAATTGCAGCATTACCAGATTTAATAGCTAAAGCAGTAATATTAGCAATAACTTCCGGTCTAGCTTCAAAAATAATCAACAGAACACCTACTGGACATGAAACTCGATATAAATCCAAACCTTCGTCTAAATGCCTAGCTAATGAGATGCGACCAACTGGATCTTCCAAAGCAGCAACATCTAATATTCCTTGAAGCATTGATTCATACTTATCACCTTTTGCTAAATCTAATCTTCGAATTAAAGAATCGGGCAAATCGGCTTGTTCTGCTAGATTAAGATCCAATTTATTAGCCTTAATAATTTCATCTTTTGAATCTCTTAAAGAATCGTGAATCACTTTTAAAGCTGAAGTTCTTTTATCATTTGATAAAGTTTTAAGAATATTTGAAGCTTTTTTAGCTGATTTAGCAAGAATTTCGGCCATAATGGTTGGTTCAGTGGTTCACTCGAATTCTCAAATAAATATACCGCAAGATTAAGAAGAAAAGGTTTCGCTTCAATCTGGTAAAGAAGAACGTTCCACTCAGTCAGCGTATTCTTTTAAGCTAATCAATCGTTCTATAAAGACGCAATAAACTCTAGGAATCAGTTGGAATCAATTGGAATTTTACTTGTTAAATAATTTTTATGATACTGAAAAAGAAAACCAACAAGATGAAGAAGATGACAAGAAGAAGAATAAGAACAAGAAGAACAAGAAGATGACGCCGAAGATGGTGAAATGATGAAGATGATGAAGACGATGAAGACGATGAAGACGATGAAGATGAAGATGATGAAGATGAGTCTTTAAAATCTCCACCAAATCTCCGCCCGTCTTTATGCTGAATGCTAGTTATTGCTGCACGGCTATGAATCACGTGATACGCACGTGATACTCACGTGTTTCAGAGCTGATGGATCCAGCTGAATTAATCCGACTGGCTTTCGTCTCTGACTCCGGCATATCTCCAGAATCCCTAGCTCTCGTTTCGCTCGAGAAACGAACCAGATCTAACCTGGAATAAGAAATGGGGTCTGGGCCCCAGTCGTCGGATGTAATATTCCGGAAGATGTGCCTCGTGTGGCAGGGAGCATGCCCCCTGACTCCTTAGCTGTCACTGCGCTCGAGAAATGAAACAGATTCAGCTTCAGGCAAAGCGAGTAATGTGATCTGGGGCAACGTCCCAGCCGTTGGAGGCATCATGCAGGTGTGAGAGTTTTGAGTAAATAAATAAATTATAGATTTCATCACCGTATTGGAAGCACAAGCCGACGTTCAACTTCTGTCTCTTTACCTTCTTCCTCTTCTCCTTCGAATTTTAAACGACATTTCCCATCTCGTTTACTACTATCAATAACTTCTGCTCTATAGAAAGTGGTTGTCTCGGGATATCGAGCTAAAACAATAGATCGAGGTGGATATGGTGCTAAAGCTGTATTATCCTCATCGATTGGAATAACAATGATATCTCGAATCCCCGCTTTATAGGACTGACCAGGATTGTTATTTTCATCAGGTTCAGGATCTTGAACTTCGAATCGAAGTCCTTCGGAAATCACTTTCGTTACTTCACATTGAATCCATTCTTCTTCACCACCTTTATGTTTACGTAATCTGAAAGCAACCTGTGAACCGACAACGATTGGCTGATTTTGCCTCCGCTCTTGTTCTTGTTGTTCAGTTGATCCGGCTACTGATGAAGAAAATGATGTTCCTCCAGATGTTGTTGAAGATGATTGTGATCCTTCTACCATAGCTACTGACGATAGACCCGAACTACCAAGATTATTTTTACCTCTTTTAAGCATTTTCCCACTATTGGTTTCTTCTGGACCTCTTCTTCGTTTTTTCAATAATCCCCCACCAATTGACGTTCCTGTCGAGTTTGAAGTTGTATTGGTCGTTGTGGAGTTTGTAGAATAAGTATTTGTAGCAACTGGTGTTGATGCTTCTGATATTGATTGAGTAAGTGAAATAAGCACATTTACAGCCTCAAGAGCGTCTTGCAAAGAACTGAAGAAAGAATATCGCGTTAGAAACAAAAGAAAAGACCATCCTCCAACTGTTCTGCGGTGGTATCATTACTTACGTTGCCTCATGACCTCGAACTTGGATTTCACTTTCGTACAAATCCTGTAATTTTTCTAATTTCCCCTCAATATCATCCAAATTCTCTATATTTGCAATTTTAATTCTAAGTTCTTTATCAGATTCATGCAGTATCGGTATTTGATCTGAAGTTTGAGATATATTTTGAATCAGTTTCTTGACTTTTGAATGACCATTATCATTGCTGTCAGTAACAGAAGCTACCACTTTACGCCATAATTCTAATTGCTCCTGTTCTTCTCGGGTCACAGGTATAGGAGAACCAGCAGCAGCAGTTGATGCTCGAGATCTCGATCTAAAACTCATAATATATTGTACCGAATAAATGACTTGGAAAATATATGTCCGATAGATATTGAAGTCTGGATTCTTCCAATATTTCACTTCCTGAACGCGGAGCGTCGCGAACGTCGATGAATATTGTGCGGCTCATAAAAGGAGCGGCTTATCGACCGTCTGTCTAAAGGCGATGATGACATTAGGAATTGACAACACATGTAGAGGGATTATATACGAAGACCACTTAGGCTTTTCCTGTCATATCCCATTACGTTATGCGCTTGGTCTTCCTTCTTTATCTGATGTCGTTTGTCTGCGGTCATCAAGTTCAAAGTCCATGGCCTTCCAGGCGGGCCGCCATCAGCTTTAAGTCACGTGCTTCAGATATTGAAATATATATATCTATATATATAAACATATATGATATATATCGTACATTATATATTATGGTAGTTATCTAGCTGTGTTCTCAAACTCATAGCCGCCGTATGAAGTAACAATAAGCTGTATATAGACGATAAATATCACCATATTCCTTGATTCAGATATAAAAGATATTTTGAAGTTCATGTGTTCCAACAACCGGATATTTTCTCTCAATACTGAACTCCAACAAGACTTTATTAACTGAGACTGAAGATTTAAAATCAGAAACCATTTATGGCTCATTAATATTACTCTTTTATATATGATCTTAGTCGGATATAAAGATTGATCATTGATCATTGCTCGGAATGGAAATCTCAGCCGTGCGGCTCGATTCTATAATCAGTTGATCGTCGACATCATCGCCGATTTCCGGCCAGGCCAAATTTTAAAAGAATCCATAACTAGACGATATATTAGTGGGATCGACATGGGGAAGTGTGAATATCCAGTAAGATTCTGTAGGGCAGATATCTCAGATATAGGGGCAGGGGCAACTGGGGTATACAAATGGATAAGGCATATAAAGTATTTTGAAAGAACCGGATATAGCTTAACAGTTACATTCTATATAGTTTTTCAAATTTGGACTAGGCCGTCACGCAGAACAAAGAGACTACGTCGGCAGACATTTGGAAAAAGCTTTTAACAATTTATTTCTCTATAGGCGGCATACTAATAATGTCAGCAACCGAAGAACCTTATACAACGAAAACAGCGATGGTTCGTACCCATATTGCTGGTATTTATTGAAATTTGAAATTACTATACATTTCGTGAATTTCCCCATTCCGAATTGTCAGGTTACAATTCGTCAGGTAAAGGATCTCGGACCATTATCTCAAATGGAATAGCTGGATCACTATAAGGCACTATAACGGTGGAAACTAATTTGAATCCATACCTCTCATAAATAGAAGAATTTGTTGCACCTGAAGATTCCAGATAACATTTCTGTTGGTTTTTATCAGCCTAAATTGTTAGAAATGCACTAGAATACCAAAAGTCAGCTGCTAGTACTTACAATTTTAGTGACATATTCAATAAGTTTACGTGAATATCCCAAACCTCTAGCTTCAGAAGCAGTTGCAATATAAGTCAGATACCAACTATTTGCATCATCTATTGGTCCTAAAGATTCCAATTTTGTTTGAGTCAAAATTGGGAGAAAATCTCGGAAAAATCTTCTACGACCATTTCTGCCTAATTTGTATAACAATCTCCACATTCCACTAAGTAGAATTGTAATCCAATTTTCAAGATTGTTTCCCGGTGGCATCCATAAAGCGATTCCTTTGAAATCCCCTATTTCTAAAACAATGCCATGTAATATATGAGCGTATACAATATATTCAAACATTTCTAGATTTATTTGATGACATTGTTCATCGGAGAATCCATCTCCTACTGCAACATATTGTGTTATGAAACTATCTCCAAAGCATATTGCCAACACTTCTGCTGCTTTTTTGTAATCTTTGGCTTCGACCTTACGAACATCCATTTGGGTGATTTTTGTTCGTATTGATGATACACTACTACAATTGACGAATAAGCCATATACCGATAAAAAAATAAGTGACGGGAGAGAATAATCAAGAATAATCAAGAATAAAGAACCTTTGAACCAATCAGATTAATTTACCCTAAAGATATTGAAATATAACAATCTTATCTAGATACTATAGAGAAAGATGTAACTAAGTTAGAGTTCCGGCCGGAATAAAATAAATATCATATGATATGACTCCTCGATAAGATATATATTTATTTAGTTGAACTTCCGTGCGTCGGCCGGAATTAATCAGTATTTAGCCGCGCTTACTTACCTTAACCGCCCAGTGTATGCAGGATATGCAATGCAAAAAGCGGTCGATCCTTTTATTGTCTTACGGTTCCCCGGTATTTCTCGACGCACACAGGCGGCTCGGTTGTAGCTTAGACCCTTGGCTCTGACCTCGCTCGAAATCAACTCAACCTCGTTTGAATCCGTAGGGATATAGCGGCGCCCAAGAGAAAGGAATCGCAGGACCTGGAATGACAGAGGAAAAATTACAGGTTGACTTGAATATTCGTTTCTTCTAGTTAAAGCTACGTATGCTTCTTTTCTATAATACATCTATATCTTTGACGACCCTTAGAGTCTGAATATGCGTATCCATACTTTTTCAAATAATGACCAGCTTTTGATAATGTATTTACATTCCATTCTGATGAATTAAAAAAGTCAAACTGCTTTAAATTATCCAAAATATCTTGATAATAAGTCAGATCTTCTTCTGCCTCGTCGTTTTCTAACTCGTTTGTCAAGAATAACTTGCCCTGTATTAATTCTTGGGCAAAATATAACATTATTACTAAATCCTCATAATCTTGCTCCAACAGTTCATCAAGTCCATTTAAACCAAACGCAACCATTATTTCATTAACAATTTCAACAGAGCTGGCAGCAATAAATTCCGCATCATAAATCATTACATTAGAGTTGGAAATAATTTCATTGATTTCCGTATTACAGAGACGGATACTTGAAAACAAAATATCTTTTTGACCAGCTCGGTAATATTTCGAAAATTTCTGCCGAATATTCTTAGGTGATGACAATGATAATGTTGGTGATGATATTAAATTAAGCTTAGATCGAAGGGCATTGGCCAATTGTTCAAGGCCATTTACTTTACAGACAATCAATGAAAATGGATCTTTTTCATCGCGTTGGATAGCATCAAGAGCTTGATAAACATACGTGAGATTTTCGGGGAGTATTGACGAATTATCCTTTTCATATCGAATCAAATAAAATACTCCATTTTCGGGAATATCAATTTCTTTTGGCTTTTTGTAATGATATTCTATTTGTTGTAAAACGGGTATTGGAAGTTTAAGAGATACTATATCAAAAGGATTATTTTCAATAGCAAATCCATATCCAATCAATAATTCTTCATTTCCTTTGGGACCATAATTATTAAACACTTCTGCATTCTTTTCAATCACCTGGCCGCTGATCAAATTAAAACCAGTTCCCTTTGTACAATCCCAATGGATTCGAGTCAATGGTTTATGATTGAGAGAATCTACCATTGGTACCAGAATTGAAATGGTTTGAGATACATCTGGATAGACAATATGAGCGGGAAATGATCTTGACATGAATATAAGAGATGCCCATATATATAAAGAGAGGTCATAATGATGCCCCGTGATGACGTCCCTCTTATGTTCTATAAGTTCCATAGCCTTATTAAACTCAGTTTTCCAAATTTCTCTTTTACCCTCAAGCTCTTGAAATAGATTTGTACCCTTTAGCCATTCTAAATCGTCGTTATCGAAATAAAATGGTGATATTATCCCATCTTCTTTTGGTAATATTTCAATATAAGGACCCCATTGACTTTGTTCACCAAGTAAGAATTCATGTATAAATGCCAATTTGATAAACATTTGTTGCTCCTGAGATGATAATAGATCATATATCACTATATTATCGAATATCTTTTTAGCCAGAACTGGACCGATTATGAATCTTTCAGGACATTCCAAAAGAACATGATCTGATTGGATATCATCAGTTGCAATCACTGTTGATCCTTCATCTTGTTTAATAACAAATTGAATTTTGTCAGAGATAGAGAACCCATTTGATTCAGCCCAATTTACTAGATTATCTAGCTTCACTGAAGGTTCCAAGGACGACCTAATCATTTAAATATAAAATGTTTAAAGAAAAAAGATGACGTTAGAAACTGAAGATACTCGGCTCGGCTTAAAGATGAAAATCTTATCTTATCGATCCTCGAGTAAATTTCTGTCACTTTGTGCACGTGATGGCGGCTTAGAGATGCGTATGACGTAATAACTATGTCAGCATCTACCCAGATCTGACCCCTGAGCAAACAAGTCAGAAACAAAAGATTTCTCAGAGACACTAGTATTTGAAATTAGCCTGCTATTCACTAACACGTTGATGCCGTTGAACCAATTGTTATTATTCTTTGAATGACCACGACCGATGGATTCGAATAGATTAGAAGCTGTTGCTGACAGCTATGCTAGTAAATCAGCGATCACTGGAACACAATTATCATCTACGGGGGATAAACGAAACAGACGAATGTTTGGCGATCTCGTTCTCTCATTGAAAAAATCACAAAATGAATCAAAGCGCCGGCGGAGGATAATTGATACCAAACAGGGCAGGCCCCTGGATAGTCCTGCGAAAATTGAATTGTTACGTACTGAGCGTGACAGAGAGCGAATTGAACGCCAACGTCAATGAGAAATGCTTGAGAATGATACTAAACAGGAGAGTACTTTAGATCTTTTTCCGAATATTAAATCGTTACGTTCTGAACATGACAGAGAGCGAATTGAGGGAGAAGGTCAACGAGAAGAACATCGGAGAATAGTCGAGCCAAAAAAAGAGAATCATACTTTAGATGGTTGGGCAAGAGTTAAATTGTTACGTTACGAGCGTGACAAAGAACGAATTGAGCAAGAGCATCGAAAGCTGATCGAACAAATAAGAGAAAAAGTTGAGAAAGACACTAATCAGGAAATCATTTAGATGGTTCTGCGAGAATTAAATCCTCACGTTATGATCGTAACAAAGAAGAATATCTCGTAACCATCTACCTACCGACAGACTGAATTGATAGAAAGCTTGTTACAGAACTGACAGAACTGGAAGGAAGGAAATTTCTCATGATGTCTAGGTGATCATGGCATTCATTGTATAGCATGTATGTGGGGCGTATCCTGAAACGAAAGGAATTGCCCAGTTGTTTTCCCCTGACGGTCCAAGACCTACCTCTCACTAAATACTAGACTTGCTGGTCTGAATTTCTCGAACTCAGAGAGATCTACGGTCTGGCCTTCACCACCGCCGACAGAGTTATGCTTTATTTATTAATATATTATTAGATTATATATTTATATGCAAAAATTTCATTAATGTCCCTCCCTCCTCGTTAAGGATCAACTATGTGCTCAAAACACATGTCCATCTCTTCAACTGTAAGTGATTGAATATAAACGCATTTAGCAAGAAGATCATGATCTACCTTCAACTTATAATTGGACGACCATTCAATGCATTGTAGGAGTGACTTAACAATTGATGACGAAGTTTGAAACTTTTCAATATTTACTAATGACGATGATGTTCTGCTCTCGCCGCTATTGCTCGTGGTAACTTCGACGAATGATGGTCTTTCATTGTTAAACGTCAAGTCAGATAAATACATTCCAACAAATGGAACACAACCTCTCTCTGGCTTTAAATTATTTAGTTCACCCCTTAAACGACCAAAGTTACGTAATGGTGATACTAAGTCTGTCATTTGCTTAAGTAAATCACGATCATTCTCAGGAACATTGGACCATGTTGTATGCAAATTACCTATAATAACTGAGTTCAAAGCCAATACAATTTGCATTATTGTTGCGAAGTTTTGAAAGTTACGAGCATGGTGTGCTATATGGATGAATCTTGAAATTGTTTGAGAACGTTCTTTCAACTCTCTTGTTAACAAAATCTCCGATTTGATCCAATTTACCATCAAGTTGAACCTCGATATAACAACTTCCACACCTCTCACATCACGCTGGATAAGAAATTCTAACCAACTTTGAATCGGAATGACTTTACGATTCCATCTCATTTCAATCAAATCCTTCCAATCTACCTCCGCTAATGCATCTCTTTCAACCAAAGTTAATTGTTGGCAAAGAATTTCAGATCCGAAATTCAGAATAAATGGCGTATGATTGCCATGCGATACTGTACTCGAAACAGATAAGGGATCTTCTGGAGGACGTTGAAGAACTGATCCAATAGAAACTTTACGAGGCGGAGGGTGCATAGAAGGTATACTCAATGTATAGTTCTTATTAGTGCCACTGTTGACAGTATTATCATCACTAGTATTGAAACTGGAATTAATGATTGAATTAGCCTTAACCTTGTTTCCATTACCATTCGCTTTGCTATCATTAATTTCACTTCTGTTAACATTGGAACCCTGGGAGTTGATGCTTTTATTCCCGTTCGACGTGCTGGTCTCGCCATTAGCGCTTGTATTATTAGAGGGGCCATAATTAACAGCAGCAACATTACCAGTACTTTTGTCGCTTTGGCTGCTGCTGTTGTAGTCCCTACCTTCCACAGCGTTGGGGTTGCTGACATTTCTGTTATTGACATTGCTACCCGAAGGCTGTGCAAGTTGGGCAATATCAAATTTCGAGTCAAAGGCCGCTTTGAAAAGATTAGAATTATGAATCGAGGAATACTGAATAGTGAACCTTGACCCTACTGAAGTAGAGTGTGATAAAGTATCATCGCCAGGACCATTATCAATATCGATCACATGTCTGTCGATAATAATATCTTCTGGTGGTTCATCATGCTGCAGACTTTCATCAATTTCTGAAATCACTGATTCGTCCATATGTTTACCTTTAACATATTTTCCCTCCAATTTAAGAAGGGCTGCATTAATGGCATCTTCATCGGGCGTATCATCAGGAATAGCAGCTAGTTGAGCGGCTATCTCCGAATCAACTCCAGAATAAGGCAGCACAGCCTTATTTTCATTGCTGCTATTAACGTTTTCTATTTCACCTAGACTGTTGATGGCCAGCTTATTGGGTAATGGATCTAGGTTCGGTATTATATTTTCTTCCATTGGCGAAGAAATAATATCATCAACTTGAACGGTCTGGCCATGGTCAGGCCCAGAACTATAACTTTTTGTACTACTCGAACTCTGTCTTGAAAAATTAGTTATTTCTCGCAAATTTTCATGATTACCCCATCTACGGAGTTTACGGAAATTAAGTTCGATATCTTTGGAAGGTGACTCATCTACGATATGAGATGCGGCAATTGCTGTTCCAAAGCTCTCCGTGGAATTATATGATGCAAACGAACGAATTGAACCACCAGTTTCTCCCCTAATTCGTCGACGTCGTTCATCCGAGGATGTCGTGATACTTGTATGAGAATCACTGAATTCGAAGTCTTCTGAAGATACATCTGACAAGCTGAGCGCGTTCGATGATGATGATGTATTGGCCAATCTATCTTGTATCCGTAAACTGTCAATCAGTGAGGTTCGAATAGAATTTGAGAGAACAGATTCTGGTTGTCGACTGCCGTTCTCCACAGGATGATGAAGCTCATCATTACTGATGTTGTGGTTGTTATCGCTTTCATCGCCACCATCACCTCCCACATCGAGAGAAGAGGTCATACCGCTACTGTCTAATCGTTGCTTTTTAGTAGGTGATTCAGAAGTTGTAGAAAGTCGACCACGGAATTGATGCTTGACATTACCACTAGCAATGCTACTTTGTCGATTAAAGCTATTGTCAGTATTATCATTCTCTCTGTATCGCATTTTTAAATATAGATCAAGTTCCTCAATTACTCTTGCACTTAAGATATCTATACGAACATCATCCAATGTTTGAAAATTATCTGGTTGAGATGATGGTTCTTGTTGTCGGGTTTTAGATAAATACATGATAGTTGAGAATTTAGCCAGAAATTTCGATGCTTTTCTTTTACCTTCATTTCCTTCTTTCCATGATGCAATCATCGATCTCAGATTTTTTTTATTCGACTTTGGTGGTAGAGAGTGAGAAGCAGATGATGGCCCATTCTCCACTACTTTAACAGGAGTTGGTGGTTTAATGGACTTTACCTCGACATCTGCTGATAATGAAATGCCACCTTTAATAATACTACCGTAATCATTCAAACCACCAGTGCCACGACTAATACCAGTACTACTACCACCCCCACCACTATTATCATCTTGGCCAGGAATCAGTCCTTTAAAATGACCGAAATCCTTAAGATCACTGCTACTCAAGACCGGCTTGATGGGGCCTTTATAAAAAGACAAAAGTGTCAACCTCCGCTGGGCAGTAGTAGTTACATTATTAGACGAAATGGGTACAACAGTGGTGGATGCATTTCTGCCAGTACGACGGCTAGCAGGTCGTTTCGTAGAAATACTAATCTGACCATAATCACCTCCAGGAAATATTGGCAAGGACACATCGAAATTATCATTAGTAGGGGTTCCTAACTGCCAATACATGCAGCAAGCCTTAATCCAAGCTTTTTTCAATTGTTCAAGAATTCTTTTGAAGTTCAAATTCTCTTGAACCAAACTCCATGCATATATTTTATTTATTGCTGAAGAGAATTTGGATCTTAAACGATAACTGACCACAAAATCATCAGGGAAAAAATTCAATACCCAATGCCGTAATACAACAAATACTCGAACAGCTATGTCGCGACCAATTTCGTTATTATTAGGATCATTATTATTAGCTTTTGTTGATTGAAAGTTTATAGCCCAAGTTAATCGGGTGAAAAGACATTCCAGAAGGTCATCACTGGACATGAAAATGCGATAACAAAGAAAAAAATCAGACATAAAATTATAATCGAGGATGTCATGAGCAGTCAATTGAACAATGAGCCTCGAAGGAGATGCAGATGTGAGGGTGGTAGAAGAAGTATTGTTATTAAATCGAGAGATATTAGTATCATCTCGTGCTGGGCTGAAGGAAATTACATCAAAAAGCTCAGGAGGAAACTTGGTGAAAAGAAAAGGTAGTTCCTTAGTATGGGGACAAGTAGAAGATTCGGCAATGGGAGATTCCGATGTTGCTGAATATTCATTATTATTTGGATGCAATGACTTATGTTGAGAACTTCTAAGACTTCGAAGACTTAGAGGACTTCGATTATTGTTTGAAGGACTTGGAGGACTCAGTGAAACTTCGGTTCTTCGAGAACTTTTCCTAGGGTAGGTTCGATCATTCTGAATAATGCTTCTAGGACTTGCGGTAGAACTCATTTCACGACGAGGAGTTCGAAGTGGTGTTGAGGTCATTTCACCAGGCATAGTCACACTCCTTCTGGATGTAAAGGGGGACGAGGGAGAAAAAGCATCGTCGTCGTCGTCCGTCATTGGACTTTGGAACTTTATGCTTTGCCTCCAGAGGCTTCCAAGAAAAAAAGGAGCAGAGAGTTTTGGATTCTATTATGTTAGAATAAGGGGTCAAACATCAGTTCTATAGACGTTTGGAAGTAGTACTTACAGACTAGAGTTCTAGGACAGTTACCATATACTTCAGATGAAAGCGTTTCGGCGAAAATGACCAAATCCGGCAAAACCGGCGTGAAATATATGAAATGTTTGTTTACTAATTCACGACTTCGTGGTATTTTATTTTCAGCCTTTTAAGGAACTGATTTCCTAAATAAAATGGCGCGTCGAAAAAGAAGTAGAGAAGATAATGACCATGAAGAAGTTGAGAATTGTCGGTAAAAGACTCTTCAGAGACTATTTCTCAGAAAAAGAGAATCGAGGGTACTTGAATAATCACAAACCAATGTGGGACTGAAATAATATTTAAATTCGAATTCCCCTATAGATTATTCTTGATCCACAGATCTAATATCGATATAAATGAGAACAAAGAAGGCTTTGATGATTGGCTAAGTGCAATGGGGGTTTCAACAGCTCACTTAATAAAGGATTTTTATAAATGCACGCGTAATCATGTGTAGTAGAGCATAAATTCTTCCAAAGTTCTACGCACCTTCCTTAGATCTCACTCTCTATATCTAAACAAGCATGGATAATCTTAACTTTAGATGTTGTCTCTCTTATTTGGCAATCCATGTAATATGTGCCTGCTTGTTCATAAAGATTAATTACGATTAACCAGGGCCAGTGGTTTCTGTCACATTTCCAGCTTCTAACTCTCCTTTGTTGATCTTTGCTGACGCGTTATTTGGCGCGTTTTGCATGAATAACCATTCATTGGAATGCAGGGGGCCGTAATAAACTCCGTGACGCGCATGCATACGAATTTGAATTCCGAATAGAGTACGTGTATATAAAAAACCCTGTCACCATGAAGTCTGTTTATTGATTCAGTATTACCATAGGCAGTTAGTTTCTATCTCACACAAGATGCCATAAAGTCCTGTCCACCTTGTAGTAAAGACTGCCATTCCGGAAACTGCCATCCCGGACCGGCATTCCAGAATTTCACACCTCATTTTTTTTGGTGATAAAGGTTAGGCCAACATGCGATAACAAACAATCACTATATAGAGGTTGTATACTTGACGCTATCTGCTTCAACATGTATTACTTGGAATTCATAGGAGCCCGAGCCCGCGATCATGAAGTTAGATAGATCTATTAGTCGACCGAAGTCTCAGGATAAGAAGTCTCAAAATTTGCACGATGCTTATTTGTATGTGCGTGATCATGAAAATGAGAAAGGCGTGATGAAATATGCATCTGCAAAGTTCAATGTTAATCTGTCAACACTGTATGATTATTGCAGTGGTAAGTCCAAACCGGCAACTGACAGCCAAGAGAATTCAATGGTATTGGGTTTGGATGTTCAATCTGTGCTGAAAGATCACATTGTTAGCTTAGGAAAGTACGGCTCTTATCCATCTAGAAAGATGGTTCGCGGATTAATGCAGGATCTCAGTGAAATGGAAGAACGTCACAATGGCCATGATGGTCAACGTCCTTACAAATCAAAAGTGAGTCGTTCATCAGCTTATAGATTTATCAAGCGCGCGCGCGGTTTGGCCTTACTTCAAATTATTCTACAATATTGGAAAATGGCCGCAAAAAAGCTGCCAATATACATAACGTAAGAAAGGTTATTGAGAACTTTGCTAAGCTATTTGAGGATATGAAGATCGATGTTCTATCGAATGCTGATGAGAGAGGTTTTCAGCCTGAAGAGACTCATGTTCAGCCCAGAACCACGACAGTATTGGAATGCGTGATAGTGATGGAACATTCTTATCTCCATTAATAATTGTAACGTCGGAAAATGTTGTTGAATCATTTTATCCGAATGATCCTGTATCAAAGTTATATTATCGAACTGGGCCTTGTATATTAGCAACCCCATCTGGATTTGTTAAAACTTCACTCTTTTATGACTGGTTGGAAAATATATGAGCCGGAAACAAGAAAATACCAGACAGAAGATGGTTATCGAATTCTGATACTTGATGGCCATTCAGATCACGTTAATTTCAGCGTCTTGGAATTCGCCAAAAATCACCGCATATGGATTGTTCTGATTCCTCCTCATACTTCACGCTACTTACAACCTCTTGATGTAGGCATATATGGGCATCTGAAGGAAGTAGTTAGCAGAGAGACTTTGAATCACGGAGAAATAATAGCTCAGAATAAGAATGTAAAGTCAGCCCAATTTTTATCGATATACCGGAGTGCTCGTGAAATTGTCTTCGGCAATCCTGAAAATATTTTGAGCGCTTGGAGAAAATCTGGCTTAAGCCCCGTTGATATACGACCTATAATTGATATATGGTTTCCTAATATGTCATTGGATGAAAATCGTCATGGCTCAGTAGAGAAGGTTATACGACCTAGCCGTCTCACTCTCGATGAAATCCGGAGTAGTGTCCATATCGTTCCTTCGTCGCAAGAATACGCAAGAGATTGGTTTACCAGTCTTCAACGCGAAGTCCAGAATACGCTCAATATGATTCCAGATACTGACACGTCGATTGATAGCCTGAAAACCTTGATGAAACGGTATAAACTCGGCGAAGAAGAATTGGAGTTAGCTCTAGATCCAGTAAGAAGCGGCTTAAGAGTGAGGGATGAGGTGATCCGAAAATTAATGAAGCATTTGAATTATTATGCAACGAAGGAGAGACTTTGGGCTGATAATCGTAAAAGACAACGTGATGAGCAAGAAGCGAATGGCCCTAGTTCTAGACGTAGAGTGCTTCGAATGGATGATATAGACGGAGAATTATAAATATGACGCACGATATGCATTTATAATAAACACCCCTTGACAAAATTCTTGATATTTGTCGATTAGCCCGGAGTGATAAATTGGAAATTATTTGTAGGGAAATTCTAAAATAAGAGCTGGTATCCCAGGTTTACAACGTGCGTTAGAACTAATATGCAATCGGGCTAAGTTCTCTACAAAGTCGTAAAGTTAGATCACGGCATCTACTGTCAATTCTTCACTACTACCTCGAATGCGTGGCTCTGATCTGTGATCTCTGGGACTATCTGTCAAGCTCGAGGCGGCGCCTCCCACGATTTCATCCTCTCATCACTGGTTACTCCTTTGCGAGAGCAGTAACTGTATAATGCCAATATGCTGTTAAAATAATATATATATATTTGAGACTTGTGTGCATAGAAACGAGAACCAAGTGCATATTCCTTAATCGACAAAAATTCTGGGAGGACGGTCTTTCTGGAAGAGCGGACAGGACTACTGTACTGCAACATGGTAGTATTCCGTTTTCATTTTTCAAATATTAAAATGTTAGACTAAAGTTATAATGCGATCATTCGTCACGCCATGTTATTGATCTATTAACAGTAATTACTCTATTATATCCACCAACCACCCTCGCGTAATAAATTTTCATAAACTCTTGGAATTCAGCAATCTGAAACAACAAATCTGGTACTCAACTAATATCAAAATGGAAAATTGTCTTAGAAATTTTACAATCTTCTCCAATAATCCATGTTTCAAAGATAGGAGGAGAAAGAGACTCAGTACTAGGATCTAGGTTCAGGTATAGATCTACTGTATAGTAGCGGTTAAACCGATCGCCGTTGAATCTTGCGGGTGGAATTATGCATATGCATTAAGCAACTGTCCATCCAACAATCAGAAATGGCTGATTCACTACTGCCTCGGGAGATCGGGGTTCGGTTACAGACCCCGTAGCTAGCTTCGCTGAAGGTCAATTTAAGACCGGGCTTAGGGGCTTATATATTAATACTATACTTATAGGAGAATAACCATAATACAACTACGGTTAGGAGTCTTAACGGGCTCCTAAGACCCACTCGACCCAACTCCCCCCTTGCGAGAAGGTGTCCGAGTGTATACGATATTTTTCCTAAGCAGATGCTGAGGTGATACAGCGGTTCAATTGTCCCAACCGGATCCAGAACATTCATGACACGGTAAGGGCAAGTCCAATATTTGGCGAATTGGGTAGGGCCTTCCAGTTTAGGAGGGCCGGGATTGTATAGCAACATTGAAATCAAATTATTGTAATCCAAACGCTATCGGCCGGCCCGCCCTTCCAAGTGCTTGTCTGTGAGGACCTGCCGAAGAGCACTGTGATCGGTATAAATAGCAAACGGGCCAGCTAAGAGATATCGACGGAAAGCTTTTGTAGCTCGAGCCGTAGCCAACGCCTCAAGCTCGGTTACCGAATAATTGCGTTCTGATGTAGTCAGACCCTTGCTGTAGTATGCAATAATAACGGTTTTATTATCCTTTGCTTTCTGAAGTAAAAGGCGTCGGTGCCAACTCGGAAGGCATCGGCATGGAGTTCCGTAAAGAGAGATTCGTCGAAGCGCTCGAGGACCGGCGCGGTAGAGATGAGTTCTTTCAGAGAATTAAAAGCACTCTGCAGTTCGGGACCCCATGTAAACACGGCATCTTTTTGAACTAACCGTGTCAACGCAGCTTGTTGAGACGAACAGTTCGGAATATACGCACGGAGATATGTGACTATACCTATTAATTTCCGAATATGATCAACATTGGTAGGAGTAGGAAAATCGACAATGGCCGCTACTTTTCGAGGGTCGGCTTAATGCCTTCTGAAGTTACGATGAATCCGAGCACCTCGGTACTACGTCTAGCCACTTGGATTTTCCCGTCGCGCAATTGAACATTATGATCCTTGAGTTTATTAAGGGCGGCCCGCAGATCCCGCATATGGTCTTTAAAAGTACGACTAAAGACAATAATATTGTCAAGGTATGCGATTGCACAGTGATAACGAAGCTCCCCAAGAACCGAATCCATAGCCCGCTGAAATATCGCAGGTGCTGTGGACAAGCCCATGGGAAGCACCTTCCATTGCTTAACGCCATATGGGGTTGTAAATGCTGTGAGGGGACGACTAGCTTTCTCCAGTGGTTGTAATAATTTTTCGTTTTGTTTAGTCTTATTTCAGTTTTTTTAGTTTATTTTAGCTTGCGTCAGGTGTTGCGTTGTGTTTCGTTCCTAGTTTTGACGTGCTGTTGAAATGTGGCCCTGCTAAAAAGCATCATTATCATACTAAACATGACTAATATAAATACAATGATAACTTTGAAGCGTTCTGTCAAACTGTATTTAGTCAGTTGCCTAACTCCACATCCTGTATCATTAGTAGTTGAACTACTCGCCTTCTTGTCAGTGAGGTCTCTCATGTTGTCATTAATACTGAGCAATATGTCCGTAATACGGATAAACGAAGCGCGAATATCGGTCGCGACCGATGGATTGCGGGGACGAGGATAAAATTTGAGATTGTCTGGTTCACCATTCAGGAGCGATTTGAACATAGCTTTAAACTCCAGGGTTGACGGATCCTTGTATTCGCTATAGGGCTGGCTGACCGCAATCTGAAGAGCCTGACGGAGCTGCTGAATTTCTTGGTCTTTCAGCTGAATTTCCTGATCCAGGTCGTCAATCAATTTAATAACATCCTTAGATGTGTCAGATGGAATATGAGATCTGCTCGACACAGGGGAAGTAGAGTCCTTTGGTGTCCCCATCTTGCCTTGAGCAGTATGTAAAAAGAACTTGGCCTCCTAATACTCGCTTCACGGGGGACTTAGGGTCTAATTCATTCAGTATCCGATTTTCTGAAGATGATGATGAAACCATCTTAGAAGAAAATTGAGGTCTTATATGTTGATACTATACTTATAGGAGAGTATAAGGGTTAGGCCTTATCGGGATCCGAAGATCACTCGATCCCCAACATCGGAACTTAACTTTAAATTTGATCAAACGATATCAATCGATGATCCATCGGACTAACAACCAATTCAATTAATATTTATTCCTTTCTAATTCAAAATGATTGAAACTAAAAATTTGGTTTATGTATTCCCGGATTCATCAGTAGGAATTCAGCCAACCACATTTTCTTTACCATCATCTTCAAGAGTATTGTTGATTGGTGCTAATGGAGCTGGCAAATCTACCCTTTTAAAAATCCTAGCAGGAAAGACATTAGCTAAAAATGGTTCAGTTTTCATTGATAACAAAGATCCTTTTCGTGATGGATTGCAAGGCATCACTTATCTAGGAACAGAATGGGCTGGTAATCCTATGGTCCGTAGAGATATTCCAGTGACATTACTTTTAGCCAGTATTGGTGGAGATATATTCCCAGATCGTCGAGATCAATTAATAGAAATTCTAGATATTGATTTGAGGTGGCATATGCATGCTGTTAGTGATGGAGAAAGACGTCGTGTTCAGTTGGTTATGGGATTATTAAGACCTTGGAATGTTCTTTTATTAGATGAAGTAACTGTTGATCTGGATGTCCTTGTTAGATCTCGATTATTGGAGTTTCTACGAAGGGAAACTGAGGAAAGAAGCTGTCAAATTGTAAGGACCAATCAATCCTGGGGAGCCTGCCTCCGGCGGCTGGGGCAATGCCCCAGACCCCTTAGCTCGCTTCGCTCGCTTCGCTCGAGGTTAAGTACCTCCCCAGTTAATCCCTGGGTCTAAGCCAATGTTTACTAACTTTGATAGGTATATGCAACACATATTTTTGATGGATTAAGCGATTGGCCTACACATGTAGTTCATATGCATATGGGTCAGATTCTATCAGTAAATACCTTTGAGGAGATTTGTAAGATGGAAACAGCAAGGGATGATGGTAATAGATTCAAAAATAATAGTTCATTACTTGAATTAGCATTAAGATGGCTCAGAAAAGATCTCGAAGAACGAGGTAAACGTGGAGAAAAAACGAAATGGGCAGACATCGAGAATGAATTATTTGAAAATGATTTACTTACGACCGCTAATGCTAGTAGTCGAGCTACATCAGGAAGTCAAGGACTTACGAATTATTTTGGTGCTTTAAGAGGGCATGTTTAAATGTGAAAACCTGGATTTATAATAGACCCCCAATAATTTTTATAAATACATGCAATCTCGATGATCGAGTATCATTTCATTTCCCCCTCCCCCTGACATATAAAGTATTTAAAGTTAATGTTGGCCCATCTCATCTCACTCTATTCCTCAACAGAAAAACAAGTAATGTGAATGCACTCCTGAACTCCTGCGGTCATCCTTTTCATTGCCTTCACCCCAGACCATGCTTCTCTAGATGCAGTGTAGCTCTGGTATGCAACGGTGGCTTTGCCTCCAGCGGCTGGGGGCCAAGTCCCTCGTCCCTCCCAGTCGCCAGAAGCTACACGACCAAACCCGAGCGAAACGAGTACAGTACCTCTACGGAGGAAGTCGGGGTTCATCTGGTGAGATTTATGCACCAAGTTAGGATCTGCTCCAATCTCGCTTAGATCGTTTAATGTCGCTCTAATCGTTTATGTAACTACTGTACATATCTAATCTATCTGTATTAGGAATATGCCTTATTCATTTTCAGCCGTTCATTCCCCGAGGGCTTACGTTCTGCAGGTTTGAATGATCAATCAACCTTACAAACTTAAATGGGACTTACAACAGACAGTTACAATATGCAACCATGCTGGACTGCACAAAGTCTAGATCAGGTCGGTCGATTATTAGCATCTTGTCAACGAAGATAAACGAGATAGGCGACTAAAGCGATGGACTGAAATCGGTGGGGCGGCTAGGGCCAGTGATCATAAGCATCAACCGAGGAGTCCGAGCAAAGCATAGCCCATGAAGACTCTGGGGGAGGCGTCAAGCAAAGAACTACTAGTGCTGCCCCTGACTTCCCTGTTCTGGCCGGCCATACCGGATTATACCTATCCGATTAAACTAAAAATAAACAACATAATTAATATTCTATTATAGGGGTTATATTGGGAGTTTCCACATTTTTTATGGTCGAATATTACTAAGAAGTCCCAGGTTAGAAATAAATGTTAAAACAGTTAGGTTAGTTGGGTTTAAAATCCTTTTAACTTAACAACAAAATTACTGATTAGAGGTTAGTTTATTTTTTATTTTTTTTCTTAACGTTCTTGCATGAAGAAAGGGTGTTGTATAACTTAACACAGAGCAGTATACAGGCCGTAGTACACAGGCCTGAGTTAACGTTAGTTAAGAACATAAATCAGTAATAATATTATTTCATCCTTTCTTATGCATCAGCATGCATGAATAAATGCATGCATAATCCATCAATCAATCAAACCTTCTTCTTGTTCGGTTCGGTATTATCTCCGCTACCACGGCTCTCTTCCGGATCGGCAAGTCACTCCTCTAGAGCGGGTTTTGTCTCCGTCAGGGACGCTTTTCTAGTTGTAAATCCAAATTACATTCGGCTCTTGTGTTGACTCCGCTCCGTTGTTGATATCGACCTCTCAATTATTTGAAATAACAAAACCAACTAATGATTGATAAAACTTTGTTTACTGTCTCTCTTCTCCTGACGTTTATTGCTGCGCCTACTACCTGTCTTTCCTAAACGGCACATGCAGTATTTTATCTCTCCATTTTTATTCAAACTGCAGAGTTCAACAAAAGTAAGACCACAAACAGATAGTTAAACAACGTGGGTTTAAATTAATAACTGCTGATAGATAGAAGGTAACCTTGTTAATTTAAGTAAGGTACGTAGTAGTAGTATTGGTTCGCTGGAAAATTACAAAGCCCCTTGGCATGTGTTTAGTAGACCCTAGTTTATTAGTACATGTACTTCCTTACCACTACCTCCACCACCTTTACCACCTTAAAATGCACTTCGCGCCTTACTTGGCTAGATCTGATCATCCCCTTTTTTTCTTTTCTTTCTCTCTCTTTAAATACTTAAGCATCTTTTGATCCTTCTTTAAGTTTTCAAGTTTCGAATGATTTTTTTTTCTTGATTCTTTCTATTTTTCATTTTAAATTATTTTTTGAAAAAAAGATCACGTCACGAACCGAATTAACGGGATTTTTGAATCAAAAATAAAAAATCTAAAAAGGTTTTTTTTCCCGATATATAAGGTGTGAATTATTAATTTCTTTGGCTCGTGAGAGATCCACAACAACATAAATATATATCTATATATATCATTATTGGTTATTATTGATATATATTTCTGATTGGAATATATTTTCTTGATAAGGCGGTTGGTCATAATCATCGTCACGTTATACTCAAAATGGATTTCGTTCTAGAAGTTTGCGATCATTTGATCTTTGATAAGGTATACGCTAAAGCTTTTCCAATTCATGGCTCTTTAGCAACATTCTTAAAAGATCATTTTGCTAGTCAACAATATGATTATAATCAAACCATAGCATCATATGTACCACCTTCAATTCAAGAATGGGGGTCATCAATAATTGTTAATTCTTTAAAATATGTTCCTTCAAAATCAGATCGTCATATTTATGGACTTCAACCAACGTATTGGTTAGATCCTACTCAATATGCTAATCAATCTATATTCCCAAGAGATTCAATCCTTCGTCAAGCATTATCTATTTTCTTAGTAACTTGGATCTTTGGTTATATTTTATATCTAGTAGTAGCTGGATTAAGCTATCAATTTGTTTATGATCCTGCTAATTTTAAACATCCAAAATATCTTAAAAATCAAGTCAAATTAGAAATCAGACAAGCACTTGGTTCAATTCCTATTATGACTGCTTTAACTGTTCCTTGGTTTGTATTAGAATTAAGAGGGTTTTCAAAACTTTACTGGGATAGTAATGAATATGGTACATGGTATATGTATTTTCAATTCCCACTCTTTATACTTTTTACTGATATGAATATTTATTTCATCCATCGTTGGTTACATATGCCTGGGGTTTATAAAGCTTTACATAAACCTCATCATAAATGGATTGTACCCACACCGTTTGCTTCACATGCTTTCCATCCAGTAGATGGTTATGTTCAATCTCTTCCTTACCATATTTTTCCATTTATATTCCCACTTCAAAAACTTGCTTATGTTGCTTTATTTATGGTTGTTAATATTTGGACTGTGTTAATTCATGATGGGGAATATTTAGCTAATGATCCATTTGTTAATGGTTCTGCTTGTCATACTATTCATCATTTGTATTTCAATTATAATTATGGTCAATATACTACTTTATGGGATAGATTAGGTGGTTCTTATAGAACTCCTGATAAAGAATTATTTGACAAATCTTTAAAAACTTCTGCTGATACTTGGAAAAAACAAAGTTCAACAATGGAAGCTATTCGTAAACAAGTTGAAGTTGATGATGATGATAGAGAATATAGTAGTGAATTGAATTCAAAGAAAAATCAGTAAAAAAACCACTAGATAAGGAAAAAGAAGTCTGAACATTAATTAATACATAATATTACTCAACCCTCCACTACTCTACATGTATAACTATTCTATTTTTATATTACACACATCTTTCGCTTTGTTGTCTCTGTCTGCCTATGGCGACTAGGGATCCCCTGTTTGCTGGCTTGGCTTCGCTCGGGTTCGTCTCGAGCAATGCTCAGTCATCTCTCTGTTGAATATTTCGATCTAGAAAAGGTTTCCTCCCAGGTAAAAGCGATTTATCAGTTAGGTATAATGGACGTTTGGTTGACATTCGAGCTCGGGCAATAATAGTCCAATGTTTAGACCAATATAAATCAAGATTGTTAATATCATGTAGAGGTATTCTGTTACGTTTCTTTGATCCAACAGCCGGCGGCTTATATGCAACAATGACATCTGTTTCAAGTTCATTCGAGTCAACATATTTGGATACACTAGTAGAAGTGACAATACTTTGATCGGCCGGAGAAGAAGTGAATGTAGTTTCAACATTGGAAGAAAACTGCTTCTTATGCTTCTTATTTCTGATGCTGCTATTTTCAACCAATGAGCTGCACAATTCATGACAAGCGCGCTTCGAACTCAATGATAGCTTAGCATCAATATTTTCAATAGATATTCCAGTCACATCTTTGAAAAGTCTATTTAGAGGAATCATTACACAATCAGGATGAAGAGTTGTTGAGAGAAGAGGGAAACCACCAGATATTTATGTGTATACGTGCGCGCGCGCAAATACAGAGTAATCACGTGATGTACTTGAAAATCGCGTCGGTGCCGGATAGCTAATGATGGACGGATTCATGAGGTGGTGTGGTTCCAGAGCGCAACGAGAGCTGGAGGGTGGGGCATGACAACGATCATGAAGAGGACAGAGTAATAATACATTAATTACATTGTTTTAACTATGTTCAAACTCATTAGGTAAAGGATCAACAGCTTCATGCTCAGGATCAGATCCTATAAGTCCATTAAATATTAATGTTCCATATACTAATAAACCAAATCCAACCATCTGTAAGAATCGGAAGCTTTCCCATCCAATTAATAAAGAAGTAATCCAAATTCCCAAGGTACGACAGGTATCAATAGTTGATCTTGATGTAGCACTAATTTTTCTAGTCACAGTCAACCCACAGATATTAAATAATGCCATAGAGCACATGATAGAAATAGATAATCCAATCATAAATCTATTACTCATAGCTTGAGAGATTCCTTCGGCAATATTGAATATATGTAATTTAGGATTGGAAGATCCACCAAATACAGAGAAAATGAAGAAAGATCCAATAACAGCAGTAGAAAGTCCAAAAGTGCCTTCCCAAGCAACCACTTTAATTGGTTCAAGAGAATATACTTCTAAAATATGTTCTTCTACGACAAATTGAGTAGCTGTGAAAATTTGAGCAAAAAGAATTAAAAAAACTCCAAGAACAACTTCCACACTCACATCAGAAGATGAAGTTGTGCCAGCTTTTTTCTTATCAAAGGATGCACTCAATCCAACTAAAAATACTCCGCAAGATACAGAAAATAATCCAAACCATTGACGCTTTGTAATAATATGTTTCAAAAATATAGTTGAAAATGATCCCACGAATAAAACAACTGATCCTCTCGTCATTTGATAAATTGATACTGGTACTAATAATAACCCTACATTCATCAAAGTAGTAGCCAATAGATCCAAACAAGCAGGAATTGCTAATAATAGAGTTTTCCCGCCCTTCAATTCGTTTCTATCTTCTACCAACGATCCATCTACTCCTTGGACAACTTCATTATGTTCTCCTTCATCCTCATTTTCCTCAACTGGTGAATATCCTTGTCGACTTCTTGTTTTGTCCTTATTTCGATCCCTTGTAGCCAAATACATCAACCAGCAGAACGCTTCAGCTGCAAACATTTGAACAGTTTGAAAAACCGGTTGTTCAAATAATTCTCTCTTCTTTGGATCTTTCGAATCACAATTCCCAATACATTGTAAATCTTGGAGTTTAGTCAATAATGAATTAGAGCATCCTGACACAAGCATACCAATAACAAGCAGTGGGATCTATAAGTTAGCATCAACATACTAGAAATAAGCGACTGTCTTCTACCGTGAACCCCAAGAACATACAACCCACTTAGCCCACCACCCAAACGACAAACCCATGTTGAATTCTAAGACAGGGTATATCTATAAATGAAGTCTATAACAGATCCCAAGCCAAACAAGGACAAATTACAAATACTTTGAATGAGAGAGAATAAAACTCTCACAAAATAGACAAAAATGACCAAAATAGCAATGTGTAAAGATAAAGAGAAGAAGACCATGTCCAGCCAGCCATTACGGCACCGGTATATTTCTAAGCCTCGAAGGTGGTCTGTGCGCGTATCGGTGAGGCTCGTGGGGCTTGTGTTGTCTGCGGCTTCGGTTACTAACAGGTTACAAAATGGTAGATTCTATGATTATAATCGTAATCAATGGCATCCAATATTATACTAATTCGTATTATATTTATTAGAATATACTATTTTGTCTTATTATAACCTTGTTGAAAACTGAATCCAGAATGGCAAGTAGCACAGTGATAACTCATAACAAAATCTTCTTAGCATTACTGTTAATTAGGACAGCGATTTAGTAGCTGTATAACGTTAAACTAACAATTACCGACGACTAGAATGAATAGGCTTAAAATTCAATATATGAGAAAAAGAATATTCTCATTCGATCGTTCATAGATATATTTTGTAGAATAATATATTTTAACCTGAGGTCATAGACTTAGATTACCTTCCGGGAGCGATCGCTTATCTTATCTGGAAGATCAATTTCCAATTCAGGCGAATTGCATAAACAGAGTCAAATAAAATATACTGTAATATTGAACTGAGGGCACTTGATGTCATAGAACCATATTACATAAGTATCGTACGCACTATACGCCGTATAGGATAAAATTTCTCTCACTAGGTGCAATACCAGGAAACCACTTGTAATTAATCTTTTCCGGAAACAACTTTACCGACCTACCGACAGTTTCTTGCTCGAAACACCGCCATGTACATACCCTATCATCCATCACTTGACCGAATCATCCTACTGGCCAAAGTTAAGAATTCAATCTGGTTCATTGCCTATAAGCTCGACTAACATTTGTTTTGTTGCATCTAGTAACAGTGCAACCTCGGGAGCACAGTAAGATCTAGAAATGGTGACCCACCAAGGGAACTACCTTTATAGATAAATATAATTCCGAACAAGTGAGATTATATCAGCCAGCATAAGTTCCTATTCCCCGGTGCCGCATGTATGTGCGGGGGGAGGGGTTGCTGCTATGAGCTTTTTTTTCTTCCCTGCCAGTATCGGGGAAGTGCATGTCGTATGATGTAATTTTACATATATAAATTTGAGTCAAAGATTGTGTCCGTCGAAATTCACATCACAGCTAACTCCGCGGACTTTACTTTTAACAGTTACCTTAAAGCTGACGAGCTCATGTTCCGTGCGTCAGCGGACTTAGGTCAAATAACAATAAAGTATGTGCACTGCTCATGCAGTGTAGGCTCTTAAACCCCTGCCGTAGCCTTATCTAATCTAAGGTTTATTTTATGCCGCGGCGATAGTCATGCATAATTTCTGTAACAGGCTAATGAATAAAAATCTAGGATGCCTATGCTCGGGGATATCCATAGGACCCTGGAGGTTGGAGATATCCAATTTGAATATATCCGCCCGCATCAGGATTGTTCTTGGCAGGTTGGATAGCGGGCTCGCTCAACAAGGCTATTATTTGGATATCTCTGAAGGAATATTATATTATTCTTAACTCACCTGTGAATCGAAAAAAGATGAAAAGCAAATTAGCAGATTCCTCACCCATGCCATGCTTCATAAATCTTTCGCTAGAGCTCGATTCGTTCCAACAATTCTGAGCTAAGCAATGGAACTTGAAGCACATTTTGCAGTCGATCATATTTCTCAATAACGCTTCCTAACTGGCCAACCGCTTGTTCTAGTTTACCGGAACTTCCGCTGCAACATCATTTTCGACCGCGGTGATAACAGAATTATTCATCATTCGCCGCTCTGTCGATCGAAAGATATCATTTAAACAATAATATTAAGTTACTTTCGATATGACAATATAGATAGCCGGATAGGGCCAGCCTAGCCAGTTTCGGCTGCTGAGCGTAACTCTCGAGGAGGAGGCTTTATAATATTACCGAATGAAGTTAGTAACTAATATGCAGGGGAAACACCATGCGCCAGAAAGATAGAGTTAAGAACATCGCAAACTAAGATACCATTAGCATCATCAAATCAATAGGTTTCTACAACCGAATAATGATTTATTGGTCATGACTGGATAACAAATAAAACGCTATGGATGATCTAAGGGTGGTCCCAACGCAGTCGTGACATCTGCAATCTGGTCGTGCTGACCGATATCCATTTATTGTATAAGTAAGCAAATCCTTGTTTGTTCATGAGCCAGAGACATTGAAGTTGATCAAAGTAGATGCCAGCTTGATGGAGCTGGGAGATATGATAGGTAGATCCCACCCTCTATTCAAATGGACAAGGATATGAGTCTTGTCGTGATAAGTTATATCTTGAAAACAAAATTCTTCAATCCGAATTCATTGGAGACGATACGATCTTCTAAAATTAGTATGTTTACCGTAACTAATCAGTCGGTCATTTGTCCGTAACGGGCAACTCCCTAACTGTATTCTCATTAGTCAAAATTTTGTTTTTTCACCCCGCTCCTAAATTAACATGATCCTTAAAGATTTTTACTGGACTATCATAACCTCTTTCAACTAAACCCCAGTTTTTCTCTGATTATTCATAGCTCAACTCCGCTATGCACGGAACAGTTAGTCTGGACTTGTTGAAATGACTGATTCCGATATTCTTTAACTCCGACGCCAGTGTAAGCTACTGAACATAACCTGTTCTGGCAATCCTTCACTGAAAGATAGATTGTCCCACAGCTCAAGGATTTGTTCACGTTCATAAGATAGTGATTATAGTTACCCCATTTTTGCCACATATTTGCCACATTTCAACTATATCCTACGGCGGTCTTAAAGGACAAAAAAGAAAAAAACGATTAATATTAGGTCATGTCCATCAATGAAATACACAAACTCATTTAGGAAACAGCCATAAATGTAGTTCTAACTTTTAAGATATAAAATAGGAGGGAGGCCCCTTTGATTATCACGAGCTCATAACTATTATTACAGTGCCATTCACAATCGCAAACTTAACCAAGATATAAAAAAATGGTTGTCGCTTCTCCTTTGTTTCCGTGGACATTGCAAGAAGATGGGTCCTATACCAGGCCCCTCACTCATAGCGAGCTGCTATTTAAGGCGTTAGCCTTCGGATCGGGTGGAAATCATTTAAACTGCGTTGCTTCGGTTGCTATAAAGACTCCCTACGATGAGAAAAAACTCGTCGAAAAACTGAAGGCAGCATGGATCGCGATATACAATCGCTACCCACATGTAGCTTCAACCGAGAGCAATTTTGTTTTTAATTTCCGCCCTTTCCAATCATGGCAGGAGGTTGAAGCTTGGGTAGACGAGACTTTGTTCATAAATCGTGATCTAGAAGCACCAGTTGATTTACTCAATATCCCCGGCCCGGACACTCCAACATTGAAGCCACAGCTGTATTATCTTACCAGGACTCAGGAAATCGTTTACAAGTCTCAGCATATCAGCATCGACGCAATTGGAGCGGCATATTTTTTTGGTGAGCTAGCAGAACTGATAAATGATCCTGGAAATGATGTCAACCCTATTGGATTAGACTCATCTAGGTTGGCCCCAGCTTTGCAGGATGTCCTAGGTCATCAAACATCCGTCAGTGAGACCCATACCAAGGAAGCGGCTGCCCTCGTTAGTGATTTCCACCATCATTTCCCTTCAATTGGCCCCGAGTTCAGGGTGTCGGATCTGCCAAGAAGCGCAAGACGGGCATTTCACACATTCTCGCCAAAACAAACTGAGAGTATTGTAAAAGCAGCTCGAGAATCTGGCATTACTATTGCAGCAGTTGTTCATGGAGCTGTCGTTAAAACCTTGAAGGAGGAAGATCACAACAATAGTCAGTCTTTACAGAGAACAGGAAACTTTTCGTCATTTAGCCTTGTGGATGCTCGTTCACTAATTAAGGATAAATGGCTTTCACGATATCCGTTCACTCCATATGTCTCAACCTTTCCAATCTTTCATAAAGTAGGACTTTCAACCAAAGAGACAATCAAACTAGCTTCCGATTATTTTACGAACCTCAAAAGCACATATAAGTCTGTCGACGCTAAACAAGATTCGTCCAACCGTATGGCGTCTATGTATCCAATTTCTGATAAAATGATTACCCCATGGATGCAAGAGGACCGTCCCAACGAGAACCTTGTTCCTATATCTAGTTTCGGTATCCTTGATGAGTACTTGTCCAAGCGATATGGCGATGTAGAACTTGAAGGCTTTTCCTTATCTCTCAACGTGAACGATCCTGTGCTCTCAGTCAGCGTCTATACTTGGCAGGGTCGTCTAACTATTAATTTGTCCTACAACGGAAAGTTCTATCTCCCGGAATATACGCAACGCATAGCAGACGGAATCGGCGAAAATATTGTTCAGATCTTGGAAGAATCAAAGACATGGTAAGTGCTTGAACTCATAGTTTACAATTTCAAGAGGATATCTTGAAGGACATTAGCTTATAATTCTAAATTCTATATTAAATCGAATTCTACTTTCTTTGATAGCTTCTAAAGGGAGGTTAAAAAATCTAACTTTCCTGCTTGCTTGGAGCTCATCTGCAAATACTTATACTTTTCGATAATGAATAAGTCTCTAGTATCGTAGGTAACGGGTAGAGATCATGAACAAACCTTACAAAAACGAGATCTAGATGCAAAGGCAATTGAGGTTCATCAGCGAGATTCGATACTGTACGCTCTGGTGAAGTTCTTGCCTCAGGCAGCTGGGGCACCGCCCAGACCCTGTTTGCTCGCTTCGATCTGCTAGATATAGATTCTCCAGTCTAGCTAGAGTGAAAAAGGATCGATTCTCGAGTTAACCGAGGTGGGTCTGGTCGCCTATAAAGTACTATGGTACGACGAAGACCGTCCTGTATTGCTGCGGCGCACAAAAAAAGGGTCCGTAGATGAACCCGCGTATATTTGAGTCCTTAACATTATAAAAACGACATTTTTCTTTACTTCTGATATCTCTTCTTCTCTTTTTTTTATTCAACTACATCTGCCGGGGTTTTTACAGTCATTGTAATTAATCACTTTGGCGACTTAGCGGATTATATATATCTGATGCTTATTTGCTAACTGGCAGATGTTAGACGAACTTTTTAAAAGATCGCTTTTTTCGCTAACGACGTCTTTGTGTCTACAGATGTAGTTTGATAGTAGGGAAGCGGACATACATTTAAACAGATTAATGAATAAGGAAGATGATCGGGGTAATTGAAGATTTACATACCCCATTTGCCCGAGGCAGATGATAATGGCTTCGCAGAGATCAGGCAGGGGCCCCGATCCTCTTAGCGCTCTACAAAAGATAGTAGAGTACTAATAGAAATGAGAGTTGTTTTTGTCCCATGTATTAAGTCTAAATAATAATAAAATAATAAAAAAAACATATTAATCATTAACATGATATATATCTGGTATACTTTTACTAGAAAGCTTTAAAGCTCATCCTCATGATAATAAAAATGCACCTGATCCTTCATACATAGCGGTCTTTAATCTCTTTTCTAATACTTCCTTAGAACTATAATTAGGAAGTTTGAGATAATTCGCACAGGTCATTACACTTGGTAAATAATCATCTCGACCAAATGGTTCTTCATTCTGTTTCCAAACAACTGTAAATACTGGATTCAATGATTTGAAACCACCAATCGGTAAATTGGGACTTCCAGTCATGAATTGTAAAAATGCTCTTCTCTCTGATGGGTTGAAAGAAGTCATCACTTCCAATAATTCCTTAATAATACGACTACTTTTTGTATATCCATGATCAGCCTTGATAGCATCATATAGAGTATCGAAAGACCAATCTTCTTCGCCTTGTCCACATAGCACAGCTAATTCTTGTGGAGTGAAAGCATGCAATGCAGAATAGGGGAAAACTTCAGAAAACCCATTACAGAATGCCTCAATCTGTTTGGCAACTCCTGATCCAATGGTTAAATCAATCACCAATTCTAAGTATTTATCAACATTCTCAATTGTCACCTGTACATGAGAACCATTAGGAATTAATTCAATATCTGGATATCCAGGTAAGGTGAAATCCAATGCCAAATCCTCTACACTCATAACCATATCACTATCTCCATCAGGTTGTTGCTGTCGTTGTTTCTTCGCATAGTTTTCCAATATCATTAATGAATTTGCCAATTGTTTATCAATGGATGATATCATACTTAAAGGTCTGGTTATATGAACATTTGATCTGGCAATTCCGAAAAACATAGGATTCAAATTAATATCAATAAGTCTTGAATCAAGCATTGCTCTGGCTATAAATGTACCCAAGGTTCGGAAAAGTTGTAGAATCTTCCTTCCATTCGAACTCTCCAGTTTGGCACTACTTAAAGGTGCTGGGAATAATCCCTGCTGACCAAATGCAAATTGACTTCTATTACCAGAATCGGACGTATGATTATTATCATCATCACGCCACATTTTATTCTTTTTCAATGAGAATTCACGAGATACTGAACTATAAAACTCAAGAGTCGGTCCCAAACCTGTTCCAACTTCATCAAAGAATTCAACCTCAAGAACATTGGGAGAAGATCCACAAAGATTCATTACCTTGATAGCACTGTGAAGAATATGATTCCTTGAAACGCGAACTTTCTGACGTAACAGTCTGCCCATTGGTAATCGATCATTCTGCTGTCGCGAATCATTACTATTCTCATCATTAGCACGGTTAGTTGACTGCCACCTACTCATTGACCGAGAATAACCAAATGATGTGGATTGTAGGAAAGTATATCTACTATCAAAAGGAAATAAGAACGGGTATAATCGAGTGGCATCAACCATCCAAGCAGGAATAATAGCACTAGCAATAACTAGAGGCTCTTCCAATTGCCGATTTAGTTTTGCTGTTAGTTTGGAATTTATAAATTTCGATTCCGCTATTGATAACGATGTTGGTACATTGAGTTCCTCCTCCTCTAGTATGTTCTTAGAATTAGAGTTCAACATAAACAAAATACTCAACAGCCTGATAACAACTGATGTAACTGAGTTAGTACCAAATGACGCAGGAACTTCTTCAAATGGGTTCAGTTCCTCCGCTTCAATTTCATCAGTACGCTGTTGTGTAGCTTTTGGAACTGGGCCAGAAACTTTACGGAAATTAACGGTAAATGTATTCGTCCAAATACTCCTCGAAAACGATTTACTCCGACCCTGAGATGATAACGGAGTTCCAGCAATTGATTCTTTTGCTGATTCCTTTGCTTCAAGATCTTTATAAATAGCACCAACAATAGTTCCATCGTGAGGGATTCTTTCTCCACTCAGATAAAATTCGAGATGCCAGTCTTCTAGCCCACCACCAGAAATGGGACCAGATCCAGACCGCGTAGAAGAACTTTGTGCTGTCACCAATTTGTTTCCATCCTTTTCATTCTTGTCATCATGAACATCAGCCATAATAGCATCGTCATCATCGCGATCTTCAGTAGCAGTCGCAGCCACATCAGTGGCGGCATCAACACTAGCAGCAGCACTACTACTAATACCATTTCCATTAGTTGACGACCCTATCGCAGCCCTCATCATCTCAATTGCCGACTTTGGTTCTAACGTCCCATTATTCTCTCTTGATACGCCTGACAGAAGTCGACTCAAAGCTACTTTGGATCTGAAAAAGTCGTCCACTACTTTAAAGGTGGCTATTGCCTGAATGGATAATATGATACTTCTCAGTTGTTTTGGAAGGTCTGTGGTGTCATCATCCGCTACCAATTTGATTCGAACCTGACGAGCTAATGAACTAGCTGGAGTAGCCCGACCACCGTCACCTCCAATACCACTGGTTATAATATCGAAATGCTCTGATCTACCCAAAGCTTCGTGAAGATGCTCAACAAGGGTCTCAAACTCTGAATGCAAAGCGCTGCTCATGAACACCCGAACAAAATCTCTTCGACTTTGAGATACTTCTTCAGGTGATCCAGACACAAGACAGTATAATAATGCGTTTAAAACCCCGGAATGAACCATCTCAAAACTCGAAACTACTCTAACTAAATCAAAAAGTGATTGAAAATCAGCTAATTTATTTCTGCGAGATTCAAGGCCTCTTGAAAGATCCTTAAGTTTTGACAACACCTGAGCAGCTTCGTCTTCGTACCCTTTGGCATCCGATATACCTTTATCATAAGCAGTTTGCAAACAACGGGCATCATAAGCCATTAAATCTTTAAGATCAGAATCAAAGCCTAGGTAAATCAGTCGTGGAGTGCTATCAAGATCCTTGTTCATTTGCTCACCGTGGAGGTGATCTTCATCGCCACCGTCGTCATCTTCATCATCATCATCATCATCCTCTTCTTCTTCTTCTTCATTCTCATCGTCATTTTCATCGTCATGATCTTCGTCAACTCCATCATCCTCTTCTTCATCATCTTCATCTCCCAGTTCATCGTTCACCGCCGCCACTCGTTCATCTGTTTCCATTTCATCTGGAATAATGTCGTTTCTCTCTAAAATAGAATTCACTTCAGCCATGATTCCCAGCCTGTAGAAACTAGATCGATAAACTTCTGGCAGCTTCTCAAGAACCTCGTTACCAATTTCAAGAGCACCTACGATCAAAGAAGGGAAATCACTTTGAGAAAAAATAGAACATAACAAAGATGCCAACTCTAATTTTTCTAAAACATTCCTTAAAGCGTCAGAATCCAGTATGCAAACGATTCTTAATAAAGATTGTAATACCCGTTGTCGAACAGTTATATCTATAGATGAAGAATAAATATCAAGTAATAGCGATGTCATCGTACGGCAGAAATGGTTCAAATCCTGTGCACATCCTTTACTCAAGAGTTTCTGCTTTCTTTCCAGGACCATAGCTTTTTTCTTTTCATCAACTCTTAAGGAAGCAATTCGATAAGGGCCGGAAAATTTACTACCTTCACGAGGCTGGGGTTGTGGCAATATTTCAGAGATTATAGATAGAGAAGTTAACATCATCTCGCGACTAGAATGGATCAAGGCCTGTATAATTGATGTATTATCCTTCTTCAAACTGTCATCAGCAGTATCAAACATTGGAGCATGATGGGTTAATATTTGATAAATGATGTCCCCGACGTTTTCCTGAATTAATACTATAGTCAGGCTAGTCAGATTTCTAGCCAAGATACCAATAATCTTAAGTAATTTGAATCGAATATTATGCGACGTAGATACGGATGGATTAAGCAATGCAAGAATTTTTTTCAATAAATCTTCGCTAATAAGCTGCTCAAGCTCAGATCTATTATAAGAAAAGCTTTCTACAATTTCACATACGCAAAGGCAACCTCGTTCAGAGACAACTGAATCCGGATTAGAAAGGACATTTTCAAGAATAGGCATAACATCCCTTACTAATGGGAATGCACTATGTGGGATCTCAAGACAACAATTAGCGGCAGTAGCCAAAGCAGTTCGTTGCACATGAACGGAAAAAAAGTCCAGATATGTCAAACATGCCCCCAATCCACCTTCTCTAGCAACTGCAGCCGGAAATTCTTCGGAGATTTTCTCAAGCGTCTAAAATTGGAAGTTAGTAAAAAATAAAAAGAGAACAATCCAAGTCTTAGAATCTTAACTTCGGGCATCCCGGTGGAGGAAATCAGCCTTTCCGTTTTCAGTTTTCATACTTACCGCTAACGCTTGTTCGGCTAAATCGATATATTGAATTTCAAAAAGCTTCTGACAAAGGACAGTAATGCATTCGGTATGAACAATGGTACCTACTGAAGATGGAAGTACTTCGATTAGATTGGCAATATCTCTACAAGCCAGAAGCATGATTTCAGGGTTATCCTCGTAAATAGGATCACGCATGATTCGAACAAGTTCATCCACAAATTCATCGAGGGGGAAATATCCAATTAAAAGGTCTTCGCTAGATATTAATAAATTATCAGCAAGTTCTTGAAGTCCCATCAAAACTGCACTTGGGTCCTCTCTATTTTTAAGGGCATTTAGAATGGGTCTAATACGTGATGAAAAGCCAGACAGGAGGCCAGATGAAAGAGCACCAAAGATATTTCGGACTCTAACGTTGGCAGCGGATTCATTTATACGACGATCAGATTCAGTTTGATGATTATGATCAAACTCATCATCATTAGATTCTTCGTCTTCATCATCGTCGTCATTTTCGTTATCATCCTCATCCTCATCCTCATTATCCTCATCATTTTCATCATTATCTTCGTCCTCATCCTCACCATCATCATTATCTTCGTCGTCATCATTTTCATTATGCTCTGTTATTTCTTCATTATTAGAAGTTCGGCTTCGTCTACGTTGATATCTATGACCAGATGGACGAGTTAAACCAATCATAAATTCACCCATGATCCTACGACGTCTTGTTTCCTCGTCTTCTTCGTTGCCATCATCTTCTTCCTCATCATCATTCATTTCTTCATCAACAAGCATTTGATTTTCATCACTCTCTTCAAGTCCGGGTGATTCATTCATCATGACCACATCTTGGAAACTAACAATACTTGAATCACCAACGCCAACGCCGCTTTGCTCGGTGGCTGCCTCAACACCAGTTATATCATCGCCAAATTTTGAAGGTGTTCGATCTTTGACCTGACGATCTTTATTATAATCCCGTTTTCTCGGCATGATTCTATGTATTAAGTTAGATCTTGGTCATTTAGAGATCCACAGAAAAAAATTCGCGCCCCCCATATATATATATTCACTTACTGGTTGATAAAATAGGTAGACGATAGTTGAGTAGATCAGATAATCAACCCAACAATCAACCCACTTCGGTATATTGAGATATGTATATATCCTATCTTCGTAGCTCTAATAGAGCAGATCCACTATAGATCTTGAAAGTTATTCCGATATTGTCGTATAGAGAGTCGCGTATATCTATGACGATAAATACAGTTACCAGAATCAACACTCCCCTGCGATTATCTCAAATAGCACTCACTATCACAGAAGGATATTATTATATAGAATCGACTCCTACAATCTCGTCCGTCTGCTATAGACTAATACGCCCCTCCTTAATACACTCTTTGCTTATGGCGTCTTCTTATTTATGATATTACCTCAGATCAATAATATCAAAAAAAACAATATGAAGATACTTTGAATACAGATCGAGATAATGAACAATACAAAATCGTCGTCTCTCGTCGTCTCCACTTCAAGATCTTATTGAATATATATAGTTGAATCAAGTTTTATAATTAGGATAAGTAGGAGGTAAGTGTAATCAGGACAGGCATGCAATAATATTTATAAGTAGAAATATGGTAGACATTATAAACGAATAGATCAAGGCGTTTTAAAGAATATAATAGATTTTGTTGCTATAACAGCCTGTTATAATTATTGTGCGGCGCAAGAAATGGACCCTGAGTCCATACGTCATGAGGCCTTAACCCCGTGAAGCATTCTTGTCCCCCTGTTGAATCCGAACGTTGGGATGTCTGGAGGTAGTGATATTCGCTAGAGGGTCTGTCCTCGGAGGCAGATTGTGATAGTGCAGATAGTTTATATCCTATATGGGTACGAGAGTGGTGTGGATAGTTTATATCCTATATGGGTACGCCCGAGAGTGTGGTGTAGATAGTTTATATTCTATATGGGTACTATAAAACTAATCAAATCATCACTAGACCAATAGGAGACTTGAGCTTCCGGAACAAAATTAAAAGATGGTGGTATTAACAAACAACATTAATTAAAGTTAATCGTAATATTTTTCTATCAGCATCATAAGAATTAACTTGAACACTGTGTAAATCCCGAATAACAAAATCAGCACCAGCAGCTTTAACAATATCAGGAGTATAAGTAGTAGCCATTCCAATTACCATAGCACCAGCATCTTTACCAGCTCTGATTCCTGCCGGGGCATCTTCAAAAACTAAGAATCTTTTAAGACCTAATTTTTCAGCACCAAGTTTATAACCAGCAGGATCAGGTTTACCTTCTTTAACATCTTCAGCAGTTATAAAGACTTGTGGAAGTTCAAAATTCAAGAAATATTTAAACCAACCAGATGCCATTGCATATGTACCACTAGTTACGACCCCCCATTGAGATGGAGGTAAAGAATCATGAAGTTCATGAACTCCTGGTACTGGTATAGCAAGCGAAGCCCATCTTTGAGGAATAGTTGCTTCAAGTTCAGAAGAGATTTTATCATTAGCTAATTCCGGTTTCCATATTCTTAAGATATCGATTGTTCTTCTACCATGAGAAGTTTCAAGTAATTTATGAGAATCAATTCCATGTTGAACACCAAAATCATGCCAAAACATTTCAACACATTCAGTTGAAAGCATTAAAGTACCATCTAGATCAAATAAAATCCCCTCTGTTTCAATATTAACAGGAGGTAAATAAGTTGGTTTGAAGAAAGTAGGTGACAAAACTGGAGAACCAGGAGGATACGGAGTTGATGCAGATGACATGATGGAGAGTGTATTGTATAAAGAAACTAAGTAAACGTGGTACGTTATCGATAACAAAGACAACTAATAAAGTTTTCAAATCGTGAAATAAAACTCTTTTTATATTGTGGATAAAAAGAAGAGAAGAAAAAACTACGAGAAGAAAAACTAAGAGAAGAAAAATCTACGAGACTACTAGCTGGCATATTTTTAAGTCAGTGACCCTTCTCGACCAAACAAGTTTATCCGACGCCCAGATCAGTCTGTGGGTTTGGGGAAACAACCAAACAAGAGACAACCAATATGCAGGCGGTAGCCACCGACCGGGTCAACTTTAAGTTGTTCTGCAGAAAAAAGGCACGGGTTAAGCATGCCCAACCTATTGGGATAAAGTTGTAACGTTAAGTTAATAACAGCTCAGTTAACGGAGTGTGCCCTGGCGGAGTCTGGTTTGCCTCCACAACTGGCGTAGCCCTCAGGCCCTTTAGCTTGCTACACTCGAGAAATAATACCACTACTACCAACTGCTTCGATTTTGATAGTGCAAGCTAAGTCAATTATAACAAAGAATATCATGTGATTCAAAATTTTTTCTAGCTAATACGATCGGCTGGCAGCAGACGCCCCAACAATATTTGAATTGTTATAAAACATAAAGTTAGAAGCTAGGGTTTCTCAGCCAGAGGCGTAAGGATCAGACATATCCGCTAGTAAATGATTAGCGTGAGCGTAGCATTTAAAAAAATATATTAATTCACTATGTTAGCCCATTCAGTTGTTACCAGGTGGGATCAAGATCTACATTCGGTAGATGATTGAAGAATTATGAAACTCGGATTTACGGCCGATAGAACAAACTGTTTCAAACCAAAGTATGACGTAAATATACATGTACTGTAGACTACGGTACAGTACTTGTCATACTGTAGAACTCTTCCGGTAATTATTTTCCCTCTTTAGTAATAACAGTTAAAATAAGAAAAGTGGGAAAATTTTGTAATTATTTAATGGTAATTTACTGAACCCAGATGAGATATTATTTTCGCTTTATTATAGATAAAATGATATACTAATACTTCATACTAGATAACTGTTAATCACTTTATGAATTCCTGATTTAGTCGCCTAGTGATATGCAGGGACGTTATGCATAGCTCGACGTAGATGGTAATTCCATATGTAGATTAATTTAAAGTTATACCGGTCCAGTTGAGCTAGCCACCTATTTGCAAGGGCGGAAAACCCCCTTCATTTGTTTTGGCTCTTGGGGTCTGTCGTAGTTCTCGCTGAGAAAACTATACCACTAGCAAACCTTGAACGAAGCACCATCCGTCGGAGACGCTGGGTTAACACCTAGCAGCTGAAGGCAAAGCAGCGGCATATGAGAAGCAAATCAAGGATCTCAATATACTCGAGAGAGGAAAACGCTTTAGAAAATATCCAGAAATAGCGGTCTAGAACTCAAAAGGTCTAAGCTTAACCAAAATTACATTATTACGTAATTATTATGTAATAAATATTACAATGATTACGTAAGAAATATGGCGTTACCCTGATTGAAAATTCAAGTTCACAATATTTTCCAGAAATTCGATTCAACTGATTTTGGTTCTTCTTCAACTTGTTGTGTTCAGAAATAGTTTTGACGAAAAGGTTTGATATGTTAAATAGGACGAGGATAGGAGGGGGTTGTTTGTCGACCACGATTTGTGGATTATTTTCACGATCGAAACTGACTAGTAATTGTGGTCATTCATTAAGATCAATTTCAAGAGCATCACTAAATGAACCTTTACCACCATCATCATCATCATCACCAACCGCAACATCATCATCACCAACCGCAACATCATCATCATCATCAATTCTACCACCACCACCAATTCGATCTAGTTTTAAATCCCATAAATCTTTATATGGGAGAGATAGAACACTCAGAGATACAGCACCTCCAGCAAATGGAAAACAAATAGTTGGTTATGTCCTACATGGGAAATTTACAAACAATAACACCATGTTAACATTGACAAGAAGATATGTTCGAGTAGGAAAACTTGCTGAAAAACTTACTGAACAAGAGAAAATTATCGATCAAGTTCGACCTCGTCAAGAAGTGTTGGCCAGTGTTTCATCAGGACAACTTGGATTTCGAGGATCTAAAAAAAATTCTTATGAAGCATCTTTCCAAACTAGTTGTCGAATGTTTAAATTAATGGAAGAGAAAGGATATCTTAATGAACGTTTGGAATTGGTATTTAGAAATTTCAGTGAAGGTCGTGAAGCTTTCCTAAATGTTTTAAATGGTAAAGAAGGTACCAAGATTCGACCAATTGTTTATAGAGTGACAGATGGATCCAAAGTTAAATTTGGAGGTGATAGACCACCTGGTCGTCGTAGGGTCTAATCAACTGTATTTTGTATATATGTGTGTAAATAACAAGAAAGCAAGCATTTAATAGTAAGACTTCTCTCACTAGATCTGCTGACCGGATGTTGCCGCAGAACCACCGAGGCTTAGTGGTGTATAATCTCTCGAACGTAGCCAGAAGGGTCTGTAGGTCACACCCCCAGCCACCGGAGGCATGGTATCTATCACGGATAGTATAATGGAATGATTCCTTTTAGATGCACAGAAAAGGGGCTGTCGTTATCGTTAGGGCGCATCGTTAGGGGCGCCACGCACGGCCCATTCCTCCCAACAGGGTCAGGTAAAATTCACTACCAATTTAACTGCTGCAACTAACCGATTGGTGGTGATAAAAAATGTGTTCTCCTTAAGAGAGAAAAGATTGTCCCGAAAGAGATGAGAGGAGAAGTAGACACGGGAGTGAAATTAAAGAAGTAGAAGGATTCTGGAATTCTTACCAGTTACTAAGTGATACTGATTTGATTTGATCTGATCTTGACTATATATCTTATCTGATTGTTCTTGTCAAGTGACTTGAAATCATACCTTGCTTTTACAATACATCTTCGAGGATTAAAAGTTAAACGTTAAGATTTAAATCCAGAGATTTTCTGTGATATTCAAGGATTGATTTGAGTCTTTTCGTTGATTAAAAATCTGCCGTTTATCTTCTGTATTTCCGATATATCTCTATATCTCTATATTCCGATTGACAGTTTGATCCGGGTCGGATCCGGAGTTTCTTCCCTCATTTTCTTCTTTTTTTTCTATTCATGGAGAATGAAAAGTAGATCAATATCAGTTTCATCAACAGCTCATAGACTTTTATTTAATTCTTCTAGTTCTGGTTTGATTACCCAAAGAACTTATAATAGAGGTGGCCATATTCTCAATATGGTAAAAGCTAATATTATGGCCAATAGTAATAGAGGATATTCTGCATTCACCAATCCTCAAATCAAATCAACCTTATCTCAGTTAAGTCATGTTTCTCCAAGGTTTTCTTTACAACCTGGCGATGTTTCAATATTAACTTCTCCAGCAGAGTTTTATAGTCTTTTAAAAGATAAAATCGCCCTTGCTAAAAACAGAATCTTCTTATCAACTTTATATATTGGTAAACAAGAACATGAATTAATCTCATGTTTAGATAAAGCGCTTGATGATAATGACAAGTTGAATTTATATATTCTAACTGATGCTTTAAGAGGTACTAGAGAATCCCCTAATGCTTGTACCGCTTCATTATTGGCACCTTTAGTCTCCAAATATGGTTCTAATCGTGTTCACTTGAAAATGTATCACACTCCCAATTTATATGGTTATAGGAAACAATATATTCCTCAAAGGTTTAATGAAGGTTGGGGTCTTCAACATATGAAATTGTATGGATTTGATGATGAAATAATTTTATCTGGAGCTAATTTATCATTAGATTATTTTACAAATCGACAAGATCGTTATATTTTATTTAAATCTAGAAAATTGACGGAATACTTTTTTGGAATTCATCAAGCTGTTAGTTCTTTGAGTTATACTGTTGTTCCAGAAAAGCAACAACTTTCTGGATTTCGTCTCGTATGGCCACATAATCCATCTGTAATTCCTGAACCAATAGAAGATCCTGTTACATTCATTCAAAGAGCTACAGAAATATTATTTCCATTATTAAGACCAATAATTAATAGTAATGAAGAAGAATCGACATCTAATATCACTACTACTACTTATGTTTATCCAATTTCACAATTCTCTCAACTGCTTCTTCCTGATACTTCTACTGAATTAACAGTATTATCACGTATACTGACAATGTTAGGAACTGATAAATTCAATTGGACTTTGACTGCTGGTTATTTCAATATTCACCCATTATTTAGAGAAAAATTATTGAAAACATCCCCCGAACATGCAGATATAATTACCGCTGCTCCTGAGGCAAATGGATTTTATAAATCTGCTGGTGTATCTGGTCTTCTTCCTGGTGCTTATTCTTACTTAGCAAGAAATTTTTTGCATGGGATAATTACTAGTGGTAAAGGTGATAGAATTAAATTACATGAATGGTCTAATGGTGTTGTTAATGTTGGAGAAGGTTGGTCATATCATGCAAAAGGGTTATGGATTGGGTGTCCAGGAGAATCTACTCCTTGTATTACTGTTATTGGATCTTCGAATTATACGAGAAGGGCTTATTCTCATGATTTAGAATCGAATTTATTATTAGTAACTGATGATCCACAACTTCAGGAACAACTTGGTAATGAAGTTTCTAATCTAAAAAAGCATACTCGTGAAATGAGTCTTGAGGATTATGATACAGAAGATCGAAGACCTGATTGGAGACAGAAACTATTTGTCAGGTTTATGGGTGATAAAATGTGAATAAACCAAATAGAATTCCGAAGTGTAGTGAGTGAAATGAAGTAGGTTATGAATTTGCCTTGCTTCTGCAATGGGAAAGAAAATCCCCTCTCTAGATAACTGTATATATATAGACATTATAGAATACACATTATAGACTTTGAACCTCTCGAGCCCGTCCCGGCTCGCGATCAACTGGTCGGAATATTAGGTAAGCCGCAGGAGGCTTTACTCATCACCATTTTAACTCCGTTATCTGATAAGAGTTTTCTTCCTTCAACTTTTTGAATTCTATTTATGATTTCGCTGATGATCCGGTGTTATTATCGAAAATTAATTAATAGAATAGTAATAGAAGGTAGTGGTCCTTCTATTCGAAAATATCATCAATCAAAAAATGATAGTGGTAATGATGGAGGATATATGATGCGTCGACTCGCCTCATTGGCAGAAGAGAGCCGGCCATTGAAAGATGACCCGAAAGCAGGTAAATCTTATTTTGAACCAGAAAAGGTCAATGAACAGAAGGATTTACACAACAGAGACGAAACTGAGCTGGAATCAGATGGATCTCCTACGACATCATCTGTGATTGATGAAATCTATGCTCGAGTCGAACAGTCGAAATTCGATTATTTGAATCAGGAACAAATCGCATATACTAAGATACCAAGCTCGGCGCCCAAACTTGCCCGAGATATTGCCGTTTCAGAGCCATGGACAGGTCAGGAATCAGTACATGATGCGAATCTTAGAATGCTTATTGACGCTCACAAGCCTTTGAAAACAGCGGGAATGGGAGTAGCGGGGTCGGTACGACCTCCTAAATTTACCCCGCCTCCTTCTCGATCTGAAAGATTATCAAGAGCGAGAGAGAATTCTTTGGATTATACTTTGAATAAAGAAACAACAAATGGGAAGGAAAATTCATCCTCTTCAGCAGAGTCATCATCTAGTCCCACATTTAAAGAATTATATAAAGAAAGACTTCTTGGACCTAGTGGAATTCCTTCTAATTTTTCAGCTATAAATTCTTTAGCTTCGCAAAGAATTGAAGATGCTATTGCTAGAGGACAATTTCGAGATCTACCACGTGGTAAACCTTTACAACATGATCATCATGTTTCTTCGCCTTATATTGATACAACAGAATACTTTCTTAATAAATTGATTCAACGTCAAGGAGCTGCTCCTCCCTGGGTTGAAAAGCAAATTAAATTGAGAACCAGTATTGAGAATTTTAGGACAATATTAAATGAACGATGGAGAAGAAGAGCAATTTTATTAATAATGAATCAAGTTGAAAGACAAAAAGATGTTATAGATAAGGCCGTCAAATTAGCTATATCATATTCACATGCAGAAACATATGAAGGAGGAGGAGTGAGACTCAGAGATCCACAATGGTTATTTCAGGAGAAGAAATATCATGAACTGCTGATTGAAGATATCAATAATATAATTAGAGGGTATAATCTACAAGCCCCAGGAAGTGCTAGAAAAGGATATTTAGATCTAAATAAGGAATTGGATCTATGTTATAAAACAGTTGCTGAACAATTACCATCAGCAATGAACAAGTATTTAATCGGAGGAGGAGGTGATGGTAATAATATATCACAAGAGGCTATTCCAACTAGTATTTCAAAAGGTGACCTTCACAAAAGATCTCAATTGTATATCGAAGATCCCGGTAATCATTATGGATTAAAACATTTATTTAGAGATGTTTTATCTAGAGTCTGGACGAGAAGGCAGACATAAGCTCCGGTGTTTGAGGATATAGTCTGGACTAGACGGCAGACATAAGCTCCGGTGTTTGAGGATATAGTCTGGACTAGACGGCAGACATAAGCTCCGGTGCTTGAGGATATAGTCTGGACTAGACGGCAGACCTAAGCTCCGGTGGTTGAGGATATAGCCCGGACTCAATAGCTCGAGAAACCTTCCGACCGGAGACAGGGGTATAATTAATCCGATTAATCCGATTAATCCGAGGTTGCAGAATCACGTGCTTTCAGCCCTGCACGGCTTGATCTTTATGTAATTAATACGACTTACGACGAAGTAGATCTTGTGCCAGATAGTCTTAATTTATTATCTCTTGTTCTCGAAACGAAACGAAGAATTGAACAATAGTTTGTAGTAGTAGCATAGGGGCAATGAAGATTGCATTTATTCACCCGGATTTAGGAATTGGAGGTGCGGAACGTTTGGTTGTTGATGCAGCAGTTGGTCTTCAAGCTTTGGGACACGATGTAACAGTATATACTTCTCATCATGATATTTCACATTGTTTTGATGAAACGAGAGATGGAACTTTAAAGGTTATTGTAGAAGGTAATAGAATTGTTCCTCCGAAATTTAGGGGTAGATTAGCAATTCTATGTGCATCATTACGTCAATTACATCTAACTCTTAATCTCATGGCACAACCAGATGCTGATGATTTTGACTTGTTTATAGTAGATCAATTATCTATCTGTGTTCCATTAATTCGATTGAATTTAAGAGGTAGAATTCTATTTTATTGTCATTTTCCCGATCAATTACTTGCTGAAAGGAAAAGTACAATTAAAAAATTATATCGAATTCCCTTTGACTGGTTGGAATCTTGGTCCACAGGATTGGCAGATGTAATTGTTGTTAATAGTAAATTCACTCGATCGGTTTTCCAAAAGACTTTACATGGGATTAAAAGGCTTCCAGAAGTAATATACCCTAGCGTTGATACGTCGAATGTCGTAACAAGAGACAATAGTAATAATAATAACAATGATCAAAAAATAATACTCTCAATTAATCGCTTCGAACGTAAAAAGAATATAGAGTTGGCTTTAAAGGCTTTTGCATCTGTGATAAAAGATGAAATATCAAATACTTCCTCGTCATCTTCCACCTCACTGCTATATATAGCAGGAGGGTATGATCCACGAGTGGAAGAAAATATCGAATATCTCCAAGAATTACAAGAATTGGCCGAGGAACTTGACATTTCAAATAAAACTATATTTGCTGGAGATACAAAGGATATCGTCACGACGAACATTCCACCAGTACGGGTAATTTTCTTACCCTCGGTATCTTCTTCTATTAAGGCTTTCCTTCTTCAGAATGCTCATTTATTACTATATACCCCCTCATATGAACATTTTGGTATTGTTCCTCTTGAAGCTATGATGTATGGAACACCTGTTTTAGCTACAGATACTGGTGGTCCATTAGAAACTGTAGTAAATGGTGTAACAGGATGGAATCGACCATCAGATCCATTACAATGGGCCAAAGTTATCAAATACGTCGTAACGGATATGTCTAATGAGGCACGTGAATTAATTGCGACTGCGGCCAGGAAACGAGTGAATGATCATTTTTCCTTGACCAAGATGGCCAGTGAGTTTCAGGCACAAGCACTGGCAGCACTAAGAGTGAAGCGACAAGATGTATCAAAATTACAAGATATTCTGCTTTGGTTTAAAGCTATAATGGTTATTTTAGTTATTTGCATTATTGTTGCTCTTTTTAAAGCAACGTGAGAAGTGAACAATATGATTTCGTTTCTACATCTCTCTCATTCCCTATCCCCTGTTTTGCCTCCGGCGGCTGGGGCGCTGCCCCAGACCCTGTTTGCTCGCTTCGCTCGAGGTTCGCTCACTAAGAGCTAAGGGGTCCCAGCCGCCAGAGGCAAAACAGAACACTGGTGCAAAAGAGTTTTAAAAAATGCTAGTTTATATTTTTAAATAAATAACAAAATGAACAAAATGCTGGTATATATGTTATATGAATGTCTCTATTTTGGTGCTGGACTACCTTGTCGAGAAGAAGAAGAGACAGAAATCCGAGTTTGATGAAGTTGAGGAGAAGATGACGATTGTGGAACTTGTCCCTGAGGTAATTGTTGTTCATTTCGCTGCTGCTGCTGCTGCTGCTGTTGTTGCTGTTGAGCTTGCTGCTTTTGTAAAGATGCCAAATATGCAGCCCGTTGTAATGCTGGAGGGCGAACAAAATGCAGATTTGAAGGAGTATCAGGGTTAAAAGCCGTGGCACGTCCAAGAATTCTACCAAGACCAGGAGGCGACCCCTTAGGTAGTAAGGCATTGGCAAACATCTCACGCATACGGAAAAACTGACTCTTCAATCTCGTTGGGAAAATAACACTCCTTTCTAGAGGAATTACATAGGATCGTTGAACACCCTCCATTACCTGCTGAATTTCTTCTTCTGGATTCAAAGGAGTAGATCCACCAAGTGCCTCATTTTCATCTGCCAATTGTTGAGCAGTACTAAGACTGGCCATTTTGACTTGATTTTTACGTTGATATTGAGCTAGAAGAACATCATATGGAGCCGAACGGCCCTGAACAGCTCTTTTGGCACCCATAGAATGAGTTTTACAAGTCAGAGATCGAGCACAAAGACCTCCTCCCGTTAATGGAACACCACATTGACGCTCAACATCAACTGGAGCTTTAACTTTAATTGTCTTTTGTTTAATGCTGTCCTTTTTAAGTTTACGAGGTTTCTTTTCCACTGATGGTGAATCCGAGTCATTAGGTAACGCTGTTGCTGTTGCAGAGTCCGTATCGTCACCTGTATCATCAGTTTTCTCTGCCACTGCTGCCATGGCCATCATCTTTTGTTTCTTGATATAATAAGTCTTCTTAAGCTTCTTGGGTGTTGTTATCTTTACATCACCATCAGTTGTTAAGCCACTATCAGGAGTTGGGGAAGAAGTGGTTTCACTGTAACTATCAGCTCGTTTCCGTTTCTTCAACGGTAAATTGGTACTATTAGTTCCTGTACTTGGTGATGAACTCCGATTCGTTTTAGGACATGTCAACTCCATGTGATATTTTAGAGCGTCAATAAATAACGGTTTCCTACAGTGGGCACATAGTACATAGTCTAATTTAGATGTGAGAAGATTAACTGGTGAAAGGTTTGATCTATCCCATGAGCTGATTTGTGGTTCTACATCATCATATTCATCATTATTATCATCGTCAAGACTTTCTTTTTCCCTATTTTTCACATCTAATTCGTTAGTATACCATGATCTACTTCGCTCGAGAACTACTTTCTCAGGTCTGTGGATCCCCTCGGTCTGTCTCCGGCGACTGGGTGTAGTCCCAGACCCCCAGCTCTCGCTGCGCTTGAGAACCGGCCTGAAGCTACGTCCCAGGCAACGCAGTGACAACTTACCTTGTTGTTCTAAATATAAAGCATAATCTTGCCAAATTGCAGGAGATTTTGGTTTAGACGAGGTTGAGGATGCTGTTGTTGTCGACCTAGGAAAAGGCTTTATTCGCACAACCATCTGAGATGCATCAGGTAATTCGGCAAAAGCCTTTTCCAGAAGTATTCTATCTGATTCACTGGTTTCAAAAGTAGTCATTATAAAGTTGAATTAATACTTAATCGCTGGGATCATTGGGTCATTAATCATCAGAGATAAAACAGAGACCAAAGATAATAGATCAAAAAAGATAGACCAAAAATAAAGGGGGGATGAGAGGATCAAGGATCTGGGATCACGGAGATCAAAGATCAAAGATCAGGGGAGGGGATCACAGGTCGGCCAGATAAAGGGTCAAATAGGAGCCAATGATTATGGAAGAATGTTCATTCAATAACAAAAAATTTTGTAATCGAGAATTAAATTAAATACTAAGTTGATGTCCAAAAAACAGAAAAAGTAAAAAGAACTAGATCAGATCAAGAAAAGAAAGATCCGTATCAAACTGGTTTCTGTGTTGATCTCACTGCTCTCTTGATTTGGTGAACTATACAGTACGCTTCCAATCCTGCAAACTCTAATAAGTATAAGTTATACTTATATTTCAATTTTAAAAAAATGACGAAGATCAACAGTAGAATCGTAATTCTATATTCATTCGATCGATCTTTCGGTGTTCTTGTACGACGGACCGAGCTGTCAATTATTTCAATTATGAAAAGCTGTGCATAGAACGATGGATATCGTGAACGGCTGGCAATCTATTGTTTGTACCTGACAGGAAACTGAGACTTTGGGGGTCTAGTCTATAATATTATATATAAAATATAATATAAATGGGTGAATATCCGGGGAAGGAATCTAATCGAATTGAAAGAAATAGAAAAATTTTGTTGGAGTAGGATGAGATAGTCGAAGTCGTAGTTGTAGCGGTAATAGTGGTAGTAGTAGTGGTAGTACTGGTAGTAGAAGTAGTACAGTAGTAGTAGTAGTAAAATTATGCGTTTATCAGCATTGATCATCAGCAATTACAGTCCTTTCTAAGCATAGTAAGAAAAACATAAGTATCAAAAAATCATCAGTTCTGGGAATATTTTTGAAATATTTTTCCTCAATATCACCTAATCACTACCTAAATAAAGATTTAGAAATATAATTCCTATCATTATCAACCGATTTCAAGATTTTTACGACCCGGTAAAACCCTCCATATTCTTTCAGGGTTAGGCTTAAAACCCTTCGCTCCAGCTAAGAGGATCTGGGGCAGCGTCCCAGAGCAGGAGGGAAACCTGCCTCCGGCGCCTGGGACGCAGCCCCAGACCTAGTTTGCTCGGTTCGCTCGAGGTCAATACCGTACTGCACCACTACTATACAATAATAATACTATTAACAGATAGAACTATCACTAATCAATTGTGGCTAGGGCAGTTTTGTATTAGACATACACTTAACTAAGCTAACCTAGTAACTTATCTAAGTTTTCTATGAATTAATTAAGCATAATTATTAATTCTATACGTGGTCTAGATATCATTTGAAGCCTGATAATAATACGTAAATGTCATTTTATCACTTTGTCACGGTTTTATGGCGTATTACCAGTTCCCGGAATAATGCGTCCGGTTTTACTTGCAGTAGCAGGCGGCAAATAGTGGGACCAGCTGTTAGTGTCAATCAGTAGGCTCATTAAGGAAACCACAGAACCTTATCTCGGTGCGATCAGAAAAAATGATAAAATTCAAGGGAAATAAATGCAATCAGAGGGCTAAACGCGTCGCAGCCGCCGGAGGAAGTATCCAGGGGGCTTGGGTCGTGCCTCCGGTGGCTGTACCCAGCTTTCAGTTTGCTCGAGAACAAGATTATATTATGTATGTTACAGGGCAACAGGATGTCAGGGGGCGACCCCACGCCTGCACACGCACCCACCGGAGGCCGATAGCCATCACATGATATTACAGTATCACGGCGCGCATGAAGAGGCAGGGGCCAACACCGTTAGTTCCGAGATTAACCCGCGACTTAACAGGTGCGTAAATTTCAACAGTCTTTGTTCTATTGATATAGCGAACAAAAAACGTTCTTCTTTATTTGCCTGGATATGTGTAATAGATTAATTGGTTATTTTATATAGATGATGCTATTGTATTATTTGGCACTTTTGCACTATAATAACTGCTGTAAAACGTGAATCGTCCAGCCACACACTACATTACTGTACTGTTCTGTACAGCAGTCTCTACTCAGTTACTCCCCTCCTTTTCTTTTATTGTGTACCCTTATTCCTGCCCGTACCCATTTCTTCCATAATTCTCTCCCCCACAACTTCACTAGCGCTTACAAGAAACAAAGCTAATGATTCTAACCCATCGTGCTAAGCCGTGACTACCCTAGAGTTTCAAGCCACACTTTTTTAAAAGATAGACGATCGACTACCATAATATCCTAAAACGATTAGTGATGTCCGAGCTTGCAGTTACTCCGAATCAGAATATGCATGAGCTTATTCCACTACACGTGATCTTTCACCATTACACCGCCACAAGCATACCATCGAGCCCCAATATGGCCTCAATTTATAAGAGCCAACATTTTTTTAAGGAAAAAGGTCTTGTCAACAAGTGATAGAGAGGGAGAATGAAAGAGAGGATATATACTAGATGAAAAGAGATATATACAGTAGGTGTGTTAGGAGTTATTACTAGTATTGTACAAGTTGTACAGTAATATACTGTGTATGAGTATAACTTACATATATATAGAGAGAGGAAGCAGTTGGCAGTAGTAGGATTACTTAACAAACATAAGTTGGTCTTACATTTCTTTATTCTCTAATCATCATTCATTCTTGTTTTACTTTCTTCTTTCTATTATCTACTCTCCTCTTTACTATTCAATAACCACTGGCTGGTGAAAGAGATCCATATTGACATACCACATATGTATATGTAAAGAGACGAAGTAGATGGACTTTGAAGAGCATATACAAGTAAAATTTGAAGTCTGAAGGTCTGCGAAGAATCAAGTGTCAAACGAGAGACTATGGTATATCCAGGAGAACATATTTGTTATTTGTTTAATTTCTTGAGTTTAATAATAATACTATTCAATCTGGATCTGGATCTGAAGTGAATATATATTTATTCTTGACAAAAGTTATGGTATAGTGTGGATTATGGTATAGTGTGGACTTTCAGAGAGATTTCAAAGCGCGTTTTCAGAGTTTAAGATCAAAGGATCGAAATCGGTTTTCGTCAGATCAGATAGGAGACAAGGTCTTTTTTCTTACTCATTGGTCAGTATCTCGAATCTCACATACCTGCCTATCTACAATAATTATTATAAACAGTTTATCAACAATGTCTTCACCATCTCCAACAGCAAAAATATCCGCTAATCAATTCCCACCAATATCTAGGACTCCACCAATTCATTTGTCGTCGACTGCAATAGCCGATACTCCAGCTACACCAAGGATATCTACTCCTCCGACTATGACAGCCGCTCCTCCAACTATGGCAGCCACTCCTTCGAGGTTAGCAACAGCTCATTCGACAACAGCTTCTCCTATGAGAACGGAAACTAATACTCCTAACATGAACTCTACCCCTGGTCTTTCTGCCCTTAATACCTCTACCCTTAATACCTCTACCCCTAGAGTCTCCACACCCAATGCCTCCACCCGTACTGTCTCTACAATTAATGCCTCCATCTCCCTGATTCCAATCAAACCAGCTCCCACATCATCATCAAATGGAAATCTCTTGGTACCTATTGCTCCTGCTAAAAAAACCTCCGACCTTATAACGCCCCTCCCATCCTCACATGCTGCATATAAAAAATCTCCATCTCCTCCTACTACTTCTCACCCTAACCTCAAAAGAGGACGTTTCGATGGGGCCGAAGAGGCAGAAGAGGCGGCGGTGGACGAATCGGTGGGGGCCGCAGAGGAGGAGGAAGATGAAGAAGATAAAAATAAAAGTGACGAAACAGACTTATCATCAGATAAACCTGGAAAACATGCGTGTCCATATTGTCCACAATCGTACACGCGGAATCATAATTTGAAGTCTCATCTTTTAACCCATTCTTACGAACGACCCTTCACCTGTGAGACTTGTTCATCTAAGTTTCGACGACTTCATGATTTAAAACGGCATCTCAAATTACATACTGGTGAAAAACCATATATATGTGATAGATGTGGTAGAAGGTTTGCTAGAGGAGATGCATTAGTCCGTCATATTAAGTCATCTGGGCCGTGTTCTGGAGGACGAGTAATAAATAGACGAGGAAGTATTTCTACAACGAATAGCATGTTAATAGAAGGTGAAGGGTCGTTATCGGGAGGTAATGTGAATTCTGGTGGAACGACGAGTGGAAGTGGAACTGGTAATGTTAGTGGAATTGGAGCTGAAGTAACCCATTTAACAGGAGATAAGTCAAGTGGGTTAGATATGATTGAAAGTTTATCAGGAAGCACAGGATCAAGTTCATCGATCGGGACCGGTTCAACAACTCCCAATATCACAACTAGCAGTAGTAGTGGTAGTATAGTTGGTTTAACAACTAATGATGGAATTGGAAATGATAGTAATCGTCATAACAAGGTACTATTATTAAATACTGGACAACCGCAGGAGCATGTTTCAAGTGGAATAAATAATATTGAAAGAAGAGCTGGTAATGATACCTTAACTAATCATCATATTCCTGCTCCACCTTTTACTGTTAAAGATTCGTCGAATTTTGCTGCAAGTAGACCAACCCTTATTGGTCCTAGATTTGATCTTTTATATCCAGAAGAACAACAACGAAACCGTCAACAGCAACAACATCAACAATATCAGCAGCAGCAGCCACATCAACAACAGCAGCCATTATCATACCTGCCTGTGCCCCGGCCCTCTCAGCAACCACCACCACCACCACCTCAACAACAACAAAAAGGTCAATTCTCTTATTCTGGTCCTCAGAATTCCTTACAACCTCAAAGGAATCCAAGTAATAGTGGTACTATCATTTCAAGCTCCAATGGCCCTTTACCATTTTATTCTTCTTCTGCATCATCATCAACGAATTCTCCTGGTTCGTTTTCTAGTTCAACTCCTCCTATTTCCAGATCGCTATCTGGAGAATCGTCATCCAGACCACAACTAGCCCACAAGCAATCGATGGTGGACTCTCTTGCTCTCCCTCTTCCGATAACTGGACGTTTACCTTTTGGTTCTCATGTTTTTGAAACTGCTACACAACAACTAAATGAGCAGAATAATCTTACTTCACATTCTGAAAAAAACGATCAGCCACAATTGCCACCATCAAAATCACCATTACAACAAAATCAACAAAAACCTCTACAGCAACAGCAGCAACAGCAGCAACAGCAGAAACAACAGCAACAACAGCAACAGCCTTTGCAACAGCAATTGCACCCGCCATTAATAAAGTCTAATAGTCAGTCTAAAATTGATAGTATTTCATCTGAAGAGAATCAATCTTCCCTGTTGGGGGTGGTTAGAATGTTAGAAGCTCGTGTTAGAGTTCTGGAAGAACGGCTTCATGTGACGGAAGGACGTCTCTCATATTTGGAGAGTCAGAGATGATTGTCAGTGATTGAGGATATGTTTCTATTATGATAATGTTTTTTTAAAATGGGGTTCTTGTTTATTGTTATTGTACTTTTTAATAATATTTAATTTTTGTTCAAACGTTTTTTTGCTTCCGGTGGCTCGGGTGTGATAGGCCGTTTAAGTGCCTGCAGCAGGCGGTGCTAGGGGTCTGGGGCCCACAGCCTCTGGCGGGTGGTAGAGGTGGAACGCTGCTTCTCTTTCTGCCCCTGGCGGCCGGGGCGTAGGACTTCAGAGGTTGCCCTAGGTCCAGCTATGCCCGAGAATTGCCCCGTTAGACTCCACGTGACATACAGTATAGTATATATATATATACCGTGAATGAAATATAACGGCATTATAAATATTAATAATCTACCAGATCCCAGATAAACAGTCCAATGAGCAAGTATATTTAAGTTTTAACTGTATCTATCACATTCATATCATTCTGGCCCTGATCCAAGTTCGGCTTGCTGCACCAAGGTAAGCCGCACAGCTGGTAATTAACGACATATCCACACTCGACTCCTCTCTCTTCTTCCCTCCCACAGGCCAGATTTCTTAGTACATTATATAGATATAAAATATTAATTAATCATGTCAGCGGCTTCAGCTCCTGGTAAGTTATATGGTTCGATGTGTGGTTTAATGTGTGGTTCGATGTGTGGTTCGATGTATGGTTCGATGTATGGTTCGATGTGTGGTTCAGTCTTGTCCAGTATTGTTCAGTCTTGTTTAGTCTGTTCAATCTCTCCATTTTACTATTCTTCTCTCTTTGTACTTACTAACTTTGTTTTGTTAGGCGTGTCTATGGGCGCTTGGAGACCAACACCTCCTCAGAAAGGATCATTTCCTTTAGATCATGACAAAGAGTGTTCACATGTAATGCAAGAATATCTTGATTGTTTGAAGTTGGTAGGAGGAGCAAATGCACCTGGTTGTCGTGTACTTGCTAAGAATTATTTGAAATGTCGTATGGATCAGTAAGTGATGATGACGATTATACTGATGATGATGAGGGATTGTTTTGGATACTAACAGAATAGTGGATTAATGGATCAGGATGAATGGAAAAATCTTGGACTTCCTGAAGATGATAAGATAGGGATACAAACGAATTCGTCGTCACAAACGAGGTAGTACAGCTGAAACGATTTTACCATACCGGCTTTTCAACAGATAGTCTGTAATAACAGAGATGTATATAAGATAGGTTAATGTATATATATAAATAAATGTATTTATTAAGAATTTCCTGGACCCCTAACAAGATCAATTTAATTTTTCATTTCTTCGTCACTAGCATCCTCGGACAGCTCATCCTCCATAAAGCTGTCTTGTTCGTCTTCATTATCTATATCATATTCATCATGTATCTCTTCCTCTTCTTGTATAATCTCATTTTCGGTTCGGATTTGTTCATCTCCTTCGTTTTCACTATCGTCGCCTCTAGCAATATCAGCATGAGAACCAGCTGATTGTCGTTCAGGTCGAGGTACAACCCCAGATCTTGAAAGTAAAAGTCGACGACGAGAATTAGCAAAATGGCCTCCACCAGTTTCATGTCGTCTTCTTCCTACTAGCCCTCCTTCTGATCTGCGTCTACCGGTAGCACCACCACCAGAACCGCTACCGATGCGGACACCATAATCATCATATCCTACAACTTCAACACCATCGAACCCTCCCAATTCATTATGAAAACTATTTAATTTGACCCTAGTAAAAGATTTCTCTAATACCCGAGAATATTCTCCCGATTTAATTATATCCTGCGACGTCATATCAATATCTTTAGTACATTGGACAACTTTATCAATTAGAAGACCAAGATTTTTATTTAGTCGACTAATTCTAACTTGATCATTAACTGAAGAAAGAAATGTATTCTTCTTTGTTTGAATCACCTTATAATCATCATCAGAAATCCTCCCAGTTAATACAAGGCGATTAACATACTCCAATACTGAGGAATCGTCATTCAAATCAAGAAAACCCGATTTCAATACGTTTAAACCCATTGACTTAAACACTTTTTTTTGTAATCTACTGATATAGTACTCCTTGTATCGATCGATACAAGTTAACGCTAATTCGAGATTTCCATCCGTATTGAAATCAGATTCATTATCATCAACATATTGTCGGATTTCACTGAAACTATTAATATCATTTTCGAACAGCTTTCCAAATTTTATATATAACTGACACCTCTTCCTAAGAGATGATTGATCTTCTTCTGAAATCAGTCGAGATATTCTGCCGCTATCGTATCTTTTTCTAGTTGATCGTAAGACCGAAACACAAATCCATTTCTGATAGGCTTCAAGTTGGTAATCAATGTTGGCACTCGTGATTGGGATAGACATAACAATAGTAAGAAATTGACTGGCTCTGTCATAATCTTCTTCAGCAATAAGGATAATACTACAATAATAATGAAACTGTACCACATCTAATTGAGTGGTATTGAAGCGTGAATCCGGTTTACAATAAGTAGTTTCCTCATTTAAAATACTTGAAGCAAATAAATATCTTTTACTTAGAACAGACCAATAAGCCAAACTACTATGAATTGGAGATAATAAAGGAGCACTTTGATTTAAATTAAAATGATGGCTATCGATATTATTGACACCCCTTTTCAAAGCTGAAGTTATACAAATACTGACAGATCTGGACGACTGTAATGTTGAATCCGCCTTGGAATTAATAGTTCCGATCAGCTTTGAAAACGCTCCTCCCATCAATATGGCATGCTCCACATTGAATGAATTGAAGAATATACTTAATAAGTTCGCAAATGGTAAATTCAAACTTGTTTGATTTGATATTAAGCTCGTTAAAGCAGATATCCATGGAATTGTATGAGAACTAGGTGATGATGTTTGAACTATAGCATTAGCCAATTCTCTAGATAATGGTTGGGCATTAAGAGCTGGAATTAGTTTGCCACGAAGAAACTGAGGATTGTTATTATTAGCACGAGCCTGCTGAATTAGATCTAATAGGTCGTCATTAATTAGATGTTGGGTTTGTACTTGTTGTTCTTCATGATCACCCTCCCTGTCCATCGTGATAACTATGACGAGATCAACGCCGGAGGAAGTGTATGTAACGGTATTTGTTAATCTTCTCTGGAAATCTCTACAGAATTCTATTCAAAAGGTCAGTTACTGCTGATTCCATATCAAAAAGAACCTTGAGATTCTGGAATTGCCAGAGAAGCAATGGTTGATTCATGGGATCAATAATGTCAGTTATGGAAACTGTATATTATTTGGCGGCTTATGAGGCTTACGAGGCTTGTGGGGCGTACGTATCTGTTTTGTGCAATGCCAATGGTCGTATCCACCAACCTATCTAATATAAAAGTAGGAGTCCTTAAGTCGCTTACAGTCTTCTTAGATCAATTGGAATTATCTTTTGTTGATCTCGTAATTATTCAAATACTGATGATATCTGGGATTGAGGTCTGCCTAGAAGACTGCGCACAGAATATATAGAGTCGACCGAAATAGATTGGCACTTGGCGAGCTTCGGCCATATCACTGATGTCTGACGCTGCTTTATATTTTCTGATAGAACTACTTCGTATGCCCCCGTGTCTGTTACATTGCCCGGCCCGGATGCTAGGAAATGACTTCACCATGTCGTCACAGCCAGTCAATTGAAAAGATGTGAGCAAGACGCGTGCAAACTTTCCTATTTCGGCAATTGGCTAATTATGACCGTATTAGGGAATGATATTCAGGGACTCCTCCTCGAGCGAACAGTTCGATGGCGATATATACGTATGAACAAGCGAAAAAAACTATTATTTAAAGACTATCACTATCTACTGGGGCCTTGGTCTCAAGAGCAGATTCATCGTTAACAACTTCTTCCACATCAGCAACTGGGATGCCATAGTTATTCTTTGCATCCCACTTTTCACCAAAGTAAGCAGCAATTGGTAATATTAGCATCAATATAGCACCAACAGTAGAAATAATATAACCAAGATGAAACTCAGGGGCATCATCAGTAGGAAAAAATACAATATTCGTCCAGATATTTATAGCTTGTGATACTGCATCGGAAAATCCTAATACAAAAGCTCTCTCCTCTGCATCTCCTCGACATATGTCATTAATCCAACCAGAAACAAGCATTTGATCAACTCCATCGAATCCAACAATAAGGAAACAAATCCATCTCCAACCAACTGGGATATTCCATGCGGCCAGACTTGAATAACTAATAATAAATAATATTTGTGTCAAAGTCAAGAATGGATAGATAGGGTATGAATCAACTAAGCCTGCAATGACAAACTGTGCAACCACACTAACGGCAGACGCAATAGTAGGATAGTTATTGACTTGTTCAATCGAATAATGTTCTGGGTATTGTGATTTGAGCCAAAGTGGGAATCCAGTGCCATCTGGCAACGCAATCACGTTTAATAAGACCTATATGGTTAGTAAAAACATGACCGTCCAATGGAAATCTAATATTTTGGCTGGAAATCTGTCCCCGGCTTTCTCGAATATTCTCACTGACTTTGAGCTATAGCTCATTTTACAGCTACCATCCAGTGTTCAGATCTCCTTCTATATTTAACTTACCCAAAAAGCAGTAAAGAAATGAACATGCCATCTTAAAAAGGTTCTCTTTGCAATATTCCAAGAAAGTTTAGTTGGTTGGGCAGCACCAGCTTTCAAAGTACGAGATATTGCTAGATTAAGTTCATCTGCAGATAGCCACCATATATTCTTAACTTGAGTAGGGGTACCAGGAAACAACAGGAATCCAAATAGTGCAATAGGAACAGTTAGAATTCCATCAATAATGAAACCCCATTGCCAACCACTATGACCGCCTTTACCTGAAAGATTTGCATAAGCAGCAGATTGTAAGAATCCAGAAAACATACCACCAAGGGAGGATGATACTGAAAATACCATTACTCGTCTATATATTTCATCTCTACGATACCAACTACCTAGAATATACACTACGCAGGGGAAAATGGGACCTTCAGCCATTCCTATTAGAAACCTTAAGGCAAACATCTGTGAGGGAGTATGAACTGCTGCTTGACAGAACGTAAGTACCCCCCAAATCGTTTCAAGTATAGGTAACATTAGTCTTGCCCAATCTCTAGTCACGAACATTGTTCCTACGCACATGCTAACAATATATCCCGCTGAATAAAGGGATTTAGCATAACTCAAGTCATTACCAGTAAAATTAATGGCTTGTTCCATTCCTGAAACATAAGAATTAGTGATATTAGACTTATCAAGACTTTTAGTAAAATAACTAGCACACACGTAAGTAAGTAAGAAGATATCAAGTTTTAGTAGTAACTTCTTTTCTTGTTTTGACAGATAGCTCGGGTACCAATATACCATTCGAACAAACCCATCGTACCAATTTTTAGGAGCAGTTTCATGTAATAAAGCTGTCGAAGCCGAGACTGTAGAAGTTTCCTTCACATCAGCTCGCTTCTCTAATTCGCCTTCAAGTGACATTATGATCTGGCTTAGGAGAATAGAATAGGCAGGTCACAGATAATTGGGGAGCATTATAGCCTCCTTATATATAGGTTTCATCATTATGATTTACCTTCTTCTTCCAACAAAAATATTCATAATCCAGTAGTTGATCTGATTTTTTTCCAATATCAAGTCCAACTTTAAGGTAGCAAACATCCGAGATTTACATTGCATTATGCAGGCATAATAATTGTTAAATAGTTTCTATTTTGGAAGATAAAGTTCACTTAGCTCTAAACCGTCCAAATCAAGCAGGGGTAGTAGTGCCGTGTTGCTGCTGGTTGACAGAAACACTGTCACCAATGTCATTCACTCTTCACAGGGGTTCTGTCGATCACATTTCCGAGAATGTTCGGATACATGTCATCCGCGTTGAAATGTCTGAATTGTGTGGTCGCGAAACACTTTTGAATCCTATCCATACAATTGATCGATCAATATTAATTAATTTTTTTTCTCCTTTTTTCAGAATCCTATACCATTGTCATGGTACTTCATGTTATAAAATATCTAGACTGGACTCTACATGTTGAATGAGAATTTTTCAGTGATCATCATCGCATCGCTCGCTACATTGCATGACAAGGAAAAATTTTAAGTTAACATTAAACTACTGTACAGTTAGTTGATGTGAAGATTGGTTCTATCTGCAATACTGATGTGATAACGGTTTGCGATTGCAAAATCCTGTGTCATCTGGTGATCATGTTCAATTTTAGTAAGGTGTAACCGAGATCTACACTGATATTATGATAGGGGACAGGTCGATTTAGTATTGGGTGGGGGGGATACATGTAGTAACTTATCTGCCTGTTTAGAGGAGTTAGAAACGTTCGCCAAGCCATCATGATCCTGAGAATTCCATCCAGGCATTTTCATGACTCATGGATCCGATTCCGCTGACTTTTCCTGCCCATTATCTTTTTTGATTAGAAGGAGTCCGGCTCTATATTGCCAGGTTGGGCAGAGATAGATAACCAATGGACGAATTGTAATGTCGAAGGAAAACTTGTGGGGGCCCCCATCCGATTTGCATTCACCACCCTCCGGAGGGGGGGCGGGAGCCCCACTCATCTAGCACTTGCCAGACGCTCAGATTAGGTTCATTCACCAACCACATATGACCGAGATCATAATCTAAGAGTTTAATATTCGAACAGTCATAAATGACTTCCCCCACCATCCTGTCCTTTAACCTTAATCGGAAAGAGTACTAATTCTATCCGGGAAGAGTTTGGTAACGACGGGTGCCGTGACTCTAAAAACTCTTTCGGATCAGTACCTTATTTCTCTATTTATTTATTGATTTATACATGCATTAAAGTTTTTTTTTCAATATTCCATTGTCTTTTTAATGGCATGGAATATTCGAGTAACATCAGGAAGCTGGAAACTTTCAAATGCTAAAGCAACATGAGTATCCCAACCAGTAACTCTGGTAACTGGAGATTCTAATCTTAAGAAACAATTTTCTTGTACTTCAGAGGCAACTTCAGCACCAATTCCACCAGTTTTAACTGCCTCATGACATACAATACATCTTCCAGTCTTATTAACACTATCAAATATAGTCTTTCTATCCCATGGGACAACCGTACGAAGATCAATAATTTCACATGACACACCTCCTAATTTCTCTTTAGCTAAATCAGCAGCTACCTGCATATGATAAAGTTGGGTTCCGTATCCAATAAGGGTTATATCAGTTCCTTGTCTAATAATTTCTGCTTTACCTAATGGTAATTCATAATCTACTAATGGAACATGTTCAACACTTGCTCTGTAAAGAATCTTAGGTTCCATAAATATAACTGGATTAGGATCTCGAATACTAGCCAAAAGCAAGCCCTTAGCTTGTAATGGAGATCTTGGAATTACAACTTTTAAACCTGGACTATGTGAAAAGAATGCTTCTCCACTTTGGGAATGATACATAGCACCATGGCCAACGCCTCCAGATGGCATTCTAATAGTTAAACCACCAACATTAAAAGTAGAAGATCTATATCTATATTTTGCAGCTTCATTAACAATCTGATCAAATGCCGGGAAAACATAATCAGCAAATTGGATTTCGGCAATAGCCGTCTGATTCATAGCAGCATAACCAATAGCAAATCCTACTAGACCTTGTTCTGATAAAGGAGTATTAAATACTCTTTGTGCTCCAAACTGTTCCTGCAATCCCATTGAACATCGGAACACTCCACCAAAAGCTACGTCTTCACCAAATAAAACTGCACTATCATCAGTTTCAAGAGCAATGCGAAGTGCATCATTGATTGATTGATAAAGATTAAGAGATTTGGATGCGCCATTCCGGGCTAATTCGGAAAGTTCTGGATTTCCTAGGGCAGCTCTTGACGATCTAGCTAAAAATGATGCATCAGATAAATTAATATGATTAGGAGATGATTCAGGTATAGCTGAAAATGATCGATGAAAAACACTAGTACCACCACCACTTCTTCTACAAGAAGAATTACAAATTCGAGAAATCGATTGTAGAATTGATGATGACTTATTCATTATATTACTACGCTCGACAACAATCAATCAATGACAAAATCCACTTCAAATTCTATTGTTAAGCTCCTATAAAGATGAAGAAGTTAGATGTTAAAAGAATAACAAGGAGGGATATTTCATATTATAAATAACTTGTTACAGCTCGCGCTCGGCTAACAACGGACGTTGATATTGACCTAATCCCGATTTTTTCAGTTCCCCGCGTTCCTGAACGAACGGCATGAGCCCCACATAGTGAGGCTTATTTCCGCGGGGGAAATCGCGAGCCGCTTGCTCTCTAATATGCCTTCGGGGGCTGGGGGGCGTGGCCCCCCTGTGGGTTACGTACGGAATTAACCTCGAGCGAAGCGAGCAACAGTCTGGGCAGCGCTCCAACCGCCGGAGGCTCCTGGGAAGCGTAGATCGCTTTCTCTTGGCCTAAGTCCATGTCATAAAACCAGTCCTTTGGTGATAGTAATTTCTCAAGAGAAGTTTATGTAAGAGCTCATCCCCATTATCGATTAATAATTTATTCGAGTCAGTCCAACAGCATATACGTCCTGATTCATGTGCTATCAACGGGAGAAGATAAGTTCATTTTGCACCAATGGCGTTGAAATATTACTATATGTCGCAGACAGGCAGACAGGGAGAGGATGAGCAGAGGAATTGCCGGGTCACGGTCATACATGAAATTATAGAGTCATTGATATCGGTATTTAAAGGCGAGATAAACGAATTCGCAAATATCGGTTAATCTGTATTTGTTTAATCGAAATGGACACTGACGAGGAGCGTGTAAAGGAAATAGAAAAACAGTTAGAGAGACCTAACCGAGTTAAACTTATGAATGAGACAGATTTATCAAGACTATATCTTTGTGATATCGATTGGGGTAAGTGACGGCCATGAACAATGAATTGAATCTAGTATTGGTTTTCTTGATGGAACGGATGTTTAAGAAATAATCAAAGTTATGTTTTTCTTTTTGAATCTTACTAACTTTGCCAGGCCACAATCGTCGTGATTTGATTTCTGAGCTTCAGGACGAGCAACTTACAGTCCTCACAGAAATGAAGGAATTGGAGGAAGAATTGTCAGCTCTCAAGCAGACAGGCTTTTGTACAGTGATTTAACAATGCTTGATATACTTTAATAAATACATAATTCTTTAATTCTGTTTCTCTAATTAGTAAATTAGATCAGTATTAATTGTAGAAGAGGGCTCACCCAAACCCCTCGTCTCTCGCTAGTTTCTCGAGCGAAGCGAGCAACGGAGACTGGAGCAGCGCTCCCCAGTCATTCCTCCAGGTATAAATAAAAGTATATTAATAATGTTAATTACGCACTGTACTACTATAATTAAAACAACCTGTGTTTGTAGAGACTATCGATATGTATAAAGCTAAGAATAACTACGACTCTGGATTAATGTTACTACCTAAAACTTTCCGAAAAATCCAATTACCGGGGTTCTGAGAAAGCTGAGAAGTATCAGAACTATTTCCGGGTTCATTGGATTTCCCTAAAGCTTCTTTATCACTATTATGAATATCTTCATCGCTTTCACCTAATAGCTCTTCTGGCAAAATATGTTCCAAGGAATCTGTTTCAGATGATACCTCTTCCTCTTCCTCTTCCTCTTCCTCTTCTTTCTTCCCTTCCTTCTCTTCGTCTACGTCTTCTTCTTCGTCTTCTTCTTCGTCTTCTTCTTCGTCTTCTTCTTCGTCTTCCTCTTCATCCGCTTCTCCGTCGTGGTGACCATCGTCATCCTCTTCGTCTTCATCAGGTTCATAAACTTCGCCCTTCTCATCATCATCATCATCATCATCATCATCACCATCCTTTTCTTCGTTCAATTCACCTCTCATTTCGCGTGCTTTCAATCCATACAGCTGCCCGGCCCGAAATATCCTATAATTCTTTGAAGATAAATTCAAAGTTTTTAGATCTTCGTTGCTAACGTCTTTCAAACTTATATCTTTCCCTAAACGAGACTTAATACGACCTTGAAGAATATCATCAGGGAGAGAACTTTTATCAGCAGGATCAGTTCTCTCAATTTCAGCAGCGGTTTTCCATTCTCCATCCAAATCAATGGCAAATCTCATTTCAATAAATCCACTTAACCCATGAATTGTTTGACAATAACGATAGCCATAAGAGGAATAATGATTCAATGCTGCAATACTAGATTTTGGTCCTGCGCAAACTCCCTGCTGACTTTTCTCTAATTTACGGAGTTTAGCAAATAAAGCACCAGTAATAGCTGTTGACATGGTGATTTAGAACAAAAACAAGGAGGAGAATAAATTAAAATCGAAAACACAATTGTCCGTTGAATGTCTATCTAGAACTGACAGGAAGAAAGTAAAGAATATTAAAATGAAAAGTGAAATCGATAGAGAGAAGAGAAAGAGGAACAAGGAGGACTGTTACTTAAATAAATATATGTTGACTGCCCCACCATAATTTATCTGGTAGTTTACTCTGTACAGTATATACAGTCGTAGTTCATAGTCTCAGTAGTTATACCGTACATGTAGGTGCATAGATAAGCCCCACTTTGAGTATGCTCATCTGGGGTTATCAATCGTCCCACTCAATCATTTACACGGTTAGGTTATAATTCTATTACTGGAACATTTCCTCATTCTATAGATAGTATAACAATCCATTTTTGAGGATTGTAACAAATACTCACACAGCAAGTTAGACTTAAAAGAGAGAATTTTAAAATTTCTTATTAAGCTAAATCTCAATCAATGTTATATTTATGTCATTATATAATTGCTAGTCTTCTAATTCTAAATGTATCCTTGATTGGTAAATGAAGCGGTGTCTTGCTTGTTGTATTTCAACCTCCGCGCAAGAATCGTAGGGCTCCTCATCATCGCGATTCTCGAGCGCAGCGAGAGCCAGGGGTCTGGGGCTACGCCCCAGCTGCCGGAGGCAAAAAAGGCCAGCGATGAGCGAGCAAATCAATATGTAATTAAACTTTCAATTCTACGATTCTGAAGTTCTTGCGAGTGCGCTCCAGATAACTTGTCACTTGATCTAGTGAAATATTCAAATAAATTTGTTTTAACGGGGTTCTGAGCACAAACGTTTAGTGCATACACCTTAGCCAACCAAACCATAACCGATGAACCAACTCTGCTTGAAATTTTTTTTTGTACTTCTACAATCAGTTTGTTCCGTTTTATTTTATTTTATCCAATTCTTTTATTTAGTAATCGATAATGGTTTATCAAAATAATAATAATATAATATAATTATGTAATAATCGTATTATTTCCTTATTGATGATTCGTTATGATTTCTGTGACTGATCTAATAATCAAGTAAGGATTATGAAAGTTTCTAACTTATATTGAAAGTCTTTTTTCTTCACAAATTGAATTCCAAGAATTCTTTAAATATTTAACTCTGTTCTCGTTTTTATTGGCATTATCGAAGATCCGTTTGCTTCATTCGCATTGGCCTGTGGATTCAAAAATATGCCTAGAAAAAAATTTCACCCTCGAATCTTAATTTTTGTGATCACTTTCTTGATATAAGAGTTCACATTTCAGGGTTTCATGACATTCAATTCATATAGACATAGAAATGTGTAATAATTAAATCTTAATTCGGTCGTCACCTTCATAAGCTTCGAGATCACGAAAATACCTCTGGCAGCGGGCAAAGTTGCATGTGTAGCTAGCTATTTTTCGAATTAACTAGATGATCTATATACTCTGTTTTTACAATTTGGAATGTTCGCCAACCTTGGAAACCTTCTTAATCAATATAGTAGTAGCAGCACCTCCACCATTACAAATACCAGCAACACCGTATTCACCATCTTTCAAATTGTTAATTAAAGTGACAAGAATACGAGCACCTGAAGCTCCAATAGGATGACCAAGTGCAACAGCACCACCTTTAACATTGACCTTAGTATGATCAAGACCCAAAAGACGATTATTGGCTACCGAAACACCAGCAAATGCTTCATTGAGTTCCCATTTAGCAATATCATCCACACTCAATCCTGCTCTCTTCAATAAAATGGGAATGGCTTTACTTGGAGCAATGGTAAAATCAATAGAAGCAGTAGCAGCATCAGCATAAGCAATAACCTTAGCAACAACATTAGCACCTAATTCCTTGGCTTTAGTACCTGAAGCTAACACAAGAGCAGCAGCTCCATCATTCAATGAAGATGAATTAGCAGCAGTTACAGTACCATCTTTTTCAAAAGCAGGACGGAGTTTAGGGATATTCTCGAATTTGACACTCTTAGGGGATTCATCTTCAGAGACAATAACCTCACCCTTACGGCTTTTAACTGTAACAGGAACAATTTCTGCATCAAATCCACCATTCTGCTGAGCAGCAAGAGCCCTCGTATATGACTCAATAGTAAAATTATCTTGATCTTCTCGAGTAATTCCTTCACGACGATTGGTATTTTCACAACATGATCCCATATGAATATTATCAAAAACATCCGTCAACCCATCTCCAACAATTGAATCAACCAAAGTTTGATGGCCAAATGATAGATTACGATTGACATAAAAAGGACTATTCGACATGGACTCCATACCACCAGCTAAAATTACATCCCGATCACCAGTTTGAATAGCTTGAGTGGCGATTGTGACTGACTTGAGACCAGAAGCACAAACCTTATTCACAGTCGTTGCTTCAGTTTCTACAGGAAATCCTCCTTTGATAACTACTTGACGAGCAGGAGCTTGACCAACGTTGCCTTGCAAAACCTGACCAATGTAAACTTCCTCAACATCTGATTTTTTAATATTAGCTCTTTCAACGGCTGCCGTAGCGGCAATAACTCCTAATTCCGTGGCTGGAACAGTTTTAAGAACACCGTTAAAACTACCAATAGGAGTTCTAGCACCAGATAAAATATAAACAGAACGAAGAGCTGATGTAGATGCAACTCTTGAAGTTGAAAAGGCTCTAGTGGCTATTCTCTGCATTTTGAAATCTAACAATAAAAGTGTGTTAGTAGCTCGAATACTTTTGCCTCCGGTGGCTGGGGCGTAGTCCCAGACCCCAAACTCTTGCTTCGCTCCAGAACCTAAGCAGATTCAACCTCTGACAAAGCGAGCAAATACCATACGCAACATCCAATTAGATTCCGCTTATTTATCGTATATCTGATCTATCTGAAATTGTTTTTTCGTCACTTCATTCCTTAAATTTCCAACTAAATACATACTAAATAACCTTTTACTTCTTTTCTGCAACAAGTTATAAATCAAATGAAATTAAAATACTAAATTTCTGAGGATTTACTTCTCCTTTTAAACCTTTCTGAATGGATTAATATATCACTCCTCTCTCTTCGTGTTCCGCGGATTCCCAAAAGAAGTTTAATTGTGGGGGCATGCAGGCCGACGATTCCCGGTTGATTCTCGGCTCACCATCCTCTCCTGGGGTAAATAAAAAAATGTGGGTAATGCTTAAACGGGGTTGATATCTATATGTTCAATTCCGTTCAATAATCGGTAATTGATACTTACTGCTTAAAAGGGGTTCATAGTGTGCAGAAATGATAGTGAATGTGGGCGGTGGTGGGACCTATTCTATTTCGGAGGTGCCTCGGCATTAGATATTCAGAACTGTAACAACCATAATGTAATTAATCTAATTAATCTAGCAGGGTCAAGATATAAAACTTTATTTTATTTGAGATTATTTATAAAAAATAGTAGTATAATAGGTGATTATAATTAATCCGATGACTTCCGAAAATTGACTATCATTGGCAGTTAAGCCGATTCATACAGTATTTATGAAACTGAATGATGAGCGGAATAATAATATCTTGTGCGCGGAAATAAATCCGAGCTCGACTTTCTTCTCATTTGGTTTCGGTAAGTTAAGTCGGCGAATCGGTACTTATTTGATAGTGGGGTTAGGTCCGTTAGGAGTGACTATTTTAGACCTCGCGCGTTAACAGTTAAGGCTCAAAGTTCTGGACTCGATATCTGCTTCTCGTGGTGCAGTCTACCAGGCCAGAATCGATCTACGGGACCCTTGCTACCTCACAAATATCATTTCTTGGTTGTGTATACTCAGTTCGCCAATTAAATTCAAATTTCCAAAATGCTATTGAATGTGATTTTGATATATGAAGGCGATATTTAATCTAGAATGTTTCCTGTTCTGTTGTGTCATATCGCGTAAAATATTATGTAATCATGAATCAACTATTATGTCATTTTGAGTGAGATATTATGTCATTTCATCTATTTGGATTCATGCCAAAACATGTCTAGGCGCCAAGACCAATTTTCCAAAATATTCATGACGGCATTACTTCAATGAGTAGGAGGACAAGAATATATACTGGCAGCATTAACTAACTTGCTGAGTGTGTTCTTCAGTTTAAATAATGTGAGCATTATATAGATTTCAAAACACCTGCCGCTATTTCGGTTCCTTTTCGACCCATATTTTTTTCCACGAGGAGTTATTTTTCTCAGGGGAAAGATTGATTGAGAAGTGAAGAAATGGATTTATTTGATCCGTTGGCATTAGAAATTTATAATTATACAGTTTATAGTAATGGAACAGTATCAAATGGAACAAACTGTTTTCTAGCTTTTGGCCCTTACGTTCCAGTTTTGCTTGATAATGGAGATTTTTATAATACCACAAGCTGTGATTCACCTATAAATTCCATTCGTGCTCGTGGTGCGATCGGTATTACATGGGCTATTTTATTATGTCTATTTCTTCCATTTTCTATATATAATCTACAGAAGCATGGGGCAAGTTATATTCGTGACGTGAAGCAATTCCCTGCCTATAGTCGTAGATGGCCATGGTATTGGCTTATTTTTTTGCAAGCACTAGGTATTGTGGCAGGGATGTTTTCTATTGATTTGGACCGAGATTATATTCAAGGATCATCATTAACTGCCTTTAGTATATTATACTGTACTTTGTTGCCTCTGGCTTTGGCAGTATCATGGGAAATGACTCGCAACTGGGGGTGTTTTGAGAAGCGTAAGATTTATGATAGAGACCCATCTAGTGTTATTGTTATGACTAGCATTATTGGAAGAGATCAAAAAATTCAATTGATTATGCCATTAGTATTTTATACATTTTGTTTATTAGCACTTTTCCTAACCGTCTTACGGAATTGGGATAAAAGAACAGAATTTGAGTCGCAAATAGATAGTCGATGGCGTTCAGGCACTTTTATGGCACTATTGGCCTGGTTTCAAATATGGTCTTATGCTATATATATGCGCTCTTTCTGTTACCCAAAGGTAAAAAGTGATGATAACGATGATTATGGAGATAATGGAAATAATAGTGAGATGAATGACAACAAGTGGAAAGATATTAAAATCCCAACAGTTGTTGTTATTATTCAGATTCTTATTTTGGCACTTCTGTCTTCAAACTTTTCGTTTATTTGGAATTATCTACTATCTCCATTTAATCCAGACTCCAACGTACCATGTGTGGTTTTATTGGGATATCTTCCAGTGTTACTAATTGTTGTTGTCATTAACGTCAATGGAATAATTCAACAAAATGAAGATCGTGTGATTTTAGATATCCGACGACAAGGAGAAGTTATTTATTTTGAGGAGTAAAACAAAACTATGTATCTGCCACTTTGTACTGAATTATAAATCAATTTAGCGACCCCGCTTTTGCATCCGGTGGCTTCGGCGTGGCCCCAAGTCCTGTCTCTCGCTACGCTCAGAATCTCCCTTCCACCCACTCGAGTGATTCCAGCCGAGATCAAGCTCTCGAGCGAAGTGACAATGTAGCCCTAGTCGTCGGCGGCAACAAGCGCACAGAGCACATATCCTATTCTTGTTGAGAATTGTCACCATGTATAATAAGGACTAATGTCTACAAAAATAATAATTATAAAATATTAAAACCAAAAAAAATTTAAATGATTAATGCTCTCTCACGTTCGATTCGTACCCGAACAGCAAAACGTGCCTGTTCCATCGCTTCTCTCTGGACAGCAGGTGATATTCCTTCATTACCAGTCTTGATTAATGCCATAGGTGTCAAGTCGGGAACTGGTTTGGATCTCAACGACATATTAGACGCTTTGGAACGAAGTCTTGATGGAGACGTGCTGATGGGAATTGATGATGATTGTGATGATGGCGAGTCCCTAACAGGACTTCTGGGGCTTGCAACAGGGCTTGGAGAACGAGAGGTTGTTCTTGACGCGGATCGGGCACGTGAACGAGCTGTGACAGAAATGTTCAAAGTTGGTAAAGAGGGATAGGATGACAGTTTAGGGTGACTGATAGGGTTATATGCTCTAGCGGTATCAGGCGAACGGCTTTGAGCACGAGACATTCTTCCAGATTCGAGATCAGAATTCCTCTGACTTTGATATTTCTGTTGAAACTGACTTGACTGTTGCTGTTGCTGCTGCTGTCGTTGTGGGTATTGTGTCTTTTGCTGTAGTTCTTGTTGACATTGTTGTGTCCATTTCTGTTGTTGCAACTGTGATTGGTTCTGTAGTTGCTGTAGCTGCTGTTGCTGTAGTTGTTGCTTCTTTGCAGTCAATGTTGCTCTATAGAGTCTTTCTACTTGTACTTCCACTGCTAATGTAGTCAGATATTTATGAATAATGAATGCCCTGTTATCCTTGTTAAATAAAATCGGTGTCGGTGAGTTATTCTTTATCCTCAACGAATACAGAATCTCCTTTATTATCCTCTGCCTTTGAGTCGGAGACAACGTCAGTGAATGTTCAATATATAGATCAGAATGCGATAGAATTTTTATATAATCATCATCAGAAGAATCAGCAGGTAAAATGACGAAGTGATAATTTGGCGACTCAAATGATGGTAATGTATCTATCTCCTTGGGGGGTGCACTAAGGATACACATAGACCGAAACTTGTTTTTCTTCCAATCAATCAAAACTCGATGCTCATCATTCGCTAACACCCTTTCAAACTGCGATTTACTATACATGATATCAAGTTTCTGTCTGTCTATGAGCGACATGCCTCGCAGTCCGTCTGGATAATACTTATTGAGAGCATTTTGATTAGCATCTGTTAATGCTCGAAGGTCAGCTGTTGACCTTTTGCTTAGACCACCTCCTCCACGACCATCATCTCTTCTTCTCCCTCGTCGTCCATCTTGGCAATTATCATCTGAGTCACTTCCGGATATAAACTGTTCAGAATTAGCAATATTACATCTTCTAAACATATAAAGCAAAGATTTTACTTGAAGGTCTATTAGGTCTTCTGATTCGCCTTGACGATATGATGGGATATCTACAGAAGGGCCACTGAGATTACTACTCATAGGCCAAAGTAGTTTAAGTAGTCCGTCCATTTCCAGTATCCCAGTTAGTTGGAATCAGCCGGTGTCGAAGAGAATATATTCTAAACGTATAAAATATTACTAACAAAAGACCGGGGTCACAATAGACCAGAAAGAGAAAGAGAATGAAAAGAAACAGCTAATATACGGATAGATAGACCGATAGATAGATAGAGAGGTAGGTCGGGTCGGTGGACTGGGTCCGGGAAGTTAAAACGCGATGTTGTTTGTTTACTTTAACCCGAATTTGACGTACACGAAATTAGTTATGCGGCGTGCGCGGCTTCTGCCTCAGGCGGCTGGAGATGTAACCCTTGGACCCTTGCGGGTGTACCCTCAACAGCTGAAGGTGTGGTGCGCCTTGGATACCTAGCTCTCACTACGCTCGAGATATAAAATCCGTATTTAAACCCGAACGAAATGAGCCCATGGATCTGGGCTATGTTCCAGCAGCTCCTTAGCAAACTGGAAGTCGGGATTGGTAAATTATACTCATAAAAGACAATAAAGCATTCTCTGACTCGTTTGATCGCTTGATTTTGACGCCTGGCAATTTACCTTTAAAGTTCCTTTTTGTTGGGCAATATATCTTTTTTAGCAAGGTTCTTTCTAGTAGTTGATAGAGGTTCGCCGTCGCTAATGACAGCCAAAATCTCTCTCAACAGACTAAAGTCTTCTCTTAATTTTATTAACTTGCTCTAAGTCTCAATCACTTCCTCGCCCTCTCTTTTAATTGGCTATATGGAGGTAGTAACTTAGATTGGCCTATAGTAATAGTAGTGGTCGTGTTGAGAGACCTCTTCACGTTAAGAATTAGGCAGTGGTGGACTAACTAAACTGGAAATAACTATAGAGCCCTTGGATCTTGGATCTTCATTGCAGGCGCCTATCAGTGCTGTTGTTGTCTAGGCGACTAACTAAGTGCAGTAGTTCGTTAGCTACAGAAACTGCTACATGGAATTCCTGGTGGGGGAGATCTCTCTCAACTTAGGAAGATCTCTCTCAAACTCAGAAAGATCTCCCTCCAACTTGGGAAGATCTTTCTCCAATTTGGGGAGATCTCGCTCTTAAAGTTTATGAGAGATAAAAGTTGACTCAGACGTTGTTTAAACTTGCGTAAGCTTTTGTTAAAGCAGATCTCCAATTCTGATCAGTGCATAAATAAGTATAAATCCACTTTACGGCCTTGGCGCCTCTCAATTAACTTAGTTAAAGTTTTCTTGTTGGTGATAACTATTTTATAACCGTTAATAAATACAAACGGTTCGGTTACTAGAACTGAGGATTTAATCTCATCCGAACAGAACGACAGTTTGGAGATTGGGGCTATGCCTCAGAAGTCTGGGCAAAATTAACTGCGCTCTAACAATTCATAATAACTTGAGTTACGTGCTAGATTCACAGTCTAACTCCAATAACAGCTATTTATTGATGCTGGTTCTGCTATTATTAGCTTCATGGGTTGGGCAAACTGATCTTCTGAGTGAGACATACCTACGAAAGTTAAAGAAAAAAATGTTTGCTATATATATAAGGGCTATGGTTTGACTAATACCAAAACAAAAGTCACAGTGAAGTGAAAGTTAAAATAAAGAGCTAGGCGTGAAGGTAACCGACCTCTAGAGCTCTAGGCTTGGGAATATTAAGGGATAGATCCGCATATAAGTGCTATTCTCAGTAAAACTGAATTTATAGTTCGGGTCTGTCAAGGCTCAATTCGGTCGGGGTTTTCGTTTTTCGACTTGCTTCCTTGTATGGGAAGGGAGGATGATAGAACTCAAGATAGAAGCGCATAGCTATTTTCAATAAGCTTGAATTATAGTTCGGTTTTGTCAGTCAATTCGATCGCCGTTCTCTCTTTTCTACTTGCTTTCTGCCAACGACTAGCGTTGTTGCCTATATTCACGACTGGTCAATGTATTTACTACAGATAGCATTTGATTTATTTCTTCTTTCGTCCAGTAATTCCCCACTTCGGTTTAGCGACGGAATCATGATATAGTAACATTCTTGATTAATTTTCTTCCCGCTTTTCTTGTAAAGAGCAGTTGCTTAGTTTTGGGATCTTCCCATCTGACCTCTACCTGCTACGGTGATTTGGCTGCTGCTTCTGACCCCGTCTCTCGTTTCACTCGGGTTCTATCACCGCATTTTGAACCTCTCGATAACTCTAAGACTGGTTTATGCCGTCGTAGAGGTAGACGGCTTTCTGTAAGGACCTGGACCATTCATAAAGAATTAATTCATTGCATGCAGGGCCATGTCATTCAGACTTGGGTCGATTCAATGTGGGCTGGTTCAAGATTGTAATGCCGGCTCTCTTCTCAGAATGGCTGATTTCCGAAATTTTGCTTTTGATTATCCAGTGTCTCCAAGGTTGTCCCCGACTGCCATTTCGCTTCTGGAAGCTAGCTCCCCGAAATCTCTAGTTCTCGCTAGCTTGAATGGCCACCACCGACAAAACAATTGTGGTCATGGGCTGCCCGAGCACATACTAGATACAATTTCTTTTACATCGCCATGGCTGTTGCTATTTTTTGATACATATTCAACTGTTAAAAAATCATGATTGAAATCTTGGTTGCTGGCAGCTACATTTCACTACTCCTCCTTTGGATATAGTTCATTTAAACTCTCATCATTTGAGTTGCTTCTAGGATTGTTTCAGTAATATCCGGTTTATCTTTCTAAGATTGTTTTGGTAATATCAGGTTTATTGTTCTAGGATTGTTTTGGCAAGATCATGTTTACCTTTCTAGGATTGATTTAGGAATACCGCGTTTATCTTTCTAACAAAGGGACTATTATCAATATTTGGTAACTGCTATAAAGAGCTGCGGACTTCGGAAAAGAAGACAGAGAAATCAGCTCGTGGTGCAGCAAAAAAACTCAAAAAAGAAAACAGAAAAACTAAAACCAATGAGTAAAAAGCTATATAAAACTAACTAATAATAACATTTGTAGTTGTAAATCTTCATTTGATGGCAACATACCTCTCGTCCCACCGACGGACTCGTTCTTTCATTATTCCTCTGTTGATCCATAATTTTTGGTCCGCATAATCGCAATTAATTATTAAAAACAAAATTCCCCAATTCTTAATTTCATAGGAGAGAGTAAATCAAAACGGAACAACTATAGTGCTCAATCAAGGCTTGGCAAGAAACCTAATACTTAGTACCTCTACGCAGCCACTGAGGAAGCCGACAGACAATGGCAGACTCTGTTTTTTTGCTTTATTTGGTCCTGCTGACTTAAAAGGTGATTATTTTCAGCGAGAAAGTATAAACAAGTAATAACTGCTCAATCTCAAAGCAGCTATGATATCATTGCTACTGCTGTATCTTGTTATTATCACTCATTGTGTAATTGATTGAAATCAATTTCCTCCTTAAACATTTGGAATACATAAAGAATAATTGAGGCCGCAGAAAAAGAATTTTTAAGAAAAAGTAAGAGAATGAATGATTCAAGGTTGACTAACTGATAGTAGTTGCAATGTAATTCTACTAAATGATACCAATTGTAATATAATTCTTTTTTTAAAGAAAAATATCTTCATTTTTTCATTTTTCTCCAGGTTTCATTGCTTTTTTTTCGAATTACATTGATTTATGTTATCGTTTTCTTAAATTAATTGTGTTATTTTTGAACGTAAGCGTTTACTTAATGCGGCCATTTAGAATGGGTCTATCGCTCAAACGTATAAGTGCGTTATGTACCATGCATCACGTTCTGTTGTACAGTGTACAGGCATTTATTATTTTTTCGCCGAATACTGAGAATTGTTTTTTTTGACAGTTTTGTCTACAAGATTCAATTCAGATTAGAACGGTGATCATTAACTACTTGATCTTAGATAAGAGTAGCCTGCATGCAGATCTGTCTATAACTGCATGATGCATGTATCTTAAAATGTTAACTGGCATATTAGGGTCAATCATTTGGGGAACTGTTAGGGTAACTCAATTAACTTTTTAGTCTCACTGTATCCAATTAGAGGCAACATTAACGTTAGATAATAACTTAGAATAGATCAAGTAAATGTTAAAAATAAAGTGGGCCGACGACCTCTCTCGCATTTCTCGGGGTAGCGTGGCTAGGCCGGGCGGGTTAACGGTATTAGTTGATAACCCTAATACAGAAATGAAGTTACCTACATCATTGTTCAGTAATAACATACGTATGTTTATTGAATGTATACGTGCTGAACAGTCCGGTCACCCCTAAATGGGTAATGTGGTGAACCACAGTTGGCCTCATCAATATATGCATGCAACATGCATAATAACAGTATATTTTCTTCTCAATAATAGATTGTTAAATTCGTTTCATTTAAGTACAGAGAGATTTAACGGTACGAAAAATCAATGAGCTTCTAAGAAGGGTTGTCTTAGCTTTTTGGGTGAAGCGGGAAGGGTTCCGGGGTCTCCACTATGAACTGTACGGCTTTGAAACCCAAGTACCACAGGCTGTTGTAATCAACGTTGCACATGTGACAATAAATCCCGAGTGGGCGGTAATTAATGGTCAGTAACTCAGTACAAGAAGGCTTGGAGATTATAACTACGGCGGGACATATACTATGAAAGATGTAAGGCGCTATGACCATATCTATCCCCATTAGCCGAATGCGGAACTTAATTTGTACGCTGCGGCTGACGCTTAGCCTCTCTCTCTTCTCTGGGTGCACACTCAATTGAGTTAAACATAGAGTCGAAATTTAAGCAAATTTTTATTATTTCCGGCAGCAAATTGAAAATAGCAACAATGAACGTATATCAGTGGGCCTTTTACAATTTAAGTTTTTTTAAATTAAATCTGAAATAAAGACTCAAAACAGCTGCAGAAATTGTACCAGTTGAGGCATTTCAAGGGTCGAAGGGCCCACTTTGTCCCGTTAATTTCGGCAGCACCCTTTCTGATCAGTCGTATCGAGGTATGGGCCACCTACCAAAGCGGGACAAAGGAGTTGTAACGTTAAGCTTAATCTTCAGTAATGCTAGTTGGTATTTATAACTGTTAATATAATGACATATATATTCTATGGCACAATTCCGTGACTGTTAATTCTACATATTTGAATTAAAAAAGGGAGCTCTTTAACAAACGCAGCATCTAAGCTACGTTACTACAGGCGCACGCACGGCATGGAGGGAGGGGAATGAAAATGAGCGTATAGAGCTAACGAGAACTTGTGAAGCCGCCGGGGTAAAGATATTAGCAGCAGCATATTTAATTATATGACATGTATATTTAATTGAATATTTTATGAATTGGCCACAAAGAATTTAGGGCGTCGTTACCTTTTACGGCCGTGGAGATCATATGCTGTTTATAAAAAAAACGTTTATGTGATGCACACGCATACTGTAAACATTACCTCGAATGCTCCGGCGGTGATCTTCGTCCAATAGAAACAACCTACACAGATATCATTTTTAGAAAGATTAGAAAAGTACCTCATATCAACATTATACAGATACAAGTATGCTGAACAATTGAATTACTTCTATTTGGATTGATATTATATCCGGGGTATGATTACAAGAACTTCTCAGCTACAACTGCCGTTACTAAAAATATCTTCTGTCCTATCATATGACAAACTGAGCTAGTAAAACTTAACAATGAGGGGAGGAATTGCGAACTAGAAGATAACTAATTAAACTCCAGACAATTGCCATAGTATGGTGTTTGACTAACTTCGTTATCCTCATGAAGAATTGATTATCTTCTTGACCTTCCCGTAGTGGATGCCTGCAATATTGGTTGACTAAGTTAATTGCTATTAGGTATTTATGGTTGGTTAGACGAAGTTTGTCTTTGGATAAGAGAATGCATCTGGCTAGAACGGGCAGTTAGTTAACCGTAATTAAGTAGACTTGGTTTCAATCTGGAAAGAAATAACGGAATTTATTCAGACTATGTCGTTCCTCCTCTATAGTGGTACTAAGAAAATCAAGTCGACGAGAAGAATGTTCTCTTTTTGTCAGTTGGTAAACCCTGTGAGCTCTCCGCCTGTCTGTATACTTCCCGTCTATTGGTGAACTCTCTAATAGCAACACCCCACGAAAGTTGAGAGGAGGATAAACAGTTGATCCGAGAGCGGAGAGGTCCCACCGGGGAAAGGCAGGGTTTGCGGAGACGTCTTCTTCGTCTGTCCAGTGCGAACTATTGCATCATGAAAAATGAATGATCCTATTTGTCTCTTGTTCTCCTGTAGGCTAACTTAACAAACATTTTCAATTGCTTTTTCTATTTTTTTGTTTTTTTTTACTGTAGTCTACTTGAGTAGTTTTGAAGTTGATCATAACTTAATAATAAATGTAGATCATCATACAAGTGACGAAAGACATAGTATTACTTTTTCGAAACATCTTGCATTACCAACGTTTTTATGCGAGATCTGAATTTGCTAATTAAGAGAACGACAGATACAAACCACGGATATAGGCTGCTTGTTCCACTTTATCTATTGATCTGCCACAGGTAAATCAAGTCAATCCTCGCATAGATTGGAAGTGATAGTTAAGATCCCCCACGAAACTTTTGATTCAAGTAAGAAAATGCACAGTCCAACTAGATTGTCTATTTTTATATTCAAATACATAGCTATATCCAGTTAATTGTTAATACGAAGTTGAGCGGGGGAGAAAGAGCCACCTAATGCCCGCCTTAATTTTTAACCTCATTCTACTTAGCTATTTTATTGGCTAGTATTTATGTTGTATAAGTCGTTCTCTTTTAGGTAGATAGTTAAGTATGAGGGGAGAGACTTCTGGGATGGCACGGTGTTAGACCTACTTACGTTAACCCGTTTTACTAATAAAAAGAAACCCTTAGATTAAGTTGTCGATCCAAAATGGTAGTAATCTTTGTAGATTATACTTTTCAGGAAGATACTGGTCGAATGTTTAATAATTCCTTGCATTTAGATTAACAATTCCGGTAAAACCATGCTTTAACTTCTATGGGAATATTGCATACAAAGATCATTACTTAAAATAGACTCATGCAGATCCCTGTCTCAACCTTACGTAGCAGCTTTTCACTTCCCCTGTAATTATGAAATGAGCTATCAGTAGGGTCTCTTGAGTGTGTGTTCGGAATTGATATCCTTCCTCCTCTATAGCGATATTTTTTCCGCTTAGTTAACTGGAAGAGCCCGATGACAGCCTGTGATCGACTTGAATTGATTTGTCTTTTTCTTAGCATTGTATATCCGCAGATTGGCAACAATTATTATATCGCACCATCAACCCAAATAATAGTAGACCTCTCTATCATGATATTGAGAGATAGCTCCTCAACAACAGAAATTCTGAGAGAGATGCATTCTAAGAGAAGAAAAAGAAATACTATTAATAATGTTTATCGCAGCATAATATGACACATCGTCTAATTCCATTCAGATTTGCATGAGAAAATGTGGAAGAATTTGCTAGTTTCCTCTACCCGTCTCTTCATATCTTACAGCAATCCATAGTATTCCAATCTTCTCTAAACAGCTAGATTGTCGTCCACCTTTAGACAAACGCTTGTACAGTTAGCCGTAGTACTGTTTTATTCTGGGCAAATAAAATAAATTTGTTTTTTCAGCTTCCTCAGTCTAAACTTTCAATCAACGGCCTAATCAGAATATTAAATGTCGTATCAGCTACTAATGCAGTAATTGCTGCTTGTAATATGAAAATCCGAAATGGTCTAATGTCTCTCTTGGTAAGACCGTGCTACCCCCAACAATGCCTTCTGAAGATTGTGTTAAATTCCAGAAGAGTTAACCAGATCCATCATCCTGAGTAAAAGTGATACGTAGTATGCACTAGAATATATATTAGAGGCAACTCGCTCGCAAATTCTCCAAATGTTTTTAGCTTCGCTACTCTTCCAAGGTTTTGTATCACTTGGCTGTGAATTATTTTATTTCTGTCGGGTAGATACTTCACCGGAAGGTTACTCTCGCTTTTTTAATTAGTCTGTCTGTTTATTCGTCTTCAGCTCGTTTCCTGAGCCTCGGCCGGTATGAAGATCTCAAGCTTTACTATCATTATAGGATTTCTGCTGGCTGCCACTCAGGTAGTGGCAGCAGGAGCGGATCATGATGAGATTTTTCTCCAGGTCGACTCTTCCTCAGCAACTTCAAGCCTGCTTGATATACAAGAGCCGACTTCAATTCCTTTGCCTGATGTCATTCCGATTTTAAAGCCTGCAGCTGCTTTGAAACATAAGAGACAATTTCCTGGCTCTGGCAACATCACTTCGACTTCAACAACAGATACACCTACCACTACCAGTTCGTCAACAACCACAATTTCAACCACAAGTATCTCTACCACCACCGCCTCCATTTCTACTACTTCGATATCGATAGATTCACCTACCACTACCACTCCCTCTTCGACTAGTTCCACTTCAACCGTCGACTCTCTTACCTCCTCCACTTCCACCTTAACCACAAGTACAGCAATAGCGGGACCTAACTTCGGACCTGACTTCTTACCAAACCCTTCCACTTCAACGACCAGTACTCAAACAACGAGTGCTGGCGTCTTCCCTGACGACATACAGGGTGGACCAGAGGGCGGCGTCGCTCCCCTTACCACCACCAGCAGGAGAACGACCACCAAGAAAACGACCTCTACCGGCAAGCAAACAACCTCTACCACCACTTCAACTACCCAGAAAGCTACCACCACCAGCAAGAAAACGACCTCTACCACCACTTCAACTACCCAGAAAGCTACCACCACCAGCAAGAAAACGACCTCTACCACCACTTCAACTACCCAGAAAGCTACCACCACCAGCAAGCAAACAACCTCTACCACCACTTCAACTACCCAGAAAACTACCTCCACCAGCAAGAAAACGACCTCTACCACCACTTCAACTACCCAGAAAACTACCTCCACCAGCAAGAAAACGACCTCTACCACCACTTCAACTACCCAGAAAACTACCTCCACCAGCAAGAAAACGACCTCTACCACCACTTCAACTACCCAGAAAACTACCTCCACCAGCAAGAAAACGACCTCTACCACCACTTCAACTACCCAGAAAACTACCTCCACCAGCAAGAAAACGACCTCTACCACCACTTCAACTACCCAGAAAACTACCTCCACCAGCAAGAAAACGACCTCTACCACCACTTCAACTACCCAGAAAACTACCTCCACCAGCAAGAAAACGACCTCTACCACCACTTCAACTACCCAGAAAACTACCTCCACCAGTAAGAAAACGACCTCTACCACCTCTAAACCTGCCACCACTTCATCCACCAAGAAAGCCAGCACTACTACCAAGAAGACCACCTCTACCACCACTAAACCTGCCACCACTTCATCCACCAAGAAAACCAGCACTACTACCAAGAAGACTACCACTACCACCAAGAAAAGTACCAGCACCACTAAATCTGCCACCACTTCAACCACCAAAAAATCGTCTTCAACTACCAAGAAAACCACTAGTACAACTAAACCTGCCACCACTTCATCCACCAAGAAAGCCAGCACTACTACCAAGACCACCTCTACCACCACTAAACCTGCCACCACTTCATCCACCAAGAAAACCAGCACTACTACCAAGAAGACTACCACTACCACCAAGAAAAGTACCAGCACCACTAAATCTGCCACCACTTCAACCACCAAAAAATCGTCTTCAACTACCAAGAAAACCACTAGTACAACTAAACCTGCTACTACTTCAACCACCAAGAAGTCTAGCACCACCAAACTTACCACCGCTTCGACTAGCAAGAAATCCACCACTACCACCAAGAAGACTAGTACCACTAAACCTGTTACCACTTCAACCACCAAGAAAACTACTACCTCTAAACATACTTCAACTACCAAGAAAACGACCAGTTCAACTAGTAAGAAACCTACCACCACCACCACTTCTAAGACTATTATCCGTTCTACTTCAACACACCATACTAGTTCAAAGACGACAAGCCATACCACTTCAAAGACTACCAGTCATACCAGCTCCAAGGCCACCAGTCACACTACAACCCATCACACTACTTCCAAGACCACCAGCCATACTACAACTTCAACTCATCACACTAGTACAAAGACTACCAGTCATACCAGCCCCAAGACCAGCAGTCATACTAGTTCAAAGACTACTAGCCACCATACAACTTCAACTCATCACACTAGTTCAAAGACTAGTAGTCATACCAGCTCCAAGACGACTGGTCATACTAGTTCAAAGACTACTAGCCACCATACGACTTCAACTCATCACTCTACGTCAAAGACTACCAGCCACCATACGACATCAACTCATCACACTACGTCAAAGACTACTTCAAAGACTACGTCAAAGACTACTAGCCACCATACGACTTCAACCCATCATACTAGCTCAAAGACTACGTCAAAGACTTCAACCCACCATACTAGCTCAAAAACAACTAGTCACCATACAACTTCAACCCATCATACCAGCTCAAAGACCACGTCAAAGTCTACTAGCCACCATACAACTTCAACCCATCACACCAGTTCCAAGACTTCTAGCCACCATACAACTTCAACTCATCACACTACGTCAAAGACTACGTCAAAGACTACTAGTCACCATACAACTTCAAAGACTGCTAGCCACCATACAACTTCAACCCATCACACGTCAAAGACTTCAACCCACCATACTACGTCAAAGACAACTAGCCACCATACGACTTCAACTCATCATAGTACGTCAAAGACTACTAGCCACCATACAACTTCAACCCATCACACGTCAAAGACTTCAACCCACCATACTAGCTCCAAGACAACTAGCCACCACACGACTTCAACTCATCATACTACACCAAAGACTACTAGCCACCATACGACTTCAACTCATCATACTACGTCAAAGACTACTAGCCACCATACGACTTCGACTCACCACACTACGTCAAAGACTAGCCACCATACGTCTTCAACTCATCATACCACACCAAAGACTACTAGCCACCATACGACTTCAACTCATCATACCACGCCAAAGACTACTAGCCACCATACAACTTCAACCCATCACACGTCAAAGACTTCAACCCACCATACTAGCTCTAAGACAACTAGCCACCATACAACTTCAACCCATCACACGTCAAAGACTTCAACTCATCATACTACGTCAAAGACTAGCCACCATACATCTTCAACTCATCATACCACACCAAAGACTACTAGCCACCATACAACTTCAACTCATCACACGTCAAAGACTTCAACTCATCATACTACGCCAAAGACTACTAGCCACCATACAACTTCAACTCATCACACGTCAAAGACGTCAACTCATCATACTACGCCAAAGACTACTAGCCACCATACAACTTCAGCCCATCACACCAGTTCAAAGACAACTAGCCACCATACAACTCATCACACCACGTCAAAGACTACTAGCCACCATACAACTTCAACACATCACACTACTTCACCCCATCATACTACCTCAACTCATCACACTACTTCACCCCATCATACAACTTCAACTCATCACACCAAGTCAAAGACTACTAGCCACCATACAACTTCAACCCATCATACTACTTCAACTCATCACACTACTTCACCCCATCATACTACTTCAACCCACCACACAGAAACTCATCACACAAAGACTCATCATACAGAAACTCATCATACAGAAACTCATCACACAGAAACTCACCACACAAAGACTCATCACACAGAGACTCATCACACTAGTTCAACTTCTCACCATACTTCAACACATCACACCTCGTCTCCACACCATACCACTTCCAGCAAAGAAAGCTCGATCACTCATCACCCTACTCAAACTAAGCACACCAAACATACTGAGTTAATAACAACCGTCGTAACAAGAACCCAAACAACTGAAGTTCTAAGTACTAAGACTGTCACAGTCACTTCCTGCAAGGAAAACAAATGTGAGACTGTCACTAAGACTTCAACTCAGAAAGTTCCCACCACTATCGTTAAAACTGAGACCGTTACTGTGCCATGCACAACGACTGAGGTCGTTATTACCGAAACTAAAACCATTACATCCTGCTCCAATAATAAATGTCAGACAAGTACTCAAACTACAACTGTGACGGTCCCCACTACTATTATTATAGCCCAAGTGGTCACTCAAAAGCCATCCCCTCAAGTCACAACTAAATTCACTACTGAAGCAGTAACTAGTACCCGAGTAACCAGTGTTCTTTCTACAGCAACAATTACGGTAACTTCTTGTTCAGGGAATGTATGTAAGACCAGTACCACTCAATCAGTCACAACTATTCCTACTACCTTGACTGAAACAGGAACCATAACTGTTCCAGTATCTACTATCACAGTTACTCCCGTTCCTGGTGTACCCGGTTCCAGTGAGAGTGGACTTGAACAGTCCAGTTCGGCTTCAAAGACATCATTTAAATTAGGTGCTTTAGTTATGGCTATTCTCGTCAGTGCTTTGTTGTAAAATGCTTTTGACATCTGTTCTTCTATCTTTCTTTAATTTTTTTTGTTAAAAATTCTTTCTTTTTAATTTTTCTTATTTCCAGCTTTTTTCTTCAATTTTTTTTTTTATTTAATTATTAAACTTTTTCTATATTATTATTTCTTAATCTTCTTATCTTCTTATTGTATTACATAAATCTTATTACGTTAATTAATTTATGAATTTTAAAATATCAATCTGCCTTAGCGTATAGATCCACAACCATATCCAGATAGGCGTCGAACATGCAGTTCACTAGCTGATATTGCAATCTGTAACTGCAATCAGATCATGATTATAGCCTGAACAATAAATTATTATTGTATATGTTCATTGCCTCCTGCTCTCGCTGCGCTCGACAGTAGGCGGTCGGATGAGAAAATAAATATTTAATTATATAACTATGGGCGAATTAATCTTCAATTGGTAGAAATCGAAAATCAATAAAACTTTGTACATTACCCCATTCACACATGCTTTGAATACTCATGACACCAGTTGAATCACATCTAATACTAACACGAGTAGCTAGATTAACAGCATCATGCATTAAGTTAATCAAACTGAATAAATAACTATTTTGAACCACAATATTGTTAGCATCATCATCAATATCCATTGAATTATCGTCAACATTATTATCATCACCACCAGGCCTAGTAACAAGGAAGACTTCTAAAACACTTTTTTCATTAGGGAATGTATACTCGGAAACTCCCACTTCGCCATGGCTTATAAAAGTAAAATGAGGAGCCACATGTGATGATGATTTTATGGTGACAACATTTGTATTTATTGCATCTAATTCCTTCATAGCTTCTGCCATTAAACTTCCTTTAAGAATGATCTTTTGAACAATTTCATTTTGATCTAGAACAATTCCTCCATCTTCATCATAATCATTATTATTTTCATTATTTTCTTCACCGAGATCTAATGTACCATCTCGATCATAAGTATCCAGTTCACATTTTGTTAATATATTAGAACCTTGATTGAAATAAACCATGAACGGATATCCTGGACCACGATAAACAAATAAACAATTACCAGCTATATTAATTTCATTAGCGGTTTGGATTGGTTCATTATTCGAATTGGGATTTTTTTTGTTATTAGTACCATTAGTATTATTTTCTTGGGAATCGGAAAAGATTTGTAAACAACCTGTTAAAGAACGAAGTGATATATTTAACGTAGCTATAGAAGAAACATCATCATCATTGGCATTGGTAGTTTCAGAAGAATCATCAGTATTGGTAGATCGTGTATAAATTTCCGGTTTGAAAGTATACATTGAAAATAATGAACTACTTAGAAATAAATGAGCTTGACATGATTTAGAAGAAGTTTCTACTGAAACTTTTAGCCCCTGATCTGATATTGTAATTGTTGCTTCTTTTCCAGCTTGACTTATTGCTTTTAATACTCGATAGATATGAGGAATATTTCTAGTTGATGCAGTGAATAGAATTGCCTCATCTTTAGAAGACAACTCATTATTCATCTTAGATAAAAGTCGCGACAACAGAAGAGGGAGAGAGATAAACACCCACCTTCCCCACCACTCACGATGAAAAATTATGAACGCGTGCGAAAGCGCGCGCGCCGGCCCGGAAAGCTTTTATCATGTGACACGCGGCAATGGATATATATATACTTTTGCCTCCGGCGGCTGGGGCGCTGCCCCAGACCCCTAGCTCTCGCTGCGCTCGAGAAACGCTTCAATTGTCTGGCAGAAGCTAGCAACCCACCAGAGGTCTATGCCCCACTCACTGGAGGCAAATGACAGTTGATTCTCGGATAATAAACTACCATTTGCTTATCTTATCTTTCATGCAGATGCATCTGATAAAAAGCCGCGCGATAGTGGTTGGGGAAATAATTACCGTACAACCTCGGTAACTTAAGTATTAGTTAACATTATATTGGGAACCTACCAAACTACAATATCTCAACTAGCTTTAAATCAAAGTCTTGAACAACCATCTCCTGTCTTAATAACTATCGTTTGTTCTGCTGATCATATTAGACTATTAGTCATATAGCATATTAAAGTATCGTATCGTAGCTTACTTCACTCAGAGACTGCCCTCCGACAGACAGACATCAGCCTCATAATCCCAGATCTTGCTGTTCGCCGGCTAATTTTTACCCCAACATTTGACCTAACCCCACATTAAAGGGATCTATCACTGCCAACCCTGAAATTTTGTTGGGAATCATCTTCGTAAGGAACTTGGGTTCTTTTATAAATGAACAGGGGAGGAGAAAACGAGATTTGTTCAAGACAAGATATATCCATATATATATATATAAGAGGGGTTTTTGTTTATATTCCTTTCTTTCTTTTATAATACTGTATATCATTCAGCATTCGTTGCTTCGGTTCACATTTATACTAGCGAATCGTAGTGTGATAGAACTTGTTTCTCTCTATATATCATTATCATAATTACCGTCATGACATCAACATCATCAACACAACGCAGATCAAATCAATGGTTTGGTCCTTTGGCTATCCTCTCATTAACGATAGCGGCAGGTTATTATTTGTATAATAAAAGTTCTACTGATATACCTGATCACAGGCGACTTAGTGAAGATGCAGGTAACAAGACCAAATCCCCTACTGCTGCCAGATCCTCAACAAAGATTTCATTAGTTGTTTCAAAAGTAAGTCCCACCCACAGGTGTGCTGCTCTTTGCAGAATGATGTATTCTAACTTTTAGTCCCTTCTCGAAAATGGTATTCCATTACAACGACTGCTGGAAAAATATTCTGATCTTGTTATAATCTTAACCCCCAATGTCCCCTCTCAATCTAGCATGCAACTCCAAACACAAATCCCTGAAAATCAGAATTTTAAAGTTATTCCTTGTGAAACCCCAGTGGGAGTCACTCATGTTCTTAAACATCTTGGTTCTGATCTTGTCGTTCTCCCCAGTGACATTCCTCAGACAGTTCCTTTAGATATTAAAAGATTTGTTGGGTCAGTAAAAGTATTAAGTAATGATTTTGAAATTGCCAATGATGAATTAGCTAGATTATTTTTTGCATAGGATTCTAAACCACATGCAAAGATCATGAATGAATGAGTCTGAAACAGCCGCCAAGCATCTGGAAGGGGTAGAGGTGGTGACGATTAAGCTGAACGACCCTAGGCCTCCTTCCACTTCCGCCAAATTAAATTATTTGACCCTGTTATATATATATGTATACGTACAGAATTGCAAAAATGTTCAAAACTCTTTCTAAAGAGTATTCGTGTTGTGACATTTTATATATCTCTAAAATAAATATTCTCTATATACATTTTGATTCATGACTCAATTATCTCGCTTCTCAACTAACCATCTCCACATGACAGCTCTTCCATGATGATCATATTCATTACGTAGAAGACGTTTTTTCTGCTTCCTAAACTGCCAGAGACGACCCATATTAGTATCTGATTCTTTAGTAGTTTCGGTGGAGTGATCTCTTATTGCTGCCCTTCGTTGGACTAAATGTCGTGACATTCTTCCCCCATTTCCATGACCAATAAGTGTTACTCTTTTCACTATAGCCAATTTTTTGAAGTTATACCAAGTCACTACAATTGCTAAAGCAGAAATCACTGTAACCGTTCCTACAAATCCTACTGAAGAATCCTCAATAAAATTTTTCAAATTCATACCATACAAAGCAGCAAAGAACATACCCACAGTAAAACCAAGAGTACCAATTGTAATTTTCAATTCAAAAAGCATTAAGGAGTTTCGATTAGCATCTAACATAATATTAATGATTTCTTCAGTGGATTTAACATTTGAAATAAGTTGCTCAGATTGCTGAACGATTTCATCTAATTGTTTATAATAAGCCTCTAGCAATAATTCAGCTTCTGCATGATCGGTAGGATCACGATCAATTCCAGTATTAAATTTTTCAGTTAAATAAAGTCCCACTAGATCTTCATCTGAATCAAGTAAATCACTAATAACATTTCTCACTAATAAACACTTTTGATAAAACAATGACATGAATTTGCTTCTCACTAACAATTCTTGTAGAAGATCTCGATCAACATGATCTTCTAGATCCACAAGAATACCATTTAATACCGATAATTGACTTTTCAACTCAATATCAAGACTAGCAACAGCATTCATAAGTATTGATTCTAGAGCTCTAAGTTCATATGATTGTGAAGCAGGAAACCCATTCAATCCAGCTTCATAATATTCATGACGTGGTGGAGAATGTTGTTGTAATTTGTTTTCCAAATCATAAACTAGTAAACTTAATTTCGCAGTATTACTGTTATCTACTGAATCAAATATAAGCACTTGATTATGACGAATTGCTGCTCTTAAGTCAAGCATATTGACTAAAATACAATCCTTCCTTACTAATATTGACGGAATCAATCTAACCTTTGGACTATCAATATTTCGCAGATCACGAGGATGAAGATTCTGTTCTTCTAAAAATTGTTTTCTGGGGAATTTTTGGGATACAGCAACAACTTTACCAAATTCATCGATGACAGTACAACTAATATCATTTTGAGGGCGTTTCTGTTTAGAATCTCTAGTAGATTGATCAAAAGCCCAGTCATCATCAGAATAATAATCATCATCTGGGGGTAAATATGACGATTTATCATCAACAACACCCCCATCACTACCAGCAGCTTTTTGTGAATAATTCCGAGAAAATAAACTATTATAAGCTCTTCGCCTTAGTTGTCTCAGGTCAACTCCAATGCCATTATTGGATAGTGGTCGTTGTCTATGACAAATTTCCGAATTATTAGACTTTCTCAATGCAGTTCTATCTAAGAGGTGAAAGAGTGGAGCTGGACACTCCCTCATGTTGTGAAGCTTGGGGTCAGTATTTCCCCTCGTCCTTGCCGAAGGTGATTCTGTTTTCATTCTATAATAATTCGTAACTATCTTGTCATTAGTTCTCCTCCTTGTTGAAGGTGATGGAACTATCCCGCCATCAGTCGATAAATTATTCGATCGACTACATCCATCTAGTGCATAGTTCTTGTTATTGATATTAATACTTTTGCCAGCTCTCGCTCTCAGTAAATAGTTCGTATTACTGATATTAGTACTACTACAAGCTCTTGTTCTTAGTGCACTACCAGCAGTCAATATTGATAGTCTTCGGAATGTTGCTCCACAAATAAATGGATAATGGCATAACTCATTTCTAACATTCATCAACATTCTCTCTCTAAATCAACGATTTATTATTATTATACCATTTGGAGAAGAACACATCAACATCAGTTTATAAAAATGAATAATTACATTGAAAGATAAGATAATGAACCGGATAACCAACCGGTTTCCGAAAGGTTTTAAACTACTGTTAATTCTATAACTGGTAAGAATTGTTTCTTTAATAAATGACACAAATTGAGAGACGACAGCTGGAGTGTGTCGAGCGTAGCGAGAGACAGTCTCGCCAGGGGGTCGGAGAGCGTGGTCTAAAACAATATTATTGACTGTTATTATATATGTATATGTAAGTGTTTCTACCTGGTTGAGATTGTTTAATCAAAGAACTTTCGTGATGGAGAAGCACCAAATAGAGCCAAACGAATTTGGGGTAATGCGGTTTCTGAAACTAATTTAAGACGTTCCTCCAGAGTATTGTCAACATCAATTTTTCCTGTACTATTAACAATGATTATTCCACCTGCTGAATCAGGAGGAAGAAAATTAGATTTATCAACATTCACTTTAACATTAGTAGTGCTTGATTTACCGATTTTCTCTTCAAATGCTTTAATAGCAGCAGGAGCAACTTTTTCTATAAGAGGAACATCAACTTCACGAGCTCTTACGGTAACATTATTATCCATCAAAGCATAAAGGCCTTCCTCTATCAATCCTTCTATCAATGATTCATACTTAGTCTGATTTTCCTTAGTAGCTACAGACTTAAGTTTTTGAGCAGCTTCTTCGAAAATCGTATTCAAAGCGTCTTCTTTAGCACTAAGAACTTTAAGTCTAATTTGATTGGCAATTGTAGATTTGGAAATTTGTTGAGACAATTCAGATTGTTTATACTTATGCTCATATAGATTATCAATAGAAGCAGTTTCTGAACGAACAATATTTGCTTTATCTATTTCATATTCTTCATTAGCCTTGAGTTCAATTTCTCTAGCTTTTTCATCGGCTTCTTTTTTAATAAATTCCACCATTTTTTGTAGCTCACCAGCCACCTGGTCATCACTTAAACCTGAAGGCATTTCTATAATGTTAGAGAATTAGATCAATCCGCTAGAAATATACGGCACGAAGACGAATAACATTAACAGGAGAGGTATACATTCAGAAACATTGCAATATTAACAGGAGAGGTATACATTTAGAAACATTTGCTAGTCCAAATATCAAATATAATTTTCTTAATTCTTGTTCGTCTGCGAAATAGACTGGAAGCTCAAATGGGCTCGGCTCCACTCTACATTCGGACCAAATATTTCTCTTCTTTCTATCAACAATCATATCTTACTTACTTGAATAAAGCTAAATCTTGCTTTCGACTATGACTACAACAATTGAGCTGAAATAGCAGCAATATATATTTAAAGCTCCGCTAATAAAATCAAATGGTGAAGATTGAGTTATTCCTATGAGAGTGTGAGAGCAGGCGTATGGTTGTACTGTAGATTTGGTGACACTGACAAAATGTCGCTATTACAAGGGGCCAATATGAGGAGGGTAATAGCTGGCGCGCGAGGTGGCCGCAGACGATTTTATATTCTTGATTATCCTCAGTACGGTAATTATTACCTTGTATAGATGAAAGGCCCAACCCTAGAGTGGATCGTGCGAGTGCGCGAGAAGTGCGAGTGCGAGAGCGCTAATTCAGATATTATTAAATTACTGAAATCAATTAATTGTACGTGATTGATATGAACTCATATAACTCTTAATTGATTCATTCGAACTAATAAAAAAATTTTAATTAAATTATGTGCAAGCATCCGCCACGAGCTGACCCGCACCACCTGCTGTGTGCACTACTGTAACCTTAGGTCCGTAACTACTATGAGCGGTAACTTGACTTACATTTAGGTTCTCTCCATCGGTTGTCGGTGTATTATCCATTTTCTTGTAAACAACAAAAGGAATATGTTTAGATGTATGTAATATTACCAATAAGTTATATGAATTGTACATTCTAGTTACTTACCCTATAAATTGAAAATTCAGGCTGATGTTTGTTGGAGCATACATTGAGAGCCATTTCATCATATCTTCTAAACTAACTATCCTTGATTATCTGTTGTCTAATTCAAGACTAATTGGATTAATCTGTCTCGGATATAATGTTTTCGGGCGGATCTATAAGTTTTCAACTAACTCTCATCACTATATCGCGCTATCTTATCTGATGTCGATCAGAGATCGCCGGTCTTATGTTCAGATTAGGCGGCTTAACTTTTTCCCACTGCCACCTCGGGGTCGCCGTCTAAATTCCGGCCAATTTTGTATCATGAGAAGCATGGAATATCCGAAATCACAAATATCTAACTTACCAAATGAAGTGTGATCTGATATGACGTAACAGAATTCCACACAACGATCCCAAACTGGCTGACAGAACTTCTCTCGGAATTTGATTTGAATGTGTTAATGACTTCGGTCTATGGTATAATCGCCCGGCAAAGAGAAATATGTATATATAAGGGACAGACTGCTGGCTATTTACTGTTAATAATTTACATTTAAATTCCAATTGATCTAATTCTGGTTGTTGATTTCTTTTTGGTCTCCATAATTTATATTATATAGGCTGGCACCAATGTAAAGATGAAAACTGTTTCCTGATCGCATAAAATCTGCTATCTTTTCATTGGTACTCTATGGCTAATAAGTTATCCACCAGATAATAAGAAACTAACCATTTTCTAAATATCATACTGTCTGTTATACCAGAAGTCCAAGTTTTCTCTACCTTTGGTCAAAAAATGAGTCCAAAATTAACATATCCATCTTAGGCAATGAAAGTTTGATTAACGTGCGTCTCTTATTAGGAAGGCCCATGATTTTTCTGTCCTCTACTATGTAAAAGATTGCAATAGGTTCAGAATCTACTTTTCTCAATCAGGGCAAGCATCTGTTAAATCTGATCAACGAAGAATTTAGATGGCCAGAACTTCCAAGGTCATGCCATTTGGGATTTTACTGACTGAGGTCTCTTGAGAGAGCAATTTGGAATGGAGATATTTGTCTTGAACACTTCTATTTGAACTGCTCACCAAAGACTGGTACTGATGGTATTTCTGCCAGTAGCTATATATGCTTCAGAGTCAACACTGGACTTGGAAAGTGGTTTCCACCAGCTGGGGACTTTGGTCCATAGTATGATTGTATGGCTAAGGGGACAAAAATGGCATTTTTCTCCACTGTTACTGGCTGCTCCGTTTTAAAACCGAAGAATATAGGCAGAGCAGGAGTGGTATATAGGAACCATCCAAGTGACTCTGTCGCGATTGCTGTAATCTATAGTTACGTGAATACTGAAGGAAAAACAAGCTTGGTCCTCTTAAAATATTTATTCTAGTCTACAACTTCATCGAAAGAGTGAGGGAGAAAGATTATAATAGTTCTTTGTTAAGCAGGAACAATATGACTATATCAAAGAAGCAAACTAGACATATATCTATATAAGTATATAAAACAGAAACAGTAACAGAACTCGAAACAGAATAAAATAAAATAAAAATTAAAAACAAAGTCATAAAAACGTTTCATTGAAATGCTGTATATAATATAAAATAGATGTTATCAACTATGAAGACCCACTTTTCTTAGTCTTATAAGCTAATAACGTTGATAAACTTTGCAATGAACAACCCTTACGAAGGAATTCGTGGTTCACTAATTCATCAGTTGATGCACGATAGTTGACATCTACACAAAGACAAACACTTAAAAATCCTTTAATCTCTTTTGATAATCTTTCAGGTCTCTTCAATTTTGGAGTACCATTAGTAGCAATAAGATATAAAGCTTTCAAAGGCTCCTCATTAAGATAGGGAGGTTCTGATTCAATCATTTCAATAGCCATAATACCTAATGACCATACATCAACTTTAGCACCGTATTCTTTTTGTTTTACTACCTCTGGAGCCATCCAATATGGTGTTCCTACCATAGTGGCACGTTTACTCTTTTGATCAGTCAATTTGGCACAAAATCCAAAATCTGTAATCTTTACATGACCTTGAGCATCTAATAACATATTGTCACTCTTGATATCACGATGAATAATCTTTTGATGATGTAAATGTTGTAATCCTTTACAAGTTTCAAAACATATTGTGGAAATTTGTTCTTCAGTAAGAGTATTATTATCAATGATGTCAGTTAAAGCACCACCTTCCATGTATTCCATTACAACCCATAAATCATAAGGAGGTCTCAGATATGCCTCCAAGAAATTAACAATATTCGGATGCTGACTTTCTTTCATAACCTCAATCTCATTAACAATCAATTCTTTACGAGGTTGAGTAGATAAATCAATTTGTTTAATAGCAACCCTACGATGAGTAGATATCATTGGTGAATTAGCTAGTGGAATAGCAACATAAACAGATCCAGAAGCTCCCTGACCAATCTTCTTCTTTTTCTGATATAAAGCAGTAGGGTCGTTCTGGCTAACTACCGATCTCATCTTTTGCATAATCTGGGCCTCCGTCATCGTGGAAATACGCTTCTCCAATGCTTCCTCCTTTCGTTTTGATGATCCATTATTATTATTATTTCCGCCTTCCAAAGCAGCTGCAGCGGCGGCAGTTGCAGCCGCCGCTGCAGCTGCTGAAACACCTCCTTTAACAGCGGTCCCCGAAGCGCCTGCAATACGAGAGGATGAAGAAGACGAGCCTATTGGTTTTGTTGTTGGAGCACCAGGCGCAGACCTCAAAGCAGGACCGAACTGTTGTTGCTGCTTAATTGATGAAGATGAAGAAGAATGAGGAATTGTATTCTTCTGAGATTGATGTGGCTGCAATTGTGCCTGCAGTTGCTGTTGCAACTGTTGTTGTGGCTGTTTCTGTTGCGGTTGCTGCTGTACTTGCGGAGGCTGTTGCTGCTGAGATGATGCAACAGGATATTGCTGTCTTGGAGGTTGAGGAGGCTGCTGTTGGTTTGGTGGTGCGACAACCTTCGATTTTGCCTTGAGCGGAGGTACTGGGGCAGCTCTATAAGGATCAAGATTCTTGTTATCAGCATTTCTTAACCGAGGAGGAGCTTGACCATTTGGAGTTACAATCGCTGAATTTGGATATTGTTGTTGCGGTACTTGCTGTTTGTTTACTGACAATGGTTGAATAGGCTTAAGATGTTGAGGCTGAGCAGGAGCTTGCCTTTGGGCTTGCAATCTTCCTAACGATGATATATCTTGAGGAGACGGGGTGGTCGGCGAAACATGCGGAGAGGAGGTATCATGTCCACGCATTCTTGGAGAAGAAGAAGGAATAGTGAGATTGGGTAATTGAGAATGGATCAATGGACCAAGAGTCCCAATACTCCCGTTCTGCTGACGCATTGGAGCATTTTGAGCTGAATGACTCATATTGCCAGCCCTAATTCCCGATCCTTGTGGATACTGTGGTTGTGGCTGCTGTTGTTGATATTTAATAGAATTCAGACTGGTAGAAGTTTTCATCGAAGGAGTAACCGTCCATTCCTGAAGTTGAGAAGTCAAGGCTTGATAACTAGAATCTGGTCCAGAAGTAGAGTCTTTTCTAGGGAATGCTGATGATGAAGAAGGACCAGAACTTATTCCATTAGGAAGAGGTGCAGAAACCAATGTAGAAGAAGATGAAGTAGCAGAATGATAAGAATGATTATCATCATCTTTGGCAGTAGCAGTATTACCATTGGTGATACTGCTGCCATTTGTTCCTGCGATATCTTGAACACCGTTGATATTCTTACTATAAAAATTAAGAACATCCATTACAGCTTGAGGATCCTTACTAAAATCCTCCTTAGTAATAGCAGAACTACTTAATAATTTAGCCCATTCGTCCGGCAAGCCGGTGAATTCACCCGAAGTCGGATCAAATCCAACATGTACTTTGTGAGTGAAATTAGTAGGACTTGAAACACCAGTAAATGGACATTTGGTATAAATCTCATCTATCCAAGAGTACAACTCGGAATCATTCTTACAAGCAACAAATATTGATTTGAGACCACCTGATCGAATCACCTCAAAACAGAACGGTTTTATATCTACTCTAGTAACAGTTGAGATAGTATTTAATGGAACAGTTTGAGAAGATGAAGACGTCTGTATGTATGTTAGTATTTCAACCCACAACCTATATTTTGCCTCCAGCGGCTGGGGGCGTAGCCCCCAGACCCCCTAGCTCTCGCTTCGCTCGAGAACCGCCCAATACTTACCTCATGTTTTTGTAATTCCAATGCATTGTCTTTGAGAACAAGATATTTTTTTGTCCACATAAATCTCATTGAACCATCCTCTTTCACAGAAACCCAACCTTGTTTAGGAGGCTTGGTCTGTTTGATGAGGGATGGATTACTGGCAGAGATAGGACTTGATGATGTTGAAGACGATTGAGATGAAGACGGACCATGCAAAGATTGAGATGAATATGATGATGAGAACACTGGTGGAATATGATCATCCTTACTGATGGCCGCCGATCTCGGTGAAGATGCTAATGGACCTCCACCATTATTAGAAGCAATAGATGATGAAGAATTTGAATAGGTCAATGAATATTGAGAATTTGCATTTGATAATTTACGAGGTTGACTTGGATCATGATGAGAATGTGTTGATTTAGATTGCTGATCAGGAGGCGATGGTGCAGGACCAGGGTTCATAAATGCGTGTTGAGAAAACACTGAAGCTGTTGATGAGAAGGACATTGTATGAGATGAGGAAGATGCCAAAATAGATAACCAGAAAAGAATAATACACGATAATCGAGTAATATATCTATCAACGAATGACTCCAGATAACCAGAAAAGAATACACGATAATCGAGTAATATACTATCAACAAATGACTCCTTACCAGGGTATATATATATTTTTATATATAGCCAATCCAATCTAAATAGTGAAATTTTAAATAGTGTATATTGAAAAATCCAATCTCGGTTGTTCGTTTAGATTGTAATTAGAATAAGTTTTTATGAGTATTTTCAACTGAACGAGTGAATGGCTAAAGAGTACACCTGTAAATTGGAAGGAAAGAATTAAAGTTGGAGAAGTAAAAGTTTAAATAAGAATCGTGGTTAGTAATGACTAGTATTAATGACCAGTATTGATAACCAGTATTGAGAACCAGTATTAATGACCAGTATTGATAACCAGTGTTGAGAACACCAGTATTAATGACGATATCCAGTTGATAAACAGTTGATAACCAATACTAATAGTGACAGGTGATAATGACGTAGAAACAATGACCAGCAATGAAAGCAAATACTGATACTAACCGGTAGTAAGAGTATACCAATTAATGAACGAATCTAAAGAAGAGACCCAAAAAACAGTACTGAACTTTCAAGGGATATTTAGTAAGCCAAAACAGTACTGAACTTTCAAGCGATATTTATTACCTCAAAAATGCTACTATATTATGATATTTTACTCCCTCTCTGAATGAGGTTTGTTATTTGAAATGGTTTCTCTATTCTTGGAATTTGTCTCCAAACTCATGAAATTAAAATGAGAATAATAAGAATTCAAGTACAATAATGAATCCAAGTAAGAACAAAATATATACGACAACAAGAATAACTACAAGGAGAAGAATAAAGAGTTCAAAAAGACGAGCGAGAGAAGAAGCGAAAAAGACTAAGAAACACTTAAGCACTACTACAACCACTAACAACAGCCTCTTAAGGGGTAAAAATTAACTGGAACTAAACACGCTTTTAGTCTCACTAACCTCAGTTCTATAGATAGTTTAGATCTGCGTATAAATATGTAGGGGTCCCAACTAGGCCCTATTAGGGGGGTGTACTAGTTGCCTAACTGTATCAGGTTAAATAAATCTTGCCAGATTTTTTAAGGGTTCCCGCTAATCCATGAGATCTGGGTAGGGGATTACCACAACAATAACAGTACATGGGGACCGACCCCACTTCGGTGCCTCACCAGATCCCGATATCTTCTTAGTCTTGCCTCCGGCGGCTGGGGGCGTAGCCCCCAAACCCCCTAGCTCTCGCTTCGCTCGAGAATCGTGTCATTAATGATCGAACCTCAAGCGAAGCAAGCAACCAACATCTGGGGCAGAACTGCTGCCGCTCCAGCGGCTGAAGCTCGCTCTGAGAGCATCATTAGTGACAGAACTTCGAAGAACCAAGCAACCATTGTCAGCCGCCAGAGGGTAGAAGAGATCGAACTACAATGAATTCTAATCGTTAACTTACATGCAATGTATGCCATGCCAAGCCCCGCTAGCCCTAGCCGCCAGAGGTCAACCGAGCGATCACGACGGTGTTACTGTGGTTTTATACGAAATGAGCGCTATCTGCGCGTGAACCCGAAACGGTAATCACGCGCCGCGTTCGAGATTGTTGCTGCTGTCGGCCGCCATCCCCTGGCTAATGCCAACTGCTTAACAAAATATTTCCCCTGGCAATTAAAATTACATACCGGCCACGAAAATTAAATGCCACGCGTGTAGGTATTAAATGCTTAACTCGCCTATTGTTATACCTGTCATCGGATGATTAAACTTTAAACTTCAACTTCAGTGAGATATATTTAATTTTATTATTCAATTTTATTGTAATAAAAATTATCGATTGGTGCCCTAATGTCGTGTGAAGTGTTACCAGATATAGTAGTTAGAGATATCTTCAATCATCCGATGGATGCAAAAGCGCGTATATTTTTTGGTGAAAGTATCTCGATTGTTCGAATATCATTTCATTTAAAAAGGTTAATTAAAACTTAACAGTCAACTGTTCCCTTGACTGGGAATAGGTGAATAGGGCTAAGCTAAAACGTACCCCTCACTGCAGCAGACCTCTAGTACTTGCTACACACTAGAACTTAGGTCTCTGCTGAATTTTGATCTCGAACGGAGCGAGCTAGAGCACACCCGGCCGCCGGAGGCATAATTCGTAGGATCCTCATTTCTCTTTGTCAAGCTGGAGTTGCCCTACTCCCACAGCTACTGATGATCGTTGATGAGGGTATCAGGGTAAAGCATTCGGTACTCTCTTTTATAGACAAATATCAATACATATCTCTTATCTAATTAAACGTTTCAGGGAGGATGATACAACTTCATTAATTACCTTGAGATTGATTATAACCGTTTTCAGGGGGAACAGTGGTAGTAATGAACAGATGATTATCACCATGCACTATAGACCCACTCTCATGTCACGGCAATTGTCATCTATTACGGACATATGTCCAGCACGGATTTAAGGTAAGTGATGGTTGCAGTCAAAAACATAATTAATCGGCACCTTCTTGTGCTGTAACTCTTGCTAGGTTGGAGGGAATTGGTGCAGATTTAACCGAAGAGATCAACCAGGACCCGCCTGCCAGAGCAAATAAGACTGCAATCAAATAGATCTGCTCGATAGCCTAAGGCCCCATTCTTTCGATTGACTTAGTGTCAATCGAAAACATAATTATGATGTGGTGGTTGTAATAAATCTTAACAAATCATATTAACTATATACAACATCACTATAAATAACATATCTAAAGGATTAAACGACCTCATTAAATCCTCCAGATATGCACAAACAGTACATAAGAAAAGTTTTCCAAAAATTCCCTACACGCCGAAAAAAATCAGCATGTAGAAGCGGTCATGGTTAAAGTTTTCAACCAGCAAATACACAATCTCGGACGAATCCTCACTGATATGCGTAATGCCCGAGCATAAAGATAGGGAAAGAAAAAAAGAAGAAGAAAATGTAAAAGAATTTGGGAGGATTTGTCTTCTTTTTATAGTTTCTCAAATTCGATGTTAGGGTTTGGTGTACACCCGAGTCTAAATACCCGCATGAAGAGAGGCTGCGACTTGGGCCTGTCTGCCTCCGGCGGCTGGAACTCGGCCCCCAGACTCCCCAGCTCTCGCATCGTTCAAGAGACTATACGGACTTAACCTCTAACGAATCGAGCAACCAGGGTCTGGGATGGTGCTCCAGCCGCCGGAGACACAACAGTAACGCAAGTTTCAGGCACCATTTGTTAGATTTAAACTGGGTTGTTACATCTTAGTCCCTGCGTAAATAACGTTATAACTACTACTAAATCTTCATTTAACTTAGATCCAGTGACACATTATATTCCCTAGGGACAAATTATCAGATTTTAATTAATAGTCAATTAAAGCTTAATTAAATTCATTATCATTCTCTCGGTAGATCATTCAGATCAATCAAATGGATGTAGATACTAATCAGTCTACTGAGGTGATCCTGAGGGAGAGGGAAAATGCCTTAAGTTTTCAACTTGTTCGTTTAATCTCTCAAACACAGCAGACCACTATTTATGAAAATCCCTTGATTTAAATCTTATTCCCCTCGTCGTTACACCCCAATCTTCAGCTCGTGATAGTTGGTAATAGCAATAACTTACTGGTTTTGATTATTTTAAAGATAACGAAATTAGATAACTGGCCTATTTTGACTGACACTGAAATAATCCCGATAACGACATCGAGATCTCGCAATTATCACATAACGTTTATAACAACCGACTGTCTCAAGCCAAATCAAATCTGAATGAGTGATATATATATCGTCTAGTTTTCGTCTACCTCTGAAATGAAGCTCCAATCGGGCAGGGAAATCCCAGACATTGGCTTCGGAGTTTACTTGATTCCAATTGAAGATACTGCTCGGGCCGTTAAAAAAGCTTTGCAAATTGGTTATAGACATATCGATTCTGCTTCATGTTATGAAAATGAAGCTGAATGTGCTCAAGGAATAATTGAATTTCTAAAAGAGAATTCTCAAGTATCTCGAAAAGATATCTTTTACACATCGAAGATATGGGTTCCTGATTATGGTTATGAAAATGCTAAGAAAGCAATCCAGACATCATTTGATCTTGTGAAAGAACTCGAATATATCGATCTTTATCTCATCCATTGTCCTGAAGCTTCTCCTGACGTTAGATTAGATACATATAAAGCAATGCAGGAAGCAGTGCTTGAAAAGAGGATAATTCTTGACATTGGAGTATCATGTTATGGAGTACATCATCTGAAAGAATTATTAGAATGGAATGAATTAAAAGTACCTCCAGCGGTAAATCAAATAGAAATCAATCCATGGCTACAACATGAAGACATTACAACATTTTGTAAACAGAATAAAATTGTCATTGAGACTTTCTCTCCATTAATGGCTGGGATGAATCTTGATCATCCTCAATTGGTTCTCCTTGCCAAGAAATATTCCAAATCTCCTGCTCAAATCTTGCTACGATGGAATATTCAACAAGGATTTATACCATTACCTAAATCAGTAAATCATCATAGGATTAAAGAGAATTTTGAAGTGTTTGATTTTACTATGGATGAAGAAGATATTCAAGCATTAGGTGATAAATCAGCATATTTTGTAACTGTTCCTTCTTGGGACCCAACCGTTCACCCATAGACCACCCCTTCCCATATTGCCTCCGGCGGCTGGGGCGCAGCCCCAGACCCCATAGCTCTCGCTGCGCTCGAGAATACGGCACAAAAAATGGAATTAATTATTCTAATATACAAGTATATACATATTTGATACACTTCAATTCGCTCGACTTCGATTTCAGTTATCCTCACTGCCAGGTTCTTTGGATTGAGATATTTCAACATCGTCTGATCTTTTTTCGGATTCTTCATTATCGTCTGCAACAAACACAATTAACTCTTTCAACTCAGAGAATGCCTCAACTATATAAGCATTCAGGTTGTCATGCTCTTGTTTCTGTCTTACTTCATCAAATGATACAGGATATTTTCTTATCAAGGAACGTAAAATACCTTTGTACCACCAATATACCCATTCAGATGTTTCATCAGAGCCATTCTCATATTCATCAAGCGATTTAGATATGATGTTAATGATATCACCTACGTGATCGACTCGCTGGCCAGGTCCATAATATTTACCCAAAACCCATAACAACTGTTCCCAACCATCAGAGCTAACGGCGGGAGGTAATTCACTAGGAGGAGAAGTCAGTAGATACTCTACAACCACCCAATCACTAATAATGTTTTCTTCAACAAAATATCTCATAACCCATTTGCCTACATGAGGTTGATCTAGCCAATAAGTCACAACTGTTTCAACTACATTTCGCTCATCTTCATGTGTATGTATAAATTCTTTTAGAATATCAGCCGTTTGTGATACCCAGGTCTTTGAATGAGATAAAGATCGATTACCTAAATAACATACAGTTGTAACAAGAACATCCACCAGAGTCTTATCAAGCTCTGCAGCATGACCCCCGACGCTTTCAGCAAGAGCTTTCTCACGAAGACTTTTAACAGCTTTTTGAACATCATCACCATTATTTGGTAACTTTTCACGAAGCACTGTAACTAATTGTCGAACTTCACTTTCATAATGACTATCAGGTTCATAGTATTTGAAAACCGGTTCCCCTGGGATCTGACGTAAAAGTTTTTGAAATTCTTCAGGAAGTGTATCACGAAGTCTTTCCGGATAACTTAAACGTAATTCTTTTTCAATTAGTTGCTGAATAAATATTCTTTTAGGATGAGTGTCGACAAGATTTAAATCATTATTCCATTCTTTCCATTTCCAAGTAAAACTGAAATTACTTAAATGTTGAGCAAACCAATCAAGAAATCTGAATATCAATTCAATATCCAAAGTTTCTAAATTATTATAAATAAATCGAATTGCTCGACCAAAAACTGGAGCAATAGCTTGAGGAGCCATAATACATGCTTCAATTAGAATAGCATGATAGTAAGAAGAATAATGAGGAGGTTCAGGGAGATTAAAAATATGTTGTAAAATAGCTTCAAGAGCAACATCTTCTACTTTCCAAGTGGATTTGCCATCAGTGATTTTCTCAAGACGATCAAAAGAAATCCCTGGTTCAGCAAAGGCAGCATCAGAAAAGAATAAATCAAGAGTTATTAATTGCCTAGTTACTTCTTTTCGATTGAAATCCATTCCTGCCATAATATCAGTTGCTATATCTCTAAGAAGTACACCTTCATAACTATTTGGTGATGGTACAGTTTGGAATAGACTGGGGAGATAAACTTGTAAATAGACATTTGGATATTTATGAGATTGAAAGTTCTTGAACACTTCGAATGCGGGGACATTTACTGCTGCAAATAAATGACGTTTAAGATACGATTCCGAACTCGGTTCTTGTTCTGAATTATCATTTGTAATTTCCTTCTCTTTTTTAATATAATCCTTAATAAGAGCAGGAACATCCAATAGTTTAGATATTTGCCATTGATCAATTGGAGAATCAACAGGATGAACATTATCTAGAGCTTCTCTTACAAGAACGACGAATTCTCGTTGATCATAAGGAACATTATACTTGTTATTAGTAGTAGTATGCTCTTTGAAGGGTTTAAGTAGCTCAGTAGCCTTGGATTCGACGATTTCAAATTGTTCTCTTGATTCATTTAATAGATCACTGGTAATTTTTAATGTCTCATTATACCTCTCAGAAGAAGGAGAACATGAAACAATATAATATGGTAATGCAAGTAAAACTGCTATATAAATATCTTCAGCAACAAGAGATTTTTGGGAAGGAGAAGATTTCTGTAATTCAGATGCTCGGTTTAATAAAGTTCTTAATAGATCAACAACACCATAACCATCAATAATAGGACTCAAACAGACGGCGAATCTCAAAATCAATTTAAGATGGGATAATTCACCATTATCAAGAGCTTCTTGAATTTTACTTTGAGTCAATTCAACAATGACTTGACCAAATATTTCACTTTGAGAATTAGCTATTTGAATAGCGCCAGCCAATAAAGGGATTTTATGAGGTTGTTCAATAACAACTGCTATTATGGTACCAAGCAGTGCATTCCGAATATCTCCTGTATCTACAGCACCAAGAGAGTCTCCTAATTTTCTAATAGCATCTGAAAGTTTCAATCTTGAAGGTTCACCAATTTCAACGATATCTCTTCTTAATCGAACAACCTTTTGACTAAAAGTAGAAAGACGTGGTGGGGGTTGTTCATAAGAATCATTTTCTCTACGTCTTTTATGACTTGGATTACTTTGTCCTGAATTATGATTATGATAACGATTTTGATGCATTGTGGATTTACATTAATCTTGAAGATGATCCGAATCTAAAATTGCTTTAACCAAATCAATTGGTTCAGTGGTTAGAAGTTAACAGAATGTTGTCTGAAGTAACTTTAATGTGATTGACATTTTTGATTGTGAAATTTCAAAAAAATCGATTTTTCATCATCGCACGGCTAGCTACACAAAAGTCCTATATAAGATTTCACAGAAAATTTAAAGGAGGGGTAAAAAATGAACTTAACTTTTGATTTTCTTAAATCTGACTACCTTAATGATATATAATTAATGAATTATTTGAAATATTTCCTTCTAAACTAGGGAAAATTAAACTTATTATTGATTTAATTTCGTGAATAGAATAGTATTATTGAATTCACTAGCGGATATCCGAATATAATTTTAAGCATGTAAATTACAACCCTAATCTTGTGTGTGCGCGCGCGCTTCTGTGATCACATGATATATTCTACGCGGTGCACGTGACCCAATTTGCTTCACGAACTGAACGCGTTTGGAGGACGCGCGTCAAAAAAAAAGTTGCAGACGAAGAAGGAAACCGTCTCATTCGTTTCGTTTGTTTCAAGATCAGTTTTTTCTTTCGGTTTCGGTTTCGGTTCTTGAATAGAATCTTTTAAAAAAAAGTGACAGAGTGGTTTGTGATTGTGATTGTGCTTCTGATTGTGATTGTGGTTGTGCTTCTGATTGCGATTTGCTTTCATTCCGGTATAACAACCATCCGATATGTGTCGACAGTATGCCTTTTGAAGATGGGTATATTTCGGACTCAGAAGCTTCTTTATATGAACAGATTTTAGTAGATGGCGATGGGTTTCTGGATGAAGATGATGGAATAGATGATGGAATAGATGAGGGAATAGATCACCGACTTCATGAAGATGATGAGGTAGATCCTGCAACTTACGAAGGAATGGAGTTGAACACGAATGATGAAGTAGGAGATGGAGAAATAGATCATGGACTCCATGAGAATGAAGGAATAGATGATATAATTATTAATGGAACAATTGATAGTATAGACTCGACGACGTTGGCTGCTAGGAACCATATTGAGGATGATATTTTCGATGATGCAGCATCCTTTACAATGAGACATAATCTTCGTCGGAGAACCGTTTTACAATTACATCCTTATACTTTAGAATTTCAACAGTACAAATCTTCTTTGAAAAGTAGGGGACTTCGACCTGTCACAGTTTCTAGTCAACAACATGAACAGAATTTAAATACTAGTCTGAACCGTCAAAACGACGACGATGATCAAAATGAAGATCAAGATGAAACTTTCCAACCAATGCCTGATGATGACGAGGACAGAAGTTCTCAGCTGATTGCTCCTACTTACGATTACGATTATGATGATACTGGCAATAATATCGGTATGGATTACGGCTATAATCTAGATAATACCGGTGATCAACTTGACGAATATGGCGATAATAGTATGCTGAGCAATGGTCATCCTATTGATTCCTCATTCTCCTCACCACCACCAACTCCACAACTAAACTCCTCATCAAAACGATCGCGTTTCTTATTTGATGAAGATGATGAAAGTTATGAATTATTATTCGGAGCCGGCCCTGATAAACCACCTGCTCCTAGTCTTGATGTGATTATGAATGCTGATAATCATAACAGTAATGATGATGAAAGTACCATTGAATCTGTTCTATTATCAGATGAAGAAGAAAATGGGCAACAGAATATTAATCATGATTCCGATTCTTCGATATCTGCATCAGAACAAATGCTTAAAAATCTAAAGAAAAAAGTCCGCGGGATTTTACCACCATCATTCATCACTCTCGATTATGCAATGCAAACTCATAAGGAGAAGGTGAGGAAGGAGGAAGAAGCACGTAACAGAACTGCTCAAAGAACTATAACTATAGATGCTCATCATAAAGGTATTGCCAGAAGAAAAGTGAATTACCGAAGAACTCAGCCAACCCCGATTTCGCATGTTAATGATACAACTCCATCTCCTCTTCAGGGATTATCTCAATCTGTCCGATATTCACCTACGCCACAAACTGAAACTATGAATCTGGTTGATTCAGACAGCGAAGACAACTCCTTCCTCATGAACAATATAGAGGACGATCCTGATCAAGATATTATTATAGAAGAGGATCACATAGATCTAATGCTTGACCGATCTAGTAAAACATCAAGGAAACAACAATCGAAAATTATCTACCCGACGAAGAGACAGAGAAGATTAGCAAATGACAAACCAACCAATGAGAATAATCGTTTAGCTAAATCAAAAAGAGCAAGAGGGTCGACGACAGAAACGGGATCCACAAGAATTCATACAGGTTCACATCAGTCTGTTGTGGATATGTTTAGCAATTCCAATGGAACGAGTCGCCATTCCAAATTTGGAATGTCATACTCGAGATCTGATTTCCACGAACCAGCAAATAATGCCTCGGAGTCAATGGTTATTGCTGATCATGGCCATCGTCACCTTCGACGAGGACAACGACAACAAAGGTTGCATTCGTCAATGCCGCAGAAGAATCGCAATACATCTACACCTCGTAAGAAGCAACAGCAACATAGACAACATCGAAATGCCACATTTTTGCATCAAGCGAGAAGGAATCATCTACCACATGAATTATCCATAGTTTCTCATGGTACCAATTATTATACATCTAGAGATATGCAATTTCGAACTACAATTTTAGAAGATCCCAATGGAACCTACGCTATCAGATGGCCAAAGGAACAATTGAGGAGATCTGAACATGCAAGAAATGTTCCGGCTGAAGAAAGGACTAAAACCGGAGGAATACAGATTAGCCCCCCCGAGAACTACCCAATTCACGCATTCGAAGATGATGATAATTATCAGGCCCCGATTCCTCCTGACGAGGTGGATAACCATAGCTCGTGGCACTTATCCGATAGAAGTAACTCTACTTCGGCACCTGTGCTAGTTCCACAGAAATGTCATGCATTTAAAAAGCAACGGTATTCTCATGATTTCGATGTAGAGCAATTTGCCAATGGCATTCAATTTTCCCCAGGTACAATTGTTGGTAGTGGTTTATTGTCTTACGTGCTTGGGAATAACCATCATGACACTATAACTGGCAGAAAGTTTATTAGAGAATCTGTTTTCTTGGGCAATGGTATAGGGCTTTTATACACTGACTCTAGCAGTACAACTCAGTATACGATTGAAAACTTTGAAAAATGTCTTCCAAATTTCAAGAATTGGCTAGGTAAAACGGTACAAGGAAGCTGTTCCACAACATATTCACCGGATATTTACGAATTTTTCAAGTTCATTCTTCCCTTGATGGCTTCTTCACCACCTCAAAAACATCATCTTACAAACGTTACCATAGAAAGAGTATCGAAATTATCGCTCAGTCTTGCCTCAGAGATTATCGGATTATGGATTTCACCTCCTGCTATGATTCATTTGAAAGATTTTAACAATGAGTTTATGAAGCTCACCTTGATGGCTGCTGCTGGTAATCTGGCACTTCTTTATGAACTTCTCACCTTACCGGACCGTCTTGAGACAGACTGGTTCTATAGTCATTCCACGGCTTTTAAAAGTCTTGCAAGCAGCCTTGTAAGGTTTATAATCGAACATTGCTTAACTGAAGTCAACGTGGTTATGCGCAATTATGGACGAACCACCTCTAGTCAGTTCATTCAACGCGAAAGTTATCTACTGGAAATTGTCTATATTGTAGTCTATGTTCTTGATAGATCCTTCCCTTACACATCTATATCATTTCACACTACACTTCTAGATTTCGTGAATATCCCCACTCTATTACATACCCCTAATGACTTATCAAGGCATGAACTTTCATGGTATGCATTATTCACCTTCTGCACTATTTATTCGTTGCCAGGGCTGAACACTAAGGATGTACAGAACTGGGAGGTTGTTACACAGATGGCCCGTCCTGTTTTCAAAATCATTGAAGAAGTTCCTGAGCAAGAACAGCTCGCAATTGATTATCGAAGGGCTTTTCTATGTCGTTGCCTAAATCTGATGGATACTTGGGGTTGGCATGGAAATGCTGATATCTGTATTGTGGCTTACAAAATGTTTGCTGCTGGCAGATTTCGAAATCTTGAAGACGATTTGGGACATTGTGAACTGACTAGCTTTTTAAACGGCAAGGGAAATATCAAGGAAATAACCGATACTGATACAATCTTCGATATTTTTCTGAAGCTTTTGACCGCCACACTTTCAAGTTTTCAATCCACGCAGGATGACCGGTATCTAACTAAGTTCACAGGAAAACTGACTCCACTGAATGGTCGACTTTATCCAATGTCGTCGGAACTACAGATTGCAGAATTAGAGGCGCTAGCTAATCAATATTCTTTGCTATTAGTTCAGTTCACTACTTGTAATCCTAACATCCGACCAACAATTGAACAACTTCAACATTTTATAGTTCTGGGAGAATCGCACATTTCGGCTAGACTGCTAAGTTTAAGAGCATGGAATGTTGTTGTAAGATCCCTTCTTTTGAATGATGAAGATATTACAAAGGCGATGTTATGGTTTAATGAGGTTATCGATTGTGGACTTAACGATGTGGAGGAAAAGACGGGAGGCAGCTATCGTAATTCGTTAGAGAAATCCGTAGGTGATCAGAATCTTATTACGTATCAGAGGTTCTTTAAGAGAGCTATTTCTTTTGTATCGACTATACTAGCGGACAAGCAACTTACCTCGAGATCTCGGAAATGGAAAGATCTTTTGACAACTTGTAAGTATAAGTAACCCACATAGGCTTTCATTTTCGTGTTATACTTGCTAACAAAACCTAGCGTGTGCTAAGATTCTCACTAAACGAGTTTCAGAGCCTGTTATATCTGAGGTAGTCGTTCTTCTCAGGCATTATATTACGGCTTGCCAAGAGTATCTTTTGAGTGAGCTATTGTTGAACATTGATAGCGACTCTCAAGAGGTGGAATTTTCGAAAGATTTGTCAGACTTTGGATCACTTCTGGCAATAAACCTCTCGGAAAAGATTCTAAGAAGTTATTTCAGTTATTTATCATATGCTTTCCGATCTGAAAGGCAATTATCTAATAAACTAATATTTGAGTCAGTTGAGGTCTGGGTGTTGATGGCAAGCTTTGTCGTTGAACATATAGCAGAAGTGGTAAGTTCAGCTTTGGAACAGAGGATAAAACTTTATAAATGCTGTTGACCTAACATTTAATTATAGAAGTGGGAATGGTTTCTATTTACGATATACTCATGGGATTCTTTACCTGAAGCGGAGTTTCCAGAGAAAGTTAAATTCGAGCCGGTTCTATTTTCCCTTGTGTTGAATCGATCACCTACTGTTTTCGACTTGGATCAGGAATTCTTCTTGCATTACTTCCTACATTGCCTGGTGAAAGCAGATCTACTTTACGAATTCATGTATTGCAATAGTTTACGGGCTGCCGTTAAAGATATTGTTCCCTGGATAGCAGGTTTTACAAGAATTGGTTCGTTTGATAAGGACACATTCAGGTTCTACCAGCCAGATTTGATTAAACGTAAGTCAGGAATTACCGATTTTGGAAGTATAACCTTATGAAGTTACTAACCAGTTTAGATGTCATTTCCGGATTAACGTCACTCAGTAGAGCAGATGCTTCACATTATCTGACAATCATACTTAGCTCCGTGAAGTCCCAATATGAAGTAAGTTTTCTTCTGGTTCCGAGTTGATTATTCGGATCCTTTACTAACAACTATAGATGGTTAAAAACACCGAGCTTGAAAAGAGCTATGCGTCATTAGCAGAAAAGATCCTGAGATGGACTTCAGATTTTTTCCCAACATTCAAAAGTGACTCATTAACATGGTTTCGGGATTTAACTAATTTTGATCGAGCCGATCCTTTGGCTCTAGAAATATCAAGTGCCAAAAGCTGGTTCAGAGCAGATGTACATGGTCTATCCAGCTATCTGATCAATTTTCTTGAGTCATCACTTATGAATGATATGGGCGAGAAGTTTGAACAAGTCATTAGTAGGGTGGTGTTCGAGGAACTGTCTCTTAATAATGTTTCTACTTGGATCTTCTTCGTTACGGATTTTGCGTCTTCCTATTTCTCACTGAGTTCCGATGATATTTCGAGTGCAATATTCTTTCTACCCACAATTCTAGAAACCGTGAATAAGGTATTGAACAAACAGGTTGATATCACCTCGGTAGACATCAGAACTTATCAACCATTGCTTCGTGAGGGTCTTAGCTTTATCGAGCAGCGGGGGCATTATATAGATTCTGTTAATTATTGGCAAGTTGTATCTTTATTATTTGATTCTCTAAGAATCATCTTACAGCAAAAAGCTGATGAAAAAAGTAAGTATAAAGCAGGCGGTTAAGCGTGAAGCAGAACTAGGATTATTTTCTAACAACATAAGACCAGCAACAACCTCTTCCGATAATGACCGATTATCTACATGTTGCCAACTGGCTGCTGAGTCGCTTATATCATTCAGAATCATCAATTGATTTGCCAGAATTTATGGTACCAGTTACGGCATTTTCACAAAACAACTATACTAGAAGAGCCTTGTCCACGTCATTGATAAGTTTCAGCAGGAATGGTGACGATTATTCCATTACATATTCGAAAGGTGGTCGAACGCGAATACTAAATTTTGTCCATCACTTAGTAAGTAGAAAGAAGAACTCTAATTCCGAATCTGGTTTATTATTATTTACTAACAAAGTAGTATCAAAACACAGCAGAACATCAAATCTTGAGCTTTGTTGAATTGTACTTTAGAACTTCAATATGGGATCCGTCATTGGCTTCTGAAGGCAGGGTGTTATTCGATTCTGTTATAAAATATAATCCCAAATCGAACTATATCTGTTCATGGCTCAGTCGAACATCTCAACTACAGAGTATTACCGAATCTACATGTACTACTACTATTGATGACTTATTCATATAATTTTTTTGCATAGATGTATAGCATTTTTAATAGATAATAATAACATCACTCAGTGATATATTTTAAGTGTCTGTAGTCTCCCTCCCTGGATCCTGTGGTGCAGAACCGGATCCGAAACTGACTATTTTCTTGAACTTCTAGATAAGAATATTTGACCCACATGGCTACTGGCTGATCTGGTTCCTCACGTCTGCTTCCGGCCAGACAGGCGGCTGGGTTGTAGCCCCTAGACTCTGGAGAATCGGCCCATCAGTGACAAAACCTCGAGCGAAACCATCAAAGGGCCTGGGTCTGGGTCTCGGCAGCCGCAGCCAAAACAGGGGAGGTGGTTTGTCCGTCTCCGCCAAGCGCGGACATAGCCTACGATACGCGTATTATCTCTACATTCGAGAGTCGCTGCCATCAGTGGCAGAACCCGAGGAATCCGACGTCCCAGCCACCGGAGGCAAAACGGAGCAATGTCAGGACCAAATATTCTCGTGAACCTCTACATAAGAATATTTTAAAAAAAAATACCAAAAATAAGGGTGTATTTCCTTTTAAGGAGTTCTGATTGTAGATCTAAAATTATTTTTTTTGGAAGCTCACTCGCTCACTCGCTCACTCTCTATAAAATTATCAGATCTTTATATCTACCTCGACCTTGTTAAATACCATCTATCTTTTTCTGAAGCTAATGACTTGGTGAAAATATGGGTGGTTCTCAACTTAAACAGCTCAAGGCGAGCTTGAAATCACATGGTCTAATTGGACAAACAAATACTGGAAAGAAAAGCAAGAAGACATCAGCAGCTAGCGATCGAAAAGACAGAGAACAGGTACTTCAAACCATCAGACAGGCTTTCAATCCTTTCGATGTTAAGGTAACTCATCAAAAACTGGATGTCATTAATAGAACAGTCCAGGGAGCAAAGGGTAAACCTGGAATAAGTAAACAGGTTGGTGAAGAGAATCGACGAAGAGCTTATGAAGTTGCATCCAAACAAAATAAAGCGGGAGGGATTATTGATCGAAGATTCGGTGAGAATGACCAGAATATGACACCAGAAGAAAAAATGTTAGCAAGATTCACTCGGGAGAAGTTGTCTGGATTAGCCAAGAAGAATTCACTTTTCAATTTAGAAGATGATGAAGATGGAGAGGAAGAGGTCTTGACACATTATGGACAATCTTTAGCTCTTGACGATGATTTTGAAGTGGATGATGATGATCTCAGAGCTGGTGATGACGATGAGGAATCAAATGAAATTCTTAGAAAGAGAAAACAACTTGGCATAAATAACGAAGATGACCAGCAGGGTGGTTCTTCAGACTTTGTAAAATCAAAGAAAGAAGTGATGCAAGAAATTATCGCAAAATCAAAAATGTATAAATATGAACGTCAGGCAGCCAAGCAGGAAGATCTGGATGTCATAGATGAACTTGATTCTAAAGAAAATATTGACTCCTTACTGGATGATCTTACAGCTTTGGATCGACAGATTCCTGGTGAAAAGAAGATTGAAACAGAAAGAGATCAAGAATATGAACAACATGTAAGAGAAATGGCTTTCGATAGAAGAGCCAAACCGTCAGATAGAACAAAGACGGAGGAGGAACAAGCTAAGGAGAAAGCTGAGAAACTTCGTAAATTGGAACAGGATCGTTTGGCTCGAATGGATAATGAACTCTTACTTGAAGGAGAAGAAGAAGAGGAGGACGAAAATAATGAAAATGATTTAAATGAAGACCTCAACTCCAGCGATGAAGAAAATGGAAATGATGCTTCAGAGTTTGGTTTACAAGTTAAGCAACAACAATATCTGAGTGATGACTATATATCAGATGATAAGAGTGATTTTAACTCTGAAGCTGAAGATGATGAGGAAGACGAGGAGGAGGAAAAGAGTGATAATGAACAGCTACCTGCATTTAAGAAACAACGGATTACTAAATCTGCTACTAATACCACTAGCATGTTTATCTTTAAATGTCCACAGACTATAATTGAACTTCATGAGATCTTTAGCAAGCTTTCGACCTCAGAACAGCCTACTACAGTGGAACGCATCATTGATTTGTATCACCCTAGTCTTGCTCAGGGAAATAAGCAAAAGTTAGCAGTATTTTCTACAGTTTTGTTTGATTACATTTTAGAGATTACAAACATTAACGGAAGGGATTCATTCAGTTCAGTTCTTGATCCATTGATCACCCACTTAAGAAAACTGTCAACAAATAGTACCGAAGAGTTAACATCTTTCTGTCGTGAAAAACTTGAAGAAATTGAGCAAAAGTTTGCACAAGCTCGTGTAGGAAATGAGCTTGTTTCAAGCTCTGATTTATTTTTGTTTACATTAATTGGCCTTTTATTCTCTACTTCTGATCATTTCCATCTTGTGGTAACGTCTGCAACATTAATACTTGCCCAGCACTTGTCACAAAATCCAATTAGATCCTTAAAGGACCTTCTGATTGGCATTTATATCTGTGATACGATGCTGGCATACCAACGAATATCACAGCGGTATATTCCGGAAATACCTTTATTTTTAGGGCGTTTATTTACGCTATTCTGTCCATTAGATATTAAAAATGAAGTGAGGAAACAGAATATTTTTGTTGAAGATTCAGACTTTCATTACGATCTAAACTTCAATAAGATTTCCAGTCTTAGTGATGGTAATACAGCCAATCTAAAACTGTCGGAGATTACCGAGGAACCTAGCCATCCTGATCTTGGTGAAAGGATATTTCTACATGCAGTTTCAACTATGGCTAAGGTGAGTAATCTCTGGAGAGACAAGGTTGCATTTATTGAGATTTTCGAGCCTCTTTGTTCGGTTCTTGGTGAATATGGCGATGTTTGCCCAGAAGTCAATTCAGTAACATCAAGAATAGATAAATTGGTTAAATTCTCGAGTAATGAAAGACTTCCATTGACATTACAAAGCCATAGACCACTGCCTATTCAGACTTATGCACCTAAGTTTGAGGAGAATTATAATCTCGATAAGAAGTCTTATGATTCAAATCCAGATAGGAATGAGACCAGCAAGCTCAAAGCCGAACTGAAGAAGGAACGCAAAGGAGCTCTTAGAGATTTACGTCGTGACAACGCATTTATTGCTAGAGAAAAAATTAAATCTAAGAGACATTCTGATAAGGAATATCATGAGAAAGTTGCCCGCTTGGAAAGAACTATTCAGACAGAAGAGGGTACAGAAAAGAACAAATATGAACGAGAAAAGCAGGCACGGAAACGACGCAAATAAAGAGTCATTCTTGTGTAGAATTATAAAATATATTTATATATTAATGATCATGTATCTTTAAAACAAATGACGAGAAGATTACTCTTGGCGGTTATAACCTTCGGGTATTAGCAACAGCCTCAGCTTGCCTGTAAGCCTGTCCGTAAAATTGATTCAATAAACCAAGAACACCACCATCGCTTTCAGTTTCTGAAGTTTCATCGGCAGTTTGGCGGACTTGATGCTTATTTGCAATATAATACGAGCCATCACGAGTCAAAGATGACGTTGCATATCTGTCGTTATCATTATTTGGATGCAAAATGCTAGAAGCACCAGGATCCTGTCGATCAATACCAGTATCATTTGGTGCATCCTTGATATTTTCATTCACAACACGCATAGGTAGTATACCATTACTACCCTGAAGTCTATGAAACTTACCCATGACACTATTTTCCATATCGGCCGCAAACTCTGGCACGGTACTTGGGTATGCTAGTGAGGGTGGGTACTTTCCGCGAGCGTGGCCTTGCTGTCGTCGTTGTTGTCGTCGCGTTAGATATGCGTTCTGCTCACCATCATTATAGATATCTATGAAATTTAAATATGATTTCAGCATTTTGCCATCAGCAGTTTCCAGATAGTTGGGTCGATGTATGCTATCAGTGGGTGAAGAAGCCTTCAACTTGTTAGTAAAAAAGAAACAGCAAAACTAACACAAATCTCCAACCTTCTCTGCCTCCGGCCAGAGTCCTAGGTACAAAGCAAGGACCATAAATTTTTGGGAAACAATTTGGGGTCCAGACGATATACTTACCACATTACGATCACGTTTATCAAAATTAAACATAGCAAAATTACAAACGTATCCTACGCCATTCACCGGGACCGAATATTCTCTGAAAAAGTCTATAATGTCATCACAGCTCTTCGGCAGCGAAAACCACAATATAAATGGGGCAACCAAAAGACTTGCCAATTCGTTCAATATAACAACAATTTTCAAATTGTACATTGATGAGAATTCCGTTTTAACCTGTATTTGAAATTGTTAGCTGAAAAATCAATAAATCGGAGACAGGCTCTGGTGCATCAGAACTCTCCACCATCTGAACACCAACTTGCTTCTTTTACTTACAGATTCAGAGTGTAATTTGCCTTCCCATTCCTTTGGTAGATAATGAGTGAACTCAGCCACATATCTCATAGTTGTTTCGGGATCAAAAACACCCATTTCCTCATCTGCTGGTATCATGCTACGACTAACAGCAGCAATAGTTCCAAAAATACCAATATAGAACAGAACGGTACGGTCCTTCGTAATCTCGAAACCAAGAAATAATTCCGGATCCACAAGCGAAATTATTCCAAGAACAGCTGCAAATGATCCAGTGACAAAGGAGACAAACTTCAATAATGCTACAGTTTTCTCTCTAGGGAATTGATTAATATACCTAGAAGCTGCTGGATAGCTCATATTAATTCGTCGTCGGAACAAATGTTCTACTTCATTTAACTCCCGCATTTTCCACAAAGCCAATGGGGTATATTCACGGCTTCCAATTGAGCTTGGATCACGATGGTATTCATTGAAATAACGAAAGAAATTGTTGAGAGCCAAATAGGCTAGTATAATAGGAGCAAAAACTATATTCATAAGTCCAGCAAATATAAACCGCCTTCGTAAACCATTGGAAAGCAACTCTCTTTCAGATCCTTTAAGGAAAGCAGGACGCAACTCTCCTTTTTCGTTGAAAGCAAAATCCATAATACATAAACTTAAGTGCCACTCTAATACACTAGTAAAGAATCTTATGTTACGGAAATATGGAAGAGGGATCCTGAAATCAAGAATATCCTTATTGATCATGGCAATAAAATAGTTCTCTTTTCGCATGATTCTATTGGTAATCCCATGGGCATCCAACTTTGGTCTCCTCTCTGATGAAGTTGAATAGAGCACATTCTTATCCTTTAGATTCACAATCCGTCCGACTACGTGCTGCCATGAGATTGTCTGCATATCATCATCAGGTATATCAAGAAGATAAAGATAAAAGTTCCGAAGGTCAACCAAGTTCTTTATATCTCTGGTATATTGGAATAATTTCATAAACCAAAAGAGACTAAATAACCATAGTAACAACTTAGGGTAGAATCTCATTTTCGCTATACACATGTCTTTTGTAACGTCGCTAAGCTTGTCACTATGACTAAGTTTTGAATAATCGATACAAGAAGTCAAATAGGTTCCAAACCCGAAGACAAACGCCATAGTTCTAAGAAAACGTTAGCTATTTAAACTCCCGAGTACAAAGCGGGAAGGGAGAAGCAATTTACAACTTACGCCAATAGCAAAAACCGATTCAGCAGTATACAATAGATACCATTCCCTAAATAGTACGCATAAACCTTTAAATTGTTAGCTTAGAAGACACAGAGCTCTCGGCTTCCGTAGAACACCCAGAAGTCATAAAAGGATCGGCCATAATTTCAGTAGGGATCTAAAAATCAGCCCCTGACTAAAAGGCCTATCTTAATTCAAAACTTACACTTTGTAGAAATACGTCGAATCTTTCCTGTGTGTCCACAAAAGCCCAGGTCCAATATGCAAGCTCCTTGGGATCAAGTACTCTTGGACCGGGACCACTGGTATGACGAGATGTCAATCGTAATGCACCAAATAGCCGTCTCAATGCTTTCCATAATATTCCTTCACTTCGTTGCGGATTTCGTGATTCGGTGCTCTCGTTGTCTCGATTAAGATCATTCCGGTGATAAGGTAGCACTGGCCTTGAACTCGAACTGGGAGTGTTAATGCTATGATTATTATTATTGTTATTACTAGTCCTGACAGACGACAAATTAGTCTTACGTCTACTACTCTCATATGAAGGGCCAGAAGATAAAATATGATTATTGTTGCTAACATTATTAAGACGTGGATGTTCCACCATCAATGAATTAGGAATTTCTCCATCATCTTCTTCTAATAATGGATCATTCTTAAGTAGTCGAAGATGATCTGCTGGGTATGCTACAGGCATATTGTGTTCTTCTCTTTGTAATCTATTATCTCCTGATTCTCCTTCGTTATCACTACCATCTGTATCTGAATTCATAGCTCGATCTCGATCTAAGCCATGACTACTAGTCGTCCTTGAATAATAATGAGATGGATGTGATTCAACTTGTTGAGTATGATGACTACGGCCATCTTCTTCTTCTTCAACAGAATCTAAATTTTCATAGACTGATCCACCAAAAACACTGCCAATCAGAGATCCTCTTTGTAATGGTGCCATAACAAAATAAATCTATCTATCTTATCTTAACTAACATGATAAATAAATAAAATAATCAATCAAATCAATCAAATCAAAGATCAAAATCAACCGTGTGTGGCGGCGCGAGTTACCATATCTAATCAGTGGGGCTGGTTCCAATAAGCAATCATAATTGTTCATGCATGTGGATTATTACGTAATCTCCACAACAGAGAGAACTTCCTGAACACGGAAGCAAGGAAATCAATACCAATTGATATACAAATAAAGTATAATTAAGTTAGTAGTAAGTAAGAGAATAAGATCAAGATGTGAGAACTTCACGATATATATAAACAACAATAATAATATTAAGGTGAAGCCCAGATTATACATATGCTAGGAGTCAGGAGGAGGAGGTAGGGTGATGCCTATATAATAATCCCTGCAGTGTTACTTAACCAGAATCTGAGCGGACCTGCATAAGTTGCATAAGCTGTGCATGACATCTACACAGTAAATTGTACAGTGCACTGTTTACATGTATCGGCGGCCGGCCGGCCCAATATCCATCATATAATAAGAGCTCAGTTCAGTTCATCGCAATCGATCGATCGACAACATGATTCATACCAAGATTATTATGATTTATGGAGAACTGTTGACTAGGATTCGACCGGTTTTTTATTGACATTCTGATTCGTTGGTATTCTTGCTGCCGAAGCAGGTGCATCTCCTTGTTTTTCCTGTGGCGACTGTGGCATTGCACCAGATCACGTTTCCTCGATTCTCTCTCGAGTTAAATCTGTAGAGATTCTCGAGCGCGGCTAGAGCTAGAGCTAGGAGACTGGGGACTATTCCCCATCCGCCGGAGGCACACGAAACGAGTGGTTCGGCCACCTTCAAGTGGGTGAATTTGTTTTCATTCTCTTCCTGCCAAGCTATCCGGATCTTTAGCTTTCGTAGCGACAAAACATACAGTACTGCCATGCGCGTGACTAATGCTGAGGAGTAAGAAACGGAGGAAATTTTCTCTCATTACAAAGATAAATTCTCATATGAATATTAGTTCAGATAATTGTACTTAGAGTGATGTTCTCCACCGTCCAGAATATTCTTATGTGTATTTAGATAAGACTGTAGAAAAGCTAGAGATTCAAAGGGTATACATGTAGTATAACGTAAAATATTGATCTAATCTAATCTCGCGCCCTCTTGTCATTGTTACGCGCAGGACAAGCAAAGATCTGCGAGATGCATGAGCACCCTGCAGTGAATTAACGCTAATCATTAACTCGTAACCACACGCGCATACTGGGTGACTCAGCACAGGAAAAAGTTGACTCCTACAACTGAGGAGGTTTTTGATTGCCAAACTATAAGCCTGGGCAATATCCAACTGCCATAGAAATTGTATAAGTTCAAACAAATACTAAGTAAAAGTACAACAGAATTTATTTGTGCAACTAATGTCTATATATGTAATTTTCTTCTAACGATCCTAATTTTTTTTGCTTTTATTCTCCTCTTCTTTCTTAACCATAAATGACAGAGGTAGATGGATAAGTGACGGCATATATATTAAAATATGAAGGAGTAGTACTCCAAGTAACAGCACCATTGTCAGCGACGGCAATAAAAGCTTGAGGAGTTGTAGTAGCAGAAGGAGTAACATAAGATTCAGATCCAAACGCCTGGATAGCATATCCACCATTCTCAGCATTGAAAAGAACACTGAATGTTGATCCTTGAGTACACAGGAGAAGAGGAACAGTATAAGCACCGGTGAAAAGAACATCTTGATTAGGCTCATTGAGCTGTTGTTCAGTTGCCCATGTGGGTTGAGTAGGAGTACTCCAGCAAATACTGTAATTTGTAGCGGGTAGAATAGTGAATCCATTAATAAACAAAGCTTGATCTTCGGCCAACCAAAATCCCTGGTTCATATCTTGGAAATTTTCTGAAGGCTCAGCAGTACCAAGGGTTTGGTTTCCAGTATTCAATGTTAAAGCTTTACCGGTTTTCTGATCAACAAATACATTAAATCTACCTTCAGTAGGACTTCCTCTCAACTGTCTGAAACCAGTCTCAACCCAAAGAGCAGTAGGAGCAGTTTGATTTCCGTAAGGTACCGGGGGTTCAGCTTCACCAAATTCAACTAAACAATCAATAGTGCCCATATAATTACCAGCAAAATTAGTAACAGGAGTTTCAGCGACATCAATAGTGAAAGCAGTATAATTGGGATTCTGAAAGTCAAAAGCATTCACTAAGTTCGACATATATTGCCTTCTCCAAGGTGACAATTCTAATGAAGTAATATTTTTACCCTTAGAAGCTTGCCATTCTTCCAAAAACATAATCTGCGAAGTATGATCTGAAGGCTCAGTAAATGTCTTACCACCGGTAGTCCAGGGTGATACAATGGTTAATGGAACACGGGGGCCTGGTCCGGATGGTACAAAATGAGTGATGTTTTCTGGATCAAATAGCCATTCTCCTGCAGTACCATTACCTGAAATATATGGAATAACGTGATCTCCCCAACCACCTGATTCATCATATGAAATAATTAATGCAGTTTCCTTATAAATAGGAGAATTAACTACTGCATTGACAATTTGTTCGGTAAACCAAGCACCATCTTTAGGCATCCAGGGAGGATGCTCACATATTTCCATAGGTCCAACAATGTAAGAAACCTCAGGTAAAGAGCCATCCTTAAGATCGTCATAGAATTTTTGTATTCCTTGGAAACTGAAAGCATTTGCGGCCAAAGGACTTCCAACGGGGGCATTCAAATATTGATCAAACATAGCAAAGGGATTGTCTCCGAAATTGTCTAAATTCTGGTATACAAACCATGATATACCAGCATCTTCCAAATATTCTGGGGTTGTTTTCCATTGAAGTGGCCAACAGTTCACACCAGGACTTTCACAGCCTGGAGTAGCCCAATTTTCGATATAAACACCGCCTTCAGAAGCGTTTATATTACCCCCGGGAACATTAATACTTCCTGAGACCCAAGTAACTCTATTAGGATTGGTAGGTCCAATAACAGACTGCATATACATATCACCGATAGTGAAAGCTTCGGCAATAGCAAAATGAGAGGGGATTTCATTTCTGGTAAAATGACCCCAAGTATAAGGAGTATTATCAATTACCCATTGATTCCATTCACCATTGTTCCAACCCTGATGGTTAGGAGTCCAATCATTACTTCCACCGAACATACATTGAGAAGCATTGACAAAAGCAGGGTCAGAAGCGACATACCAAGGAAGAAGAAATGAACCATTCGAAGGGTTGGATAAAGGTTGGTAATAAGTTGAAGATTTACCTTGAGATAATTCAGTAGGATCTTGGAAACCTCTCACACCAGCCATGGTACCATAATAATGATCAAAAGCACGATTTTCCTGCATGAAGAGGATAACATGATTAATAGAAGATAAACTATCTGCCAGAACAACCCCTGCGCTGAGAAGCGCAACGGCTACAGATTGAAGAAACATTTGTTATTATTTTAAGATAATAACAAAAGTGTGTTACTGCTGAACAGAAAAGAAGATGGAGATTATTAAAGACTGAAAGAAGCAGATTAGAAGGAATGTAGAAGAACGTCGAAGGCAGGCACTTTTATTTATAATTTGCGAAATAAAACTAGAGGAACATATATCAAGTCGGATCATATTCCGAGTGAATTATATCTCCGAAGAACAAAAAAAACGTGCTTTTAGACATAGTGAAATAAGGACGGTCTGTTCACACGCACAAGAGAGTGAGTGAGTTTGAGATAAGATAGGCATAATGTTACATAGAGAGAGATAGGGAGAATCTCATCATCAGTGTAAGTGCATTGTACAGAGAGATGCAGACCTATAGCTCGCATTGATTGGTTACATTCGTCATATCATCGTCCCGACCAGAAGAGTTACCTTCGGAACACAAGCTGTCAATGACCTCTTGTCGTCACGTTTGTCCTAGTGGCTATGTTGGTCCTGATTGTCCAGTCCTCCTTGTCCTACTTGCCGTCCTCTTCTTTCTCTTCACCTATCCCTCCAGTCCTCTTCTCCCTGTCTTCATAAGCTTCGGCAGATAATCTCACGTTTCATTAGTTTCCTTACTTAATCATGACATATACTGCCGCATAATCCTCTTCGACATAGAGAAAAATTATTATTGATGCTGCAGATAATTAAAACAACATTTGATATTGCTGCTGCTGTATACATCTCGAGAGAGCTATTTTTCCATTTCTTCATGAAAGCATGCTTAACACGTGTTTATGATACGATTTATGAATTGGAATTAAAGAGAAAAAAACAAGAATACAATATGATATGCAACAAAACCCTGCCTTCTCTACCTTCTCCGCCCTAGGGACCGCCTCTAATGCCGGGGATCCACCATAGATCCTTCCCTCTGGGCCGGACCCGGTAATCTTGGATTGTTTCTGGTTATGCTTGATTGATTTGGTAGTATTCACGCCTATACATGGCAGCGACGGATAACAAGCTAGCAGTAAAAATTGAAAACTTCGGACGCTATTAGGAGGATTAATATTAATTTATTAACTTAGTTAAGCAGCATGCATGACATGTTCTACAAGTGTGATCATATTTTCTAGGTCTGGTGTTGCTCACTATCAATATGAAGATCCAGCATACAAAATCAAATAATCATGTTATTATTCATGAATATTCCTTTCCGGTGAATTTGAGGAGGAATGATTAAATGATGCAATTGGAGAAATATAATTGGTATGATGGCACTAGAGATAGAGATAATAAAGAGAGTTGGAGATGATAGAGAGAATTAGAGCGACTAGTGATGGTGAAGGCACCGTGAAGCATGGTCCGATTATGCCTTAATACATGGTTATCGATAGTGCTGGGTGATTCTCGTGCGTGCGGCGTGTAACAGATAACTTAAAATGGGATTTGTCTGTCGATCTTTTATGCATGAGATAATGCAGATGTGGAGCTTAGCCTCCCCTTTATGCCAAATAGAAATTTCTTTTTCCTTTTATTAATTTATTCTATTAACTCTACATTCTGTTAATAGATGGACTTCAAAGGTAGCTAGGAAATAATGTCGAGGGCGGGGGCCCCACGGAGTGCCAAATAACTATGAGATCAGAAGAGGGGCGTGGAGGCGGCACAAACTGTGAAAGTGGGTAGCCAGAGATGCATACACAGATTCCTGTAGGATTATTGCTTAGTGTGTAATTATATAAACTATTTTTTTAGCAGTCTGGATTATCAGCGTTGGCGCTAACTTAGATTTACCAGAAACGATTATGATTAGCACGTTTTTTAAGTCGATTAAAGTTTTACGAGATAAAATGTTAAAATGATATCTTATCTGTTACTTAACTTCAAATTATCGTAAAAAAGCTAAACGAATGAATTACTGTTGGGTTATCACTTAAAAGTACCGCCATATGTTGCTTAAGCAGATTTTCTTTGCCTATCCCATTTATCAAAAGAACCACACGAATCAACGGCAAACAACCAACTGCTATGCGCATTCACTCATGCTGCCCCACATCCGGATTTTGGTCAGTGTATGTTACGTGACTGACTGTCCATTCTCTGTCCCTCTTATTCTTTCCTCCCCGCCATTAGCATACTAGGCGTTTGTTTCCCGCCCCCGCCACCACTTCCTTCACTTCGCCGATATCGTATATAACGGAATTCCCTCCTAAATGCAATTATTGCTCGATTAGGTCCTGCAATCAAAATGCAGGTGTGCTGAAGAAGTAATCATCTTCCATCACCGTGTATCATATTTCGGTCTTCAAATGGTTGTTCATTGGTAAAGAGTTTTCAGTTGGAAAGGTTTACTTACATCTAAAAGGACGGACCGCAATAAGTGGGCCAGATTGCATAACCGGCTTATTCTACCCCCTCGGCCCTGATCGTCACGATCGTCATTTATAACCCCACGTGCTAGCGCCAAAAAGAACTCGGATTTAACGGACATGCATTAACCAACGGCGGTTGGTCCGCGTTATACATATCAATATCTAGAAACTTCAATTGGTAAAAACCTTCCCTGTTTCCGATTGGTTGAACTTCTGTTTGTCATCATCCGCATGTTTTTCCTTCTCTGATTATACTGTTCTTCTGTAATATTTTCAGGAATTATTGCAATTGTCGGATAGGAATTATCCGCCGGATGTTAGCGAAAATGAGGCACTCGAGGTGGCACGATGATAGATAGAAATCAACGGCCCCATATTGAACATATATTCATATCATTAACTTCATGGAATCCCAAGTTCAACACAATTGTGCCTCTCTAGCTATTTCATGTATCTCTCTTAACTATCTCATGAAAAATGGTCTCAATAAAACAATGGAATTTTTCACAGTTGAAAAAACATTTAACAACTTGTAAGTATCTGGAAACGGGGATGGTTCATCTGCTCCGACTGTTGTGTCTCTGTGAGTTTGCTTCCGACGGCCGGGTAGGGTATGTCAATTATAAACTAACTTAAAAATAATTATACAGCTGCCATATTATCAGTAGTGGCTAGTGGAGTTCTTTTATTCGGAACTTATGTTTTTTTTATATGGAGATCTCCTCCTAACCTTATTGTTGATATTTTAGAAAGTCATAAGAATAATGACAGGATATCATCATACATATGGGATATCACTGAAGAAATTCGTGCTCCTGATGGGGTGGAACGTAAAATGTTTCTAGTTAACGGACAGTTCCCTGGTCCAACAATATATGCTAAGAGAGGTGACCATATAGAAATCACAGTTCGAAATCATCTGATAGAAGATTCTACTAGTATACATTGGCACGGGTTAGCTCAAAGAGGAACAAATATCATGGATGGCGCTGTCGGTATTACTCAATGTGGTATACCTCCTGGTTATAATTTCACTTATTCTTTCGCCTTAGAACAAACAGGAACTTTCTGGTGGCATTCACATCTTGGTACCCAGAGATCTGATGGTCTTTTTGGTGCATTCATTGTTACCGATGAATTAACTGAGAATTATAATTCTGCAAATAATAGTTATGATGAAGAAGTAGTTATTTTATTGCACGATTATTACCATAAAGAAGGTAAAGATGTTATGGTACATTATCTATCACAGAAAGGTCTTGGAATGGAGCCAGTTCCTGATAATGGATTCATAAACGGCAATAATGTCTTTGATTGTACCAGACTCCCATCTAAGACTAATTTTAAATGCTCAAATACCGGAACATATTCTCAATTTACATTCCATCGTAACAAAAAATATCGCCTTCGGATAATAAACACTTCTTCTTTAGCCGATTTCGAATTTTCTATTGATGAACATGAGCTAGATATAATTGAAGCTGATTCAACCGAAGTACTTCCTGTCAGAGTCCATTATTTACCTATTGCCCCAGGTCAACGATATTCTGTTATTGTGGAAGCTAATTCAGAGAGTGATTCCGTGTTTATGAGGTAAGATTATCTCCATTATGTTGCTTGGTCTAACTGCCTGGTCCTATCCTCCGATTTGGTGTGAGGGAGTGAGGTCAGCCGAGCCCGCAACAAATGTTTCATATGTGTCCGTAACTAACAGAATATAGAGCTAAAATGAATGAGGAATGCTTTAATTATGTAAATAAAGTGCTGGACCCGGAAGTTAAAGCGGTTGTTCAATATGACAACTCTTTTATTAAGACCGATTTAGTACGTAGGATTGTATCAAGTTTTCAAAGAAGAAAAGGAATCCGACTTCCAAGCAGTAACCCGTGGCCCGATACTTTACCGCCTAACAGATGTCTCAATCTAGATGAGTCCTTACTGGTTCCGGTATTTCCAAGTGATGCCCCCGAACCTGATATTCGGCTGATAGTCTGGCCAAAAATCATGAAATTAGTTCATGCAAATCTATCTCCACATTCTTTCTTTAATAGGACAAGCTGGAAGGCAGTTCCCGGGGCACCGAACTTACACGTAGAACTTGGGCTTGTAAATACAACGGATTTGCCTCCTGTAGAAACAGTAAATAAGCGCCCAAGTACTGAGAAATGGGGAGGTGATCAGCTCGTCCAGGAAGTTCCGACCGGTAAAGTAATTGAATTAGTTATCAATAATGGTGATGAGGATACTCATCCGTTCCACATGGTATGTGAATTGGAGAGAAAACGAAGCCTCTGTAGATACATGCTGGATTTTATTGGATTGTTATTCTAACTACCTTTTTAGCATGGACATAATTTTTGGATTGTATATAATTCAGCTGCCCAATCGGGTGAAGGATTGGGGCAATGGACAGAAGAGTCGGAGTTGGATTATAGAGTTCTTAACCCTATACGAAGGGATACTTTCAGCGTACCTCGTATGGGTAGTGCTGTGATCAGATGGAGAACCGATAACCCAGGTAAGTTGTCCTTTTGAGAACATTATAGATGTGACTTTTTGACTAACTTAAACTAGGAATATGGGCCTTTCACTGTCATATACAGTGGCATTTAGCCGCCGGAATGATGATGCAATTTAGTGAAGGCATGGACATGTTCCAGGAAGAGATTCCCCAGTCAATGATTGATCAAGTAAGTTTGTGAGACAACAAGAAGTAAACGGGAAGCAGTTTTTCTAACTTTTCAGTGTGAATACGAGCGTCAACGCTCACAATTATGATAGTCACATGTTATACCTGCGAAAATTATGATCAGAGTCTACAATATAGTATTGAAACTCGGATTACTATCTTCACCAAACACGGAAGCAAAATCTGATATAATGAGATATTCTTGTATAAAATTTATTTAATTCACGCTGTCTATAATAATTTAATCTATGCTATGCCCAATAATTATCAACTATCTCAGATGATGACAAAACATAAATCGCTACAACCTCTAGCCCATTCTGACCACAATCTTGTCTCCTGAAACCTTTCCAGTTCTGGACAAGTCTAATGCTTCATCAAGACTGTCAAATCCGTTCGGAAGGACGCGTAGAGGCATGTGTCTGATTGCGTCAGGTGTCTCCGCAAAGATTCTGTTAACTCTCTTAATTGTCGCAGCAGCAGATTCAAACAGATCAGGCTCGCTTATTTCCTTTCCAAATATTCTAACTTCATCAACGGCGAGGTATGCAAGAGGATATTCCACATTAATAAGGTCATTCTTCTGCCTGATGACGGACTCTTCAAGTGCCCAGGAAACGAGCAATTGACTCGGTTTAGTCTTGGACATCAAGTCATAAGTATCCCCTAAAGATGTTGGATTAGAAATGGTATCGTAGGCAAGAGTTATATTGTTGCCAGCATACTCTCTGATCTGGTCAACAACATCTTTATCGTGATAATCGAAAGACTTCTCAACTCCGATTTCGGTCAATGTATCCCAATTACTAGGGGAAGCAGTGGCAATCACTTTGAAACCAACCAGTCTGGCAAGTTGGATTACATTCTGTCCTAGAGACGACCCAGCACCCCATGCCAAGAAATATTGATCCGCATACTTCGGATTGTACTCCAGCGGGATTTTGGCATAATACTCGAACCCAGTTGTCACAGTGACTAAAGTGCATGGGAATGAACTAGCCGCTTCAAGAGAATCAACAGGACCCACTGGTATGAAGTCTCGCTTATCATGGACTAGTTTACTAGGGGCTCGGAATGCCTTTTTGGCCGCCACTGCAACGTATTCTGCGAAAGCACCATTATCTGGGCGATGGAAGGACGAACCTGGAACGAAAGCAAACAACTGGTCGCCGATTTTGAATTCGGTCACTTCACTACCGACAGCAACAACTTCACCAGCAACATCCGAACCTATAATATTGCCTTCTTTCCCCCATTGATTATCAACGTTCTTCCAGTCAATTGGGTTGATAGCAACTGCCAAGTTCTTGATTAGAACTTCATTTGGTCGATACTTTGGAACGAGAACTTCTCTGATTACCCCCTTAGCTCCTTCGGTGATGTATGCTTTCATATAAGTAGGAAGAGTCATTTCGATGTTAATAATGGTGCAGTTGAATTGAAGTGGAGATTTCGATACTCTAATTGGTTCTTCTTATTTATCTTTGTGTTTATGTATTTGAATAAGGAGATAGATATAGGATTCGGAGATGTACTTATATACAGTCGAGCCCTGCTGCTTTGTGTTCTCCGATAGTATTTTTAGCGGGTTACATGCTCCGCACAGTGTTTCTTGCTAATGGACCTGCAGTTTAAGGTGCTGCAGGTAAGATCGAAATGACTTAAAAAGTAGTGATCTTCAATCTTTAAACCTAATTAGTCCTTTTTCTGCATGGAATAAACTACCTCTTCTGGTTAGTAACATTGTTACAAAGTATTATTAATCTAGTCTGCTCAATGATTTTATATCTTACTAACCTTATCAATTCACGCTTACAAAATTTTGGTAAGCGTGAGTTTATTCTAAGCGTGCATATTGTGGAGATAAAGCAAGGGGTAGTACATATTTCAGTCATTGTCTTTATGATGATGATTCATCTCTTTGTTTATTCGTTGGTATGTCAGAAAATAGGATCAGGTTTGAAATTGCAATATAATTGATTATATTACTTGAAGACATGTAAGAGATCCATCTACTTGAGTTATCCCGCGGAAGACCTTGATTTTGTTTTGTATCTTCGCTATATATTACTAAAGTTACGTATATTACAAACTATGACACGTTAACTGTTACCTAGTCTAAAATTAAAATGTTGCGGTGGATGCAGACAAAGAATAATTATAAGCTTGGTTAGGAGAGGGCTCATTTCTGACGAGACAACCCGAAGGACAATTTCACCATCAAATGTGCTCAGACACATTTTCAGACGTTAACAATGACTAAGGATGTTATTATCTTATCTTAATGCTGGGCCCAGCATGCAACACTTCACCGTCAGTGTCATGGACTGAGCCTAGAACTTAGATACAGATAATTTCCTGACTAACTTAGTTCCTGTCTTCTTCATTTTAATTAACAACAACTATTTTGCCTGACCACAATGAAAGTGTTCGTAGACTATTATTTTATTTGAAAGTACATTGTTCTCTCTTCTCTATCTCCGATGACTGGGGCGGGGCCCTTGACCCGTGTTTATTGCCTCGAGGTAAGATATTGCCATTGCCACAATTGATTCTGCCATCGATTCATGAAACAAATCTACTCATATTTTCTAATTTCTGAATTTCATCCATTGAATCCGAATATCTGAACAGAGGCCAGATCTGGATTCACTTGTGAATTCAATCGCTGTTTAATTATTTTGGTTTCCCTCCGAGAAATTTAATTTTACAGCCATCAAAGTTAGATGAAACATACCACAGGATGTTGGATACAAGTGAATTTAAAGTGCCTTAGTGAAGGTGTAAAGGATGCCATTTAAACAGACCTAAGAAAATCTGGTGTATACCATACTGAGAATGAAATTAAATCTTTTATGCCTTCATCCAATGTTGCAAATCAGGCTTGAAAACTATGTGCTTCTTATTGCTTTACAATTCAGTCTGAAAATGTACATGGCAGCATGCTGGATATGTCGATATTGGCGGCTCTATATACGAAGAATTAAAAAACTTCACGATAGAAATGAAAGCACAAATAAAGTTAGTAACAATTGACAGTGATTATATTCGTCAAAAAATATTACATAAAGAAAACATGAGATGAGGTTGTAAGTATGGCGCTAAGAAAATTAAATATAAATCATAAATCGTAAAAACATGCTATCTAAATAAGAAAACGGCGGCTGGGAAAGAGTCTAGGGCCTTCTCGTCATGCTCGAGAAGAGCACCAGTACACGCAGTATTCAATTGATTTCAACGTCTGCCTCCGACAGCTACGAATAAGAGAGTTAAGACAATGAGGACTGGGATAATTCCCGTAATTTTATCATTATACAACAAACATAACCTCTCTTGTTCAATAAGACGGTAGTGTAAACTATGGAACATACTCAATGATAATACCTTCTTCAGACTTAATAGCTGTCCAAATAGGCGATAATTCTGGATCATTATAATCTATCAAGTCGGAATTTTGTGTTTGTTTCAAGAACTCATGAGCCGCAATGACACGTCTCATCAAGTTCGTGATATCATTGCTAGGAACCAAATCTATTGCGGTAAAACACTGTTCCAGAAGCGGTAAGCGAAACGTTTCCAAACTGGAGATGTCGTCCTTTGATGCAAATTTTTTGATATTAGAGCCGCTTTTTTCAGAAATGCTACTTCTATTTTCAGTTGGTACATTCTCCTCATTAACTTCAACTGATTTCGCTGGCGAATCATTAAGAACTCCCCAATCAAGCTGAGTTACCTTATCATAATGAATTAATACATCTATCAAACCTAAATCAACAAAAAAAAATATTAATGCTTCATTCCGACGAATAATATCAACTATCAGTCTAACCGATTCCCGGAAATGAACAAGTGCTAATGGCTTATTTCGATCATTATTAATTGTAAGAAATAATCCTTGAATAATATTTCTGATTGTATTCCTATCGGTATATATATTATAAATTCCTCTGGCACCATTAACATCCTGCATTAATCCTCGTAATATAGTAACTGCTTTGATCCTACTATACATATTTTGATTGGACAGATTGTCATGAAGTATTCCAACTGTTTCTGGGCTCAACGTGAAAACTTTTTTCAACAATTCTGTAGAACTGGCTCGAATTTCTGGGCTACCTTCAGTATATAAAGTTTCCAACGCTTCAACTAGTAATTTTGACTTACTAGTTCCTTTTTGATGCATTGATTTTAATTTCAGCTCACTTTTCTTGTTCTTATTCTTGTTCTTATTCTTACTATTCTTATTCTTCTGTTTCTTATCATCATTTGAAGTCAATGGGGGTTCTGATGCCAATTTATTCTTTTCCCTCACTGAATTCTGTCCCTCGTGGAATCGTTGTATTGAGTAAACTATTGAGGCTAACACCAAGATTCCAGCTCCACATAAGGGTGCCATATGCCATATACTATCCGAAACAGTCATTTTTCTAGAGGAAGATAAAATAATAACAATTCCGCTTGACTATATATATTCTATCTTCATTTTAATGGAATCTCTTTAAGGTTGAAACGAAGATGAAACTTCATGGTTTGAAACTTGAAGTCGATCATGTGAACGGATCTTATCTAATCGCGCTATTTTCTTATTAGTCATGTAGCTCACCTTTATTAGTCAGATTCTACATGTTGCACTTAAACTTGACAACCTACGTAGTATGTCATATCATCCACCTGTTGTCAATTCATAAATTTCAAATAATTATTTGTTCATAACCACGAGAAACTCTTATGATGTAGATTGATATTCTATAGTTATTTGCCTATGAATGGTTTGGCCGTTCACAGTTGTCGGTCGCCTGTGGATATATATTGGTTGATTCTGACACGTGATGAACGCGAGATTTTTTCTTAATTAGACCGTGCATGCTCTCAATAAACTGTATAAATTGACATAAATCGCGATTTTTGAAGAAACGCGTATTCATTTTTCTCGTGATCCATTTTCTTTTGATCTTTTCTTCTTCTTCTATTTTTGTTACTTTCTCTAATATATCGTCATATCTTTTGATTGCAAAAACGGCTTCCTTATTTATTTGTCGTTATTATTCTACTAATCTTATTAAATCAATCATCATGACTCAGTCTACTGTTTCCACTTTAAAAGTTCAACTATTATCAGAAAAAGCTAAAGCACCTACTCGTGGATCAGCTTTGGCTGCTGGTTATGATATTTATAGTAGTGAATCGATTCTAATAAAAGCTAATGATCGTGCTGTTGTGAAAACCGATGTTGCAATTGCTGTACCTATTGATACATATGGAAGAGTTGCCCCTCGAAGTGGGTTAGCTGTTAAACATGGAATCAGCACTGGTGCTGGTGTTATTGATGCCGATTATCGAGGAGAGGTTCGCGTTTTATTATTTAATCATTCTAATGAGGATTATCAAGTTTCCGCTGGTGATCGAATCGCTCAATTAGTTCTTGAGAAAATTGTTAACCCCGAGGTTGAAGTTTTAGAAACCTTAGATGATACCGAGAGAGGCAGTGGTGGTTTTGGTAGCACAGGAAAGAATTAGATAGATTGTAGTGTAATTTTTAATATATTTTTTTCACTCCTTTGTTTTACCTCCGGCGGCCACATATCGTGCCCGTGTCTCCGAGCTAGGGGTTCGAGATACGTCTCAGCTGTCAGAGGTAAACGGAATATGCATCCAAAGATCGTTTCTTGTTTTATATTATATATACAAATATTTCAAAAGACATATCAGTTTTAGTATACACGAGTATGATTGTAGTGGCGATTGATGATGATGATGACGACAGAACGACAGAACGACTAATAATAATAATTTAATATAATTGTTATTCAAACAAAAAGTCTACTCCTTCTTGTCTTGTTTAGGTTCCTTGATCTCAGTATCCTTAGCACCACCAGAACCAGCCTCTGCAATTACTTTAGCACCAGCATTAGGCTCAGTAACTTGTGGGTGCTCAGATTCATCTTCAAGATTAAGATTATCCCTTACTTTGATCACATGTCCACTCTCTGCTTCTTCTTCATTCTCATCTTGAATCAACTCTTGTTGTTCTTTCAAAACCTCCAAACGTTGTTTATTGGTAGCAGCACTAGATGATACCTCCAGTTCGGCCTCATGATATAACTCCTCGGGCAATGCACTCAAGACTGCTTGAATACCATCATAATAGGAATCCAAACTTTCTGGTTCTCCATAAGTGTAAGCACTACTTAAAATCAATAAGGTTGAAGGAACCTTTTGATGCAATCGAAGTTCTAACCAAGTAGCCAGATCATCTCGAAGTTTACCAGGTGAAACTCCATATGTTTTAATTCCACGTGAGGCACAAGCGCTTTGTAATTCCGTTACTGATAACGATTCTATTCCCTCATAATCAATAGCTCGATCATCTCTTTTGATCTGCCTCATTCTATGACGAATACTATATCTTAGCATGACATTAGTACCATAAGGATGAATATTAATATACTTAGCCATTGCCACCAATTGTGGTCTAGACAAGTTATCTAAAACAATATCATCCTTAAATAATCGAGCCACTGTGATTAACAATTCACGTGAAGGGCTTTGTACACTAGATTTAACCTGTTTAAAAAAAGTTGCAAACTGCTCTCTTTGTTCTTGAGTTACAACAACTGGGAAAACCATTCCGCTCTCAGTAACAGTTTGACGTAAAAATGTTGATACCGAACCACGAGTTTTCCTTAATTTCTTAAGTTTAGCCTCTTTTTCTTTACCGGATTCATAAGTTGACGGAAGCAAATTAGGGAATAATTTCAAAGCAAATGGCAATAACAATTCAGCAAAAGGAACAAGTACAAACATTGCAAATGGTACTAATCGTATCAAATCTTGAGTAGTTCTATTCAATTGTCTGTTTTCACGCCTAGTTAATTCATAACCAGCAGCCATTTTGGCCATTAATTTGGTTGAAACTTTAATTTCGTAGCCTAATAATTTTGTACCATCCCAATAATGTTGAGCTTCATGTTTTACTTTTTCCCATAAGGTCAATTTTTTTTCTGTGGGTTTAACAATTGCTGCAGTAGGCGGTGGTGCTGTGGAGCCTTCCGTAGCTGCTGCTGGTTTTGCTTCTGTATTTGATTTTATAGTTGAACCCGAAGTGGTTCCTGTAGAGGACCCGGTTGAATCTGTTTTCGATTTGTCTGGTTTATTAGAAGTTGACGATTGATGTCTATTTCCTAACATTAACCGGCTAGTAGTTGTAGAAGTACTTGTTGCAGTCAACTGATATCTTCCAATTGCACTCAATCCAGGCCCAGTCCATCGCACCGGTCTCGATATTGTGGAGTACAAACATACCACCGCCGGTACACTTTTACCAAAGTATGAAAAAGGTGTGACTAATAAAGGTGTTAGAGTGGATACTTCCGAAAATTATCTGCCTTCACCAGCGAGTGCTTTTCAGTCAAGATCATGACTTATTTAGAATTCTAATAATAAATCAAATCCACCTAACAGAAACAAACCATTCTTACATACCTCTAATCACACTCTGGTACAATATTCCAGTTCTCTGTATGCTCGACATACTTCTTTGTTCTTGATAATAGCCAAACAATCAAGTCGTCGTATCTTAATAAGAAGAAAGAGAAAGAGACTGAGAGAGACTGAGATATAAACCGTCGGAGTGAAACGTACCAACCAAAGAGAAGGAACCTCATCTCATCATATAAATAAGTGGAAAATATTGTTACAGAGGGTAAATCTACTTGAAAAATAAACCGTTATCCTATATGAGAATATATGTGCTAGGATTAGATTAGAAAAACGGTAAATCATACTATAATTTTTAAGAAAAAAAACTTATATAAGAATAATAAAATGGCTTTAACCCACGCTTTGCCTCCCCGACCCAGCCAGCCAGCCTTCCGCAGTTAAGAGATTTGTGATCAAAGCCGCACGCACGTTATTACCGGTCCTCGGCGACGGAGACCCTGAATGAAGCTCACCAAGTTTAACTCCGGCAGCTGGAGGCGTGGCCACCAGACCCCTCAGCTCTGATTACGCTCGAGAGTCGTAAGTGCGGGTTGGATTTGTCTAGTGTAGCGATAGCCAGAGAGGTCAAGGCTACGCCCCCAGCTGCGGAGGCTAAAAATGGCCGGCTGAACGTGGTGGGCTCAACGTGGTCGGCTTTAATATGTGCATTCGTATATCCGCCTGTCAAATATAAATAAATCAAAATAAGTCTTACACGAGACTGTAACTTTTTCTGTTATAAAAGATGCCTATACTATCAGAAGAACAAATATCGTATTAGGAAATTTATTTCTTAAAAATACTCAGGAGAAGTGTGTTTTGAACCATATTAATAAAGTCTCCCTAGTCTCATAAAGGACGCTTTTATCATTCACACTTCACCCTTCTCTCAATGCAGTAACTTTATGCATATGCATATGCATGAAAAATATATTTTTTTTCTGATCTCTCTTAGGGACTTGACTTTGATATTCGTTTCTTTCTGTTTCATCTTTTTAAAACAACATAGAAGGTTCATATACTGGTGAATTCTGTCTTTTTGTTTTGAAAATGGGTAAAAGAAAGAGTACTATCAGTAGTATTATTAGTGTGAAGAAGAACGGAAATGGAATTGAAATTAATGGAAGGACAAATGCTAAATCCGATTCATGTCCACAGAAGAAAGCTAAGATTATAAGTTCATTAGCGGATTTGTCCGAAGACGAAAATATAGAAGACAAGAATGAAGATGATGTGGATCTCGATGTGAATGATGGGGGCGAAGATGAAGATGAGGATGGGGACGAAGATGAAGATGAGGATGAGGAAGACGATGAGGAGGACGAAGACGAAGATGGCGACGAAGACGAAGATGACGAAGACGAAGACGAAGATGAAGATGAAGATGAAAAATCAGAGTACCAGGGTATTTCTAAAAAAACTAAAGCTTCAATTTCAGCTCAAGATGTTCAAATTGCAAGAGAAACATCTGAATTATTTAAATCTAATATCTTCAAAATGCAAATTGATGAACTTTTAGAAGAACTCAAATTAAATGAAAAATCTACTCAACTCTTGGATAAGATTTTGTTTCAAATCAATCATGTTCTTCAAGAAGATTTTAAACAAGTTGATGATCTTTCTTTGTCTCAAGCCATAAAACTGGTCTCTGGTAGTGCTGGTGATAATTCAACCAAATTGGTTATCCCATTCCCAGATCCTAAACCTGCATCTGATATCCGTTATAAATTTGGAATTGCCCCTCCTGACAGTATAAATATTGTAGGTGGTTATTCTTTAAAGACTTCGGTTCGCCAACCTGAAGGTGTGACAATCGATTTATTAGTAACTATGCCAAAAAGCTTATTTCAAGATAAAGATTATATCAATTATCGATATTTCCATAAAAGAGCATTTTATGTTGCTTATCTTGCTTCTCATCTTAAAAAAGCGGTTAAAAAGACTTCATTACCAGTTAAATTGGCATATACCTTACATAATGATGACCCGTTGAAACCAATTTTAAGGCTCGAGTTGATCGAATCAACTAAACTATCCAAAAAATTCCATATTAATATTTTGGTAGGAATACCTAGCCATACTTTCGAGCCTCGAAAACTTGGTCCCGATCGGAATTGTGTCAGATTATTACAACAAGAGGATAGTAATAGCAGCACTTTTGCAACCCCTCTTTATAATTCTTCTTTATTATCTGATGTGACTTATCTCCCTTACCTTGAATTTCTTCATAAATCTGCACATCAATGCGATGCTTTCAAAGATGCTGCTAAATTAGGTCGATTATGGTTACGTCAAAGAGGTTTCGGATCATCTCCTCGACTGGGTGGCTTTGGTCATTTTGAATGGTGTATGCTTATGGCTGCATTACTTCATGGCGGTGGTCGTAATTCTGGTAAGGTTCTTATGACTGGTTATAGTAGTTATCAACTTTTCAAAGCTACTCTTAGTTTTATCGCAAAACAGAATTTGTCAAAAGTTGGATTGTCTTTTTCTGTTCAAAAGGGTGAAACTACTAAGTTAGAAAATCATCATCAATCATCATCAGGTCCTATTTTTTATGATAGAGACTTTAAGCTGAATTTATTTTGGAAACTGTCTAATTGGAGTTACTCTCTGTTGCGTCATGAAGCTGCTGTAACTACTGATATACTTGGTGATGTTGTAAAGGATCGATTTGATTCCATTTTCTTAGAGAACATAACAGTCCCTCAATTTCGATTCGATGCTTGTTTCAAAGTTTCATTCCCACCACCACTTAGCAATGATGGCATCTCATCCATGTCACCCATTGATAGAATCAATTTTCAATCATACCATCATTTTTGCACAGAAAAATTATCTAATGTCATATCTCGAGGGTTGGGAATTAGGGCCAAACAACTGTGTTTGCTTTCTTCTTCATTAAAGCCATGGGATATCAATAAGCGCAGAGCAGCTGCAGCTACAGCTCCGGAAGAAAATTCCATTTTGATAGGAATTATTCTTGACCCTCAAGAATGTGAAAAGTTGGTTACTCGTGGTCCCACCTCATCTGGAAATGCTAATTCCAATGCTAAGCTCAACGATGAAGTGGAAAAATTCCGCCGATTTTGGGGTAGAAAAAGTGAACTGAGGAGATTTCAGGATGGAAGTATTACTGAATCTGTTGTATGGAAACATCATCCTACTAAACCTATAGTCACTTCTATTATAGAATATATCGTCGGTCTTCACCTTCCTGGGGCTAAAGTTGAAAATACTCATGATGATTTGCTGAAATATATCCCTCTACAGTACAAAGTGGCTGGTGCCAAAGAACGATCTGCTATCTCAACTCAATTATTTCAACCCAAATATCAGTCATTCCAGAAGACCGCCAACTTAATACAAAATATCTCGGAATTACCTTTAAGGATCCGATCTATTCTCCCCTCTTCTTCCTCCCTTCGATACACCAGTGTTACTGAACCCTGCCCTTATGATTTCGCGGCTGATGATAGTGTGGCAACGGGAATCATCGAATTTGAATCATCTAGTAAATGGCCCGATGATTTGAATGCTTTAGAAAAAACTAAAACTGCTTTTTTGCTGAAGCTAGCTGATGAAATAAGAAAGTCTAAAAAATATGTTGTCGTAGTTGGTGTGGACAACGACATCGAGGATCAGTTTATCCCTGGAGTTGAAGAAATTGGATTCCTACAGATTCAGACTCCAGAAGGTTATTGCTTCAAATTTAGAATTCGGAATAATCGTGACGAACGATTAATTCAGCGTATTGAACCTACAGTTGATAAAAGTTCTGCGGCTACTGAGCTTTATAAACAGAAATACTCTGAGATCACTGTTCATAATCGGGTTATATACACTTTAAGTTTAAGGTATCCATTTTATTCTGCGACTGCGAGGTTACTTAAAGTATGGTTCAAATCTCATATGCTAGCTAGTCACATTTCGGAAGAGGCTGTAGAACTATTAGCCTTGAAGCCGTTTTTGGATTCTGCTCCCTATGTTCCACCTGCCAGTGCGGTCACAGCATTCTACAGAATTCTGAGCTTTCTTTCAACTTGGGATTGGCGTCAAGAGCCTCTTATCCTGGATACAGAAAAAGCTTCTGATAGTAGCAAGGATGATATCATCTCAAATTCGTTATCTTCAGTCGAAGGAACAGCCATGCAATTGTCCTTTTATCAGAAGATAAGCGATGCATTCACGAAACATAGGACTCAAGATCCTGCATCAACTCATGCTCCTTTTTTTATAGGAACTAAATATGATCCTACGGGCACATTGTGGACGCAACAAATTCCACGGTCGGATGTTGGAAAGGTAGTGGCATCCCGAACGACTGCTTTGGCTCGAGCTGTTGATCATATGGTAGTTACTGAGACCATTGATCCTGTGCTTATGTTCACTACCTCATTAATTGATTTTGATGTGGTTATTCATATCCAGAATCCTTCGTGTGATACTAGTAATTCTTCAAGTGGATATCGTAATCTCCAACTCCAGCAGGTGCAAGACTTAGATGAATTGATTAATAAATCTGTCAATGTTGGCCTTCTGTTTTATAACGATTTGGTAAGCAAGTACGGTGATTCGCTTATTTTGTTTTATAGTGGTTCACCAGATGACAAAACTCATAAAAACCACCTTATAGCTGGTATCTGGCGAAGAGATGTTCTGGAGCCTCGAAAATTCAAAGTAAATTTGGATTACTCAACTATACCTAAAGGTAAAGATTTGGTTGAGTTGAATAAACAAGCAATAATAGAAGAAATTCGTCGTATTGGAGGAGATTTGGTCATTAGTATCGATGTATAATATCACCGAATTTATTTAATTGTATATATATATTATATCTAAATCTTAATATGTGTTTATTAATCTTAGGTGGCACAACCTTCCGTATTTCCATTGATCTCTCAGTAGCTCAGCTCCGTCAGGTCAATAACGCCGATACGATTCGGCGCTGAATCCAAGGCAACAATATCAAGACCTTTCCACAAAATCCCGGATAGGACGAGGCATAGGGTATGTTGGCCCGCCCGTCAACATTGTCCTTCGTCGAACACCATGCTTCTCTCTACATAATATGGCTTGTTGTATTGACATACTTGTAGTATAGCAGTAATTTTCAAATTGGCATTGGTGGCCGGTACAGTCAGGGCTATATGGAGACCGACGGTATCCATTATCAGAATACTTCTGAGAAAATGCTGAATCACATTTAATACTTTCGGATACTGTATGCCAAAATTTTGCATTGAGAGGTTCATTTTGTGGCCATAGATGAAGAGGATCGTATTCTTCACGAGCAGAATATTCATGCTGCCAAAGAAGTGCTCCATTTTCTACAAACGTATGATTAAGTGGGGCATGGAACGTATATGAATTCATGATTTCGAATGAATTAGTATCAACTTCATATAGCCTCCAACCTGGGTTATAATGGGATAATGGCGTTACAGATGGTCCAATCCAGGCAACATTGATAGCATTCTCTATAGTTTTCTTCGTAGCATTCTGGGAGTATACTACTGTGAATTCATCCCTATGAGTATGTCCAAAAAATATTCCAGCAATTGTTTCCGGAGAAAATCTTTCAAAAATCTGGGTGAGAGCCTGAGAAGCTATGGGCATTGCTTCATCTGTAATACCGCCTGATGGAACATGAGCAACTATCCAGGCCCTTTCCTGTCTCTTCTCACATTCCATTAATTCATCTACTAGAAACTTCAAAGTTCCAGAGGTATCGGGATTCTCAATATTCCAATAATTGTAGAAATTCCATCTATACCAAAAGTTCGAATTCAGCGATATTATCCTTAATCCTCGTCTAGTCTTGGCAGAATATGCCCCATAATGGAGTCGCGCTTGCCTTGCAGTATCAGAATCTATCCATTCATTTTCAGACCATAGTCTGGTCATTAGGTCAGTATTAAAACTGAATAAGTCAGCGAATCCCGATGATTTTTGTGCAACTTGACTAAAGGGATAGCTGTCATGGTTGCCTAGTACCGCATATACAGGAGAATTATTGAGATATTTTTTCAGATAATTCATTACTTTTACTTCTTGAGATACGCTCTGCTCATAACTAATCCAAATAGGATTGTGATCCACCATGTCTCCCGTAAATATGGCAAATTCATGGTGAAAACCTGTTTGAGAACTTAGTTGAGCTATTCCTGCTAAAGATTCGTCGACCAGGTTCATTGGAGCATCACAGTTATAATATCCCAATTTCGGAGCAGGGAATCTAAGTTGGGACGGATCGGCAACTGAGTCTTGTGTACAACACATCATACCAACACAATTTCCCTCTGCTCCAATTGTGTACTCGGTTGATAAATGAATATCAGACAAATGAACAACTCCAAATGTCAGTCCAGATCTTTGAGGGATTTGTAAATCAGTTGGTTTTGGCGGCCACCATGTTGAAAGGTCATAAACCGGTGTAGGAGGTAATTCACATAGTCCTTGAAGAATATAGTGACAAAAATATTCTCCATCTAAGCTCTTTGGTTCCATCAAAGTCAATACGTTGATCAAATCTGTAGCGAAAGAGCTGTGAATAACGCCATCTTTATTCTTAAGTGCTCCATAATATTTTAAATCACATCTCGGACTACCTTTAATATTCTTATGTTCGCAAATCTGTTGAAGAAGGATAGGTATTGACTCTGGAGAATTTACAGATACCTTTTTAACTATTTCTAGACCATTTTTACAGACACGACAATAATCTCCTCTCTTTGAGCTTTTATACATTCGAAATAGCTTACGGGCTATTGTACCATTTTCTGCTGATTCTTTGATCACAATTCTTTCTTGGTGATTTAATCTTGTTTGATTAGTTGGATTGAGGAGCATTATCAACATTAGTCCTATTATACATAGTTGTATTCTCCATGACATCTCAGAAAAATATGATGAAAATATGGGAATTCAGGGACGTTCTTCAGGAAACCAAACAGGAAAAGAAAAAGAGCTAACTTCAATTAAAATCAAACTATGTTTTTATATAACGACTTACCGACTAAGCAAAAAATGATTATTTCCTGTTATCACCTATGTGGATCGGGGCATATTGGAAGCATGAAGGATTCGTGGGAATATCAGATGGCATTAACATCTTTTCTTTACGGGGTTTGATAGGACAGGGTATCGATTTTTGTGCATTAGAATCTCACCTGAATTGAACATTCTTCTTCCTCCTTTACATGACTAAACTCAAAGTTAAGCTCTTTGGATCGGGAGAACTCAACGTCCAGTTCTTTGAAGGGATAAAAAGGGAGAATGAACAAGACAATTGCTTAGTACACTGAGTTTCTCCGGAACTAGTATTCACTTTTTTTTATACAACAAAATATGCATCAATTCCGATTACATGCGTAACACTAATTAAAGACAAAATAAACAAATATAATAGCAAAAAACAACAAAACGATGGAAAAAAAATAATAATATAATACTTTTATGATCGTACAATATAAGTGGGAGTGTTATCTACTTCGCCCCGCAACTCTCCTCCTCCCTCATATACTTTTTAACAAAAATGATACAGTTTTTCATTTTCTGTTCGTTTAGAAAGTGATCTTTTTACCTTTGAAATCAGATGCACCACCGGTTCTAGGTGATGAAAACCCACCACGGTTACCACCACGTCCACCGAAGCCGCCACGTCCACCACGGTCTCCTCCGAAACCACCACGTCCACCACGGTCTCCGAAACCACCACGTCCACCACGGTCTCCTCCGAAGCTGCCACCACGGCCACCTCCGAAACCACCACGGCCGCCTCTACCGCCTCTGCCACCGGCACCAGGACCAGCAGGATCTCTAGGAGTTGAGAAATCTAAACGAACAGCACGACCAGCAACTTCGGCACCTTGAAGGGTGTTAAGGGCATTCTGAGCCTCGTCAACTGAACCGAATTGTACATAACCAAAACCCTTGGGTTGTTCAGTTTCAGGATGAGTAGGTAAACGAACAGAAATCACTGAACCCTGTTGACCAAAAAGCTCGAAAAGTTGATCACGATCGGCATTGAACGATAGATTTCCAACAAATAAAGTATCTGATGGAGTAGAGGGCTTATCACCATATTGAGAAGCTCTAGTGGCAGCTCTATTTTGAGGAGTTTGTGGTTTAGAGTTTGAGATGTCTAAGTTAATAGGACGGCCGTCAATCTCACGGCCTTGAAATTCTTCAAGGGCTTTTTGAGCGGCAGATTTAGTCTTAAAGTCAACATATCCGAATCCCTTACTTCTTCCAGTGGAACGTTCAGTCATAACACGAGCACTGATGACGTCAGTAATTTCTGAAAACTCCCTCAAGAGCCAATCATCATCAACATTCCAAGAAAGACGACCAACAAATAAAGTTGCGCCTTCTTCTTGTTCTTCTGAAGATTCTTCTACTTTCTGCTTCTTAGTTTCGGCAAAGGATTCATTCTCTTCTTCTTCTTCATCATCGCTAGCTTTTCTCTTCGAAGATTTAGATTCTTCTTCTTCTTCAGAATCGGAATCAGACTCAGAATCAGAATCGGAACCAGTTTCGGAAGATTCTTCTTCCTTGTTCTCAACTTTTTTCTCAACGTTATTTTCAACCTTCTTCTCATCTTCTTCATCAGAATCGGAATCAGAATCAGATTCGGACTCAGAGTCAGAATCAGAATCAGAATCAGAATCAGATTCAGTCTTCTTAGCAACCTTCTTTGCAACCTTCTTTATTTCTTCTTCCTTTTCAGATTCAGATTCAGAATCACTGGAATCATCGGAGCTGGATCCGGATTCAGACTCATCATCAGATTCAGACTCAGATTCTTCTTTCTTAGACTTTTTAGATTCCTTTACAGCCTTCTTACTATCTTTTTTAACCGAGATATCCTTCTTCTCAACAATCTTGGAAACTTTAGATCCGTTAGTCTTAGCCTTCAAGCCAGTAGTAGCAGCATGCTTGTTATTAACTTCTTCCTTGGATTTTGATTTAGCCATTTTTTAATTTTATATATATAATAATTTTCTTTTCTTTAGATATAATAAAAACTAGAAGAAGAGAAAGAAGAGAAAGTAAATTTTCTATTGAGATGGAGGAATATATTTTCAAAAAAAAAAAATTCAGGGTTTGGAGCGAAAGTTTTTTTTCATGAAAAAGAAAAGTTAAGCTCCTATTATTTGGTAGCGTTTGTTCATTGTAAGAGACGGCGAATAACACAGTGTTGTCAAACCAAAAAAAAAGAATATGATAAATAATCCAATAAATCAAAGTATGATTTTTATTACTACTTGAAATAGATTGGAATGGAATATAATATAAAATTATTATCTTGTCTTGTATACGACACAGCATGTCATCATTCTCTCAGCGATATCTAACGGGCACACGTCCGGTGTCTCTGAACCTCATCGCAAGGATTTCTGTGCGGCTCGCATTAATCTTTTTTGCAGTCAAACTTTTGATCACTACAGTGGCTTTGGCTCATCAATTATAACATTAAAAGAGTATGTTTATGAGGCGATCTTATCGAAATTTTTTAAGGAGCTAAAATTTTTAGCCTTAATATCAAGTTGGGGAGGCATCAGGAAGGGGAGGAGGGAGATAACCATGTAGCAGTCAGCCAGAATGCGTGCGATTTCTCCCCAGTCACGTGATACTCCAAGTAATTCGATCGATCGGTCACCCGTTGGTATGGCCAGTGAGTGCCGATCACTCTCTTATCTTATCAGTATGTGTCGTGTGCTCTGCCAGCTGCATACTCCTAACATTACGCCTCTCATTAGGTCTAGTAACTGAGAGTATTATTATAGACCGACCCTAACTCGATGGATTAGTCGATACCACCATAATTGACAGAGTGGTTTATCCCGAGACAGCCAACGTTCGCTTCTATATCTCTACGTGATTTCTGAGTGTAGCTAGCTTGTTTGTTCGAGATTGGATTCCCAGACAGCCCCCTTTCCGCGGCAGGAGAGAGAGGGTCAGCAGGGTTGCAAGCCTCAGGCTCCTAGGTTCGTTCGAGAAGCAATACCATAGCAAGACCCGAGCGAAGAGAGTAAAGGTCTGCAGCAGTGCCTCAGCGTGGAAGCGTAGACCCTGGCTGGTTATGGTCACTAGTTTTCAAACAAAAGCGAATGTCAAATAATAAAAATAATATAATAATAATAATCAATAATCAATATATAAATAAAAGAAAAACGCCAATTTCCAGTGAAAAATGCGGACAAAATATAAAGACAAACCAAACCCGCAATAACAATAACAATGATAATAGTAATAACAAAAATATAAAATACTAGTCATAACAATTGAGAAGTGCAACAGCTTCTTGCTCAAATTGATCGAAAATGCATACATAAGAAAAGAAAAAAATATAAAAACATAAAACATAAAACATAAAAAGTGGAGTATAAATATATATATATCATCAAGGGTTAAGAGGTATACCTCCAATTTGAATATGAGATCAATTCAAATATAATAGGTAACATAATCCAATCAGGCGATTAACATCTCATGAATGAGAATTATAGTCATCATTTATTGCACTGGAAGAAACCTCAGTGATGTTACTTGCCCGAGAATGAATGGGTAAAACAGGAGTCTGAGCATGTGGCCCTTCTTTACCTATAGATTCCAATCTAGTGCGTAGAACCGATAATCGATGGCTAATACTGACAATGAATTTTTCTACAATAGCCCTATCATCATCATCAAGAACATCTTCTTGGTTATCAGATTCTAATAGCGCTTCAAGCATCCACACAGCAGTACCATATGATAATTCACATTCTTCAAGATCTTCACCAACTTGTTCACTAACGGCCGCAGCTCTAGACATCTCTAAAGCTCGATCATAGATAAGTTTTTCAGCAGTAATATTTGTTGATGATTTCTTATTTCTGGAGGAAATAGCTGTATTATCATCTCTAACAGTTGGCTTTGACGATAACAAGCTTGACCCCATAAGATTCTGAGCATATTCAGCTTTTTCTAAAGATTCATTAAATTTCTCTCGAACCCATTGTACAATATCATTTAGTTGAACTGAAATACATCTTTGGTCAGCATTCTCTTTCCACCAAAAAGAAGCTTTATTCATTGCTATATTCAATAGAGATAAAGTTTTCACATAAAGTACAAATGCTTCTTTAGCTACTATGACAGCTACTTCGGGATCAAGATAACCTGTATAACCGGAGCCATCATACTTATTATTATCATTATCATCATTGAAACTTTCCAAAATCCTATCATCATCAGGATGATTATTATCCATAGGTTTCAACTGTGAAAACTTAACTTCAGCAAATAAATTAACCACCTTAGCCTTAGTAGCAAGAGATTCTAATTCTTTAATAAGTCTTCTCTCATCATTCTCCAATGACGAAGGAATGGATCTTTGAGAGAATTGAGGAGGAGAAACCGCCGTTGTAGAACCATACGCATCAACTCTAGTACCGAACAAACGAGCTGAAGCCATATTAAGAGCCTTTGATAAAGCATTGGCAGGTGAAGTGCCATATCCAATAGACAAACGTCGATCTTTCTGCAAATTATTTTGAACAATAGCTCTAATAGGTGAAGTAGACTGCAATGGTCTATTATTGTTTGCGGGATTAGTGGTGGGTGAATAAGCCAACTCATCAGCAAGAGCATTAACTTCAACCGTACGTTTTTCGACTACAACATATTCTTTCTCCAGTGAATGATCATCACGGCGTAATATACTGCTACTGTTATTAGGATTGCGTATATGAACAGTATTAGCAGTACTTGCAGCGACTTGACGGTCACTACGAGGGTGATTTTTATCAATTTCAAATAATGAAGACCCCGGGGAAGGAGAAGTTGTCGCAGAAATAACCTGTCTATCAGGAGATTTGTGATCATTATTAGAAGGAGATCTAGATAATTGGCGCTGTTGTTGTTGTTGAGTTATTTCTTGTCGTTCGGGTACTTGTGTGTATTGAGTTTGCTGTGGCAGTTGTTGCTGTTGATTTGGCTGTAATCCTTGTGGTCTTGGTATTGGTGGTGGTGATCTATCAGGAGGACTGGGTACCCTATTCATAGGTTGACCCTCAATCTCTTGAATATATTCAGAAATATACGCAGTTGCATCAAGATGTGACTGATCCAATGGTTTATTCTCAGTCGTTATATCGGCTTTCAGTATGGGATCCTTAAAAAATTCGTTGTATCCTATACGTTCAGTCGGTGCTCTTTTAAGTAAAGATTTTATTAACCGACGAATTTCACTCGATAAATGATCTGAATTACGGAAATCAATTTGATCTTGAGCTTCATTAATCTTCTTAAGCAATTCAACATGATTTGCCGCCTTGAATGGGGGTCTTCCACTAACCATTTCATAAACGACAGCTCCGACAGACCACAGATCAGCTTTAGCATTATACTTTTCATATCTTAGGATCTCTGGAGCCATATATAAAGGAGAACCACAAAGAGTATCAGCTAATGCGGAACTTTCTAAGAATCTAGCAAACCCAAAATCAGCCAATTTCAGTATTGGTAGTTCCCACTGGCCCACATAGCCAGCTTCAAGAAATTGTTCAGCAGATTTCTTAGGTGGTAATAATAATAAATTTTGAGGCTTAATATCCCGATGAACCAAATTGTTAGTTCTCAAAAATTCTAAAGCACTGGCTAATTGTTTAAGAAAATGACGAGCCAAATCTTCATGAAGTCCATTATTTGGTGGAGAAGGAAATCTTTCAAACAATGATTTGATTAATGGCAAAGAAGAAGCAATTTTTTGTTTGTTACGAATGAAATATGATAAATCACCCAGCGAACAATATTCCATTGCCAAATATGAATCAGTTGCAGTTCTTTGATAATCTAACAATCCAACAATATGAGGATGTTTCATAGTTTGTAGGATATATATTTCCGATTCAAGATTTTCAAGCAGTTTCTTGTTTAATTTATTTCTTGATACTTTCTTCATGGCAACAAATTGACCGGTTCTGATATTTTGAGCTTTATAAACAGTAGCGAAACTACCTTTACCTATTTCACTTCCTATATCATAGTCTTTAAGATTATCATCTTCATGATTATTTAGATCTTTTAGACTTTTTTGTTGATGGTATCTATCCTTCTCCTTCTCCCTCCCCTTCTTTTTTTCATTTCTTTGGTTGTCCATCTCTAATATAACTATTTAACATGTGAAAAGGGGGGAGAAATGAAAGACTGCAAAAAAAAAGAAAGAGGAAGAGAACCCAAAAGAAAGTGGGATTTTAAAAATAAATGAAGAAAATAAGGATTTATCACACAAATAAATGTTCTAGACGAGAAAAAGAGAGTGTGCTAAAGATTAGTACGTTAGTATCAGTATATGAAACCTCATTATCCAACCTTCGAGTGCCAGTGGCCTGCAGTGGCTGGGGACGTGGCCCCAGACCGTCTAGCTCTCGTCACACTCCAAACCTCGTCGTCTAGCAACCACCAGACGCGAAAACTAAAAGGCAGAAGATCATCATACAGCTGGTAGATGTACTGTTATAGTATGATATCAGTATTAATCAGCTTCACAGGCGAATAGTACTAATGTTACATACAAAATGCATTCGATAGAGAGTTAGGTAGAAATTGTCATGACAGTGCTAGCACTACTAAGTCGTGATAGTAGAAGTGGTAGAACGAGTAGAAGTGGTAGAAGTATACGAAGATAAACAGTCATATTGCCACTAACACATAAATCTATTATCTCTACCACAACATATCACTTACAAACATATATTGAAAGCTATTACCCAACTAAGCCACTGTCCAATTTCTATCCATCTATCCATCTATCTACCTAGTATCCTAGTATCTGATCCACATTCACGATCCACTGATCTACCTACTATTATTCACTTACCTATTGTTTACTAATATAAAATATTCTTCTGAACCTATCAATATTCTTTACGAATCACAGAATCCAATCAATCAATGTATGATCTGATTTTCGTTGATCCAAGATTAATAAATATATATATGTACTGTTTGTTGTTGTGTGTGTGTATGTACGTATTTGATTGTGATCTGTAATGTTTCTGTATATAATATAAATATAATCACAGACCCAATTTATATGAACGAAAAATCGTTTGATAATAATTATAGATGATGCTGATAATGATGTTAAAGAATCGTAAAATAACCAAATCAAATGATCGTTTGATGTATATCAAAAAAAAGTTAAAGAGTAAGTGAGAGAAGTACAAGTAGAAGAGAGAGAGTTAATATGAGATAGTGAGGATGAGGGTACAACCGCATTTACCGCACATAACGGGTTAACAGTAAGTTAGTTAGTAGTCGTAAGCTAGTACAGTAACTAGTGCATATATATATGCATGTACGTACATATGGTGGGTTAGGTATAAGTACTAAGTTAGTTAAACTAACACCTTAGCTGGAGTACTGTTGTAGTTATATGAGTAACTTTACAGTACTGTACTGATTGAATAAATAAGTAAAAATTATAAATACCAACTTACGCCACAATTATAAATGCTGACTGTAACTGTTAAATTATCGAGTACAATAATAGGTCTCTTCTCTTCTATCTCTTTCTATATTATTAATAGAGTGTCACAGATAGTTAGCGTACGACAAGAGATTAAGTAGGTGGCAGGTTGCTGTGTGTGAGTCTACGTAGATAGATAGATGTAAATAAGTTAGTGGTTAGTGTCTGTGACTAGTACATACATACGTACGTACATAAGGGTAGATATAACAGTGTACCTAAGTTACTCACTGTGAGGAGGTAGTAATAAGGTAGGGGTATTTATAAATTTTGGGGTTTCCGAATGATTCAACCGTTACAAACTCCCCAAATCCTAATGTAACAAGCAGTTAAGAAATGTGGTTAGGACATTCTTATCACTGTCAGCAAGTGATGAGTTGTAACTAGTTCTGATCGCCATCTTATGTTTGCCGCCCAGTGGGATGTTCATATCGGTCGCTAACGGGGTGGACCGTACACTACATAGTCTAGTTGACTAGTTCGGAATAGCCAAGCAAAAAGCTAAGCATTCCTTAAATAGTAGATAGTTTAACAGTTGATAAGATATCATCTGTTTTGGTTTACAATTTCAATATTATTTTTTTCATGCAGATGTGATGTAACTCATAGAGTCGGGTTCAATTTCAATCGGGCTAAATCGGCCAAATCGATTGAGGATCAATTATTTAAAGTTACGTTGGCAGTCCCAGTCGACGGAGACAGCACAACTGACTCGTTCTCGGTGGAATCGGAGTCCATAGATTGATTCCAGATGTTAACAAATCAGCAAGGAAATAATCCCCAAGTTTTACCAGCAAACTACACAGTTTTACGAGGCGCATATTTCAACGATAGAGTCGGGACACATAAGATGATTATTCTATTCTTGCCCGTTGCTTTTTTCTTGCTCAATGATCGGAGCCAGGGTTTCTTATTTGCCGAGCTGTGCGAGGCGAGAGCTAGGTACCCGCAGGAGCACCACCGCTAAGTAAGGTTCAAATGTAGAGAGAGATACCAGATATATATAGCTCTCAATCTTAAAATATTATGCTCAATATATCATTCTTAAAATATAATATTATTATTTAAGGTTATTAATTTTCTGCTGTGATCATTTAAAAAATATTATTATTATCTGTACTCACCACATGCACCTATCCACATGTCTCTGTACAACCCAGACCCCCTTGCTCGATTTAGTGCCTAATCAAAATCATCTACATGTTCGGTTCCCTTGCTAACTAACTACTTGTCTATTTCATTAATACCAGGGCCGTGTGATCTCTGAAACAAGCAATTTCAAAACCTCACGTCATAGGCACTACTAAGTCAGGCATGCTGACCACTATCAAACCAGAATCCGTTAGTTGGTAACCAAATTTCTGTTTTCAGAAAATTCAATCAGCGAATCCCCAAATAAAGGGAAAGATGAAATTCATCTGTCCCTAATTTGGAATATTTTTGGGGTTAGACTTGGTCATCACAAGACTTGACAAGGAGTAGATCATCAAACGGCTAATCACCTCATTCAGAAAACACATGTTCCTGTTAACGTCCTAGCTACCACTATACTGGCTTGGCTGGCTTTACGTTGTACTGCCATCTGGAAGTAATCAATATGTATTAGGGTTTATTCCTGTTTCTGTTCAATTGGGACCTTATCATTTCCAGATATATGCAGTTCTTTATGTTAGATAAGGAGAGGCTCGCATATCAGATAAGCGCCACATGTAAGGGGAAGAGGCGCTTCTTACAAGCTAGGGCTCGGGTTTCTCTCGCGGATAAGCATTCTCCGGGTACTCAGAGAGCGGTCTTAAATATAACATCGCCATTCCATCACAAAATATTTCGCTGTATATATAATAAGTAGTATTCCAAAGGTATATTACAAATTTAAAACAAAACTTTCAAGTCTAATACGAGGATTTCCTTTTTAAATCAACTCACCCAATTCACATTTCTGTTGATTGGAAATCATCTCATTTCACTTGTATGCAAGTAATGAATCCCCATTTCATATAAATTATTCGTCATCACTATGTTAGGTTACTTGCTAATAATCGCTAATGGTCGCGTGATCGCAAGGCACTAGAATTTAAGCCGCTTGAGCCTCTCTTCCGTCGCCCGCCGCACTCTCGTGCCGGACTGCCTTTGGTTACAGTACTTTATCACCGAGCTATTTCCGAGGGTGTCTGTCACGATTTGCACTGTTACTTCCGAGCTGGCCGGTTATTAATAGTCGCCGTATCAGTGGGACTCATCCAGCAGTCAAAAGTGCCGGTCACGCCCGGCTCTGGCGGTTGAGGCGCCGCCGCAGACCTCGCTGCTCGCTTCGCTTGGGGTTCTGTCACTGATAAGTCGATTCTCGGTTAGCCACTGATCTCTAGCGAAGAAAGGAGAAGCAGGTTATGAGCAGCGTTTGAGCCATTTGAGCTGCCGGGTCTGCTCGGGACATAACTTTGGGACCAATAGATCCGTGGATTTCTCTGTGAAGCTATTAATCTATGGATAATACCGAAAAGAAGCAACTCAGGGATATATGATAACCCGGGACTCTACCGGGGAGATTTATGAATTCCTCCGAAGAGATGAAAAATTCGACCGCTAACCTACTCTTGTTTTATTTATTGAAGCAATAAGTAATTGGTTTCAATTGTCAAGTGCTTGAGTATGACACATCAGTTTGCCTCAGTGTTCTTATGTTTACACTTATCGCTAATTTGGTTTCGACGATGGTCGTCTTGTTTTGTCCAAGTTACATTAATTAAGTTAACGGTTAGATCCACGGAAGATCGTCTAATGCTGTGAGTTAAGATACTAATTATGGCAGTATTAAGTATTAACCCGGCTCATTTTGATCATTGCTCAGACAACTGTAATGTACTCTTCGTCATCCTTCATGCATTTTGGCCTTGCCAACTTAACTTCTTGTGTACGTACATAATCCATCGCACGTGGGCCAAGTGACCATGTATACATAAACAACTGCATATTGAAATAGCTGGTGGTATTGATGAGCAATGTTGAAAAAAAATGAAATCGTTATTATCTAAAATACATACCATTTTTGGAATTATGAAGCGAGAGAGCTAGCGACATTTTGGGCTCGGCCCCAGTCGCCGGGATCAGATTCATGGAGCGTAGTTACTTCTTTCACATAGTATACCTGTATACCCTATCGCAGACGCTGTGATCTTACTATAGTTGCGTTCTCCAAGACGTTCTAAACCTATCATTGGATTTTTACCAGGCATTATTAATTCAAACTTTATATTATGTATCCCACATGTACATCAGCATTTTAAGCTAACTAAATTACATGGAAATAAGTTACCAAAATTCAAAATAATGAAAATTAACTACTCTGGATATACCGTACATATACATATAATAAAATCAATACATCTGTTTTCACTATTCATGATAGATGATGAAGATGAAGGGGGGAGAATTGCGTCTATGCAATCTTTCACTTAGCAGTGGATTTAAATTGCATCGCTCTAAACGCACATGAAGTGAAGTCAGCACGACATCAAATAGATTCTCAAAATGAACAGTACTAACGTATCATCAATTGACCATCAATCATGAATTCTGAGACAAACTCCCACAAAATTCAACGGCACAGTTCCATCAATTAATAATGCCAATCATCTCTTCTTACTTTAGATATAAGCTTGATACCATAACTTAGGCCTATAAATTGACCATAATTCAGACACCAAGAGAACGGGGTCTCCGTAAGTGAGTCCCGGTAGTCAGAGAAACGACTATCCGACGACCCCGCACTCGTTTTTAGACAGTTGTTATCTGGGATTTATGCAGACTGGCCTGGAATTGGTCCAAATGTTACATGAAATCGAACCAGCCTCCGGCACCAAGAATACCGCGCACATGCAGAGGTATATAACAGACTCATAACTCAATACACAAATCCAATATCTGCTCTAAGCACTGAGCAGACGATATTTGGCCGCTACTGAATTGGGAGACTTTGAGCGGGTCCTGTCGCAGGATCTGAGCCCACCACTTACAGGGTCTCAGTGGCCCCCTTCTCAATTAAATCTGTTGCAGATTCAATACTCCGTTTTGGGAAAGGCGATCGACAGGGCAATCTATTTATTTTTTGACAGTGATCGTCATGGCTTTTTCCCGCTAGCGGTAGAATAAAATAGAAACGTAAACGGTCTCCCAGGCCAACATTTTTGGATAAGCAAGATGAATTAAGTATATGCCTCCATCGCGTTCTACATTTGGGATCCATTGTACTTGCACCACCCAACAAGAGACTAACATGGGTCAACCAATTTGACAGAAGAATCAGTTCCACTCTTATTCTTCGTGTTTTATTTCAACCTTCTCCACCATGTAATCTAGGTGAGAGCCTCAATATAGCCATCGGAAGATGAAGTTCTAAGCATTAGCTTCCATCAATGACTTGATTTCCCAAGTGAATTTACAGCTACGTTTTCAGGAATTCGCCGCCAGCGGTTGGAGCCAGAGCGGAACGAGAAGGCGACCTCAATAGTTAGAACAAAGAAAACGATTAATTATTATTTAAAAACATCTCATGACCCAGGATATAAAGAACAAAACATCAAAACAGCAAATATGCTAAAATAAAAAATATAATAATAATATACATGAATAAAGCTAAAATAAATTAACCTTTAGACAAGTCTCCTCTAAAAGACTATTTTTTGTACTCGCTTACGAGTTTTTGGTTTACCAACGTTCTTGGTGGTTAAACTTTCTACAGGAGATGAAATCTCACTATCAACTTCAGTTTGTGGTTCTTCTTCGTCATCTTCGTCTTCGTCTTCGTCTTCGTCACCATCGCTAGAGCCCAATTCAGGTTCTTCATCCTCCAAAGAATTGACAGCAGTGGAAGGCTGGCGAGCATGAATTCGAATATGTTGAGCAAGATTATCAGAACGAGAAAATTTCTTTGTACACACATCACATTCAAACGGCTTTTCTCGAGTATGCAAGGATCTATAATGACGCTTAAGATGTTCTTGACGTCTAAACTGTCGATTACAATCTTCACATACAAAAGGTTTATTCTGTTCTTCAATATTGCTTGGTTTACGTCCTCGACGATACATAGTAACTGGTAAAGTCGTCGCTGATTTTGACGACGATCCAGATAATGCTGATGGTGATGGTGATGATGACTTCTCAGATTTAGTCTTAGAGTGCGAGGGTTTTGATATTAATGATTCTGAAGACTCCTCGTCTGCTATTTCAGAAACAGACTCCGAGTCCTTAGAAACTTCAACTGACTCCAGTGGTGAAACAGTGTCGACAATATCTTCTTGAGAAGCTGAGATATCTTCTTCAATTGTAGCATCAGATTCCATTGGAGATGATGGTTTAATAGATTCCAATTCTTCTACTGGCTTCTGTTCCTCAGGAATAACAATAGAAGAGGTGGTATTTTCTTCACTGGAAGTATTTGATGAAGAAATCTTTCTACGTTTCTTCATAGGAGGAGACAATGATGATTGAGCAGTACTCTCAACAGCAGCATCCTTTAATAACTCAATACCACTAGTAGAAGTCTCAATATTAGTAATATCAATCTTTAGTTCAGGTTTTCTTTTTCGACTTCTAGTTGGTTTATTAGCAGAATCAGATTCTGCCATACTCTTCTTCCTTTCCCTTTTAGGACCAGTAGAAGATCTTCTTCTCTTCGTAGTGGCATTGGCTTTGGTATTATCAGAATTATCAATCATGACGACAGAAGATTCCACCATAATTACTGGATTATTAACCTTCAAATTAACATGATGATTCAAAGGAGAAACATTAACTTCAACAACCTGGGGGACAGAATTAACAACATCTTCCTCAATTTGCTCATTAGAAGACAAGGCCAAGGATTTAGGGTCACAGAAACTTGAAATAAGTGAATCATCTGAAAGAACGGATGTATCCGATAAAGAAATATATGAAGCTTCATTGTTATCACCTTTACCACTAATAACGAAATCGGCCAGCGACTCTTGATATTGAAGTGGAGATTCTGAAAAATCAATTCCTAAACCAATAGGACCCTGAGGTGGAGAGTAATAATAATTCAAGAAATTTGTATTAGAATGATCAGTTGTCAGCGGCATTGAAGAATGATGAATACCATACGAATAGGAGGGTGTGGCAGGAGACGTGGTCGCAGAAGTAAGGCAATCATCTTCACTATTTGGCATTTGAAGCAGGGGAGGAGATGATGATGACATATTCATATGATAGTTTGGGTGAGGGGTGGTCGCACTAACAATTGCTTGATGAGAAAGGTGGTTATGGTGAATTGTAGAATGATGATGATTATTAGCCGGATGCCAAGGTTCTAAAGTGAGGAGTTGATGATCGGTGACATGAGTAGTAGCATGGTGATTTGCAGGAAATTCTTCATCATCATGAAGTAAAAGGCTATGACGGCCCAATGAAGAGACAGTCAACATTGAATCACCGTATGACATTTTAAAAATCAAAAAATGAATAAATGCGTAAATATGAAATGCAAGTAGAAAAAAAGAATGTGACAAAATAATTGATATGAAAGAAATATAGATAAGAATAATATAAATGAAGGAAATAATCCTATATCTTATTTCTTCTCAAGATAAAATGAATGAATTAGAAGAAATTGGTCGGTTGAAGAGCCAAAAAAAAAAAAGAAGAAAAAAATAGCTAGCTATAAGTTGCAAAGTGCAATCTTCAAAGCAAAACTTATTTAATTTCTTAAAATATATATATCCTCATAGATATTTTGACGACTTGAAAATAATAATTGAAATTTCAGAATCTCCCAGGAGAGGAACTCGGATATATATATAAATAAATAGATATAGAGAGAGATAGATAGCGAATGGTCAGTAGATCTGATATGAGTCCATAAACCACGCGCGCTTGTTAATATCATACATTAATTACCAGTACATACCCGGTTAAATTTAGTGTTAAGTTCAGGAAAAAAAGAGGGTCCTGATAAGTGGATTCTGACTATAACCACAATAGGCAATTTAATTACTTGATTAGTTCAAAGAGTGGAGCGGAAACATGAAAAAGCAAACACCGATATATGCAGATAAAAAGAAGAAATTAATAGTGGAAAATATTCACGACCCTGCGATAAGCCCTGAAAAATATCAGGACTAAGAGTGGTTTTGTTAACAAGCACACTACAATTACTTATAAAAAGTAAATTGAAAGCAAACAGTTAGATTTTAATCGAGACATATATATAATATGCATTCTAGAAAAAGCAACTAATTTATATCTGCAACCATATATAGATCTACACAACTACATGCAATATGTTCAGAAAGGGCCAGAAGTTCCGGAGCTCATTAATTGGTGAAGCGATTAGCGGTTTAACTAATGAAAAGACATGGAACTCTTTTAATAAAATGCTTTATCTCGCAGACTGCCCTCTAGGTTTCGGTTTGACTCAATGCCTGGTCATTATTAGTCTATGTATTTTTTCTAGAGGTTGGAGGCAACATCCCAGACATCGGAGGTAAGATTATATAAACCCCGAGGGTGCCGCAGAAAGCAAGCAAGTTGCTGGGCGGCGGTTAGAGTGCATTATTAGAATAATAATGGAGTGAGTGTTATAGTTCGGCGCACGACACACGCGGCCACATTTATAAGTTAAAAATTCTAAACGTGATTATTACTTATACGCGCGCTAATTTATAGAAATGTCTGAGTTCCATGGACCATAGCTTGTCTTTACATTTATCAGATTTTGTTAGCGTGATGAGACGAAGAGACCGGAACCCAAAACCTTAGGGATTACAACGGTAATTAGGACTTAAAAATAGATTATTGAAGAAATAAGTGTGCAATAAAAAAATGAGGAGGTAAACAAAAGATTGTTTATTAATTATACAGGAAGATTAATGTTAATCAGACAACTTTTGTTCCCAAATGGTGATTGTTGATTGATTGTCGTTAACACGGCAAAACGAATATCTCGCTAAAGTAGAGCAGACCATCTTCTGTCTGGACAGTCCCGTACGTTTATCTTCTACTGTATAATAATTTCGTTATAAAATAAACTTGATGCACAGGAACAACTTTTTCTTCACTAGCTAGCTCTCTATCACTATCTCACCTTTCAGAATTTTTATGAAATCTATGAATCTATAGAGTCCAAAATCTATGAAATCTATAGAAAAACCTATCTGAGCTATAGGTTACATATACATGTACATATGTAACCTTACCTATAAAGCCTATAGCGCATCTAACGTTATATAAATTATAAAACCTATAGTATCTCTATAATTTATGCACCGGGTAACCACAATCTTCGAGTGTGTCTCATTAAACATACCAAGACATATACTGCTATTGTAATAATAATATATCCTATGAATGGATGTTCTCTCACTTAAAGTTTGGTGTCGAACGACACAATAGAATCTTTGAAACAGCGGAGAACTTTAGAGCTTCAGTCAGCCTGCTAACTTTCAACCACCGAAGGTAGGCAAAAGATGCGCATTCAGGTAATGTGGCTCTACTACGACCCAAATTTTCTAGCTCTCGTTAATAGATTGTAGTCTTTATTTGTGCAGATCAAGGACATGCCACTTATGGACCATCTGCACTTTGACGCTCAACGACTCCTGCGGTTTTCTCTACAAACTGTTTCGAGTCTCCACTTGAATATGCGCAAAAAAGTTTCTCGTTGATATCATGTACACGAGTTAATTGGAACTTGGTTTATCATGTAACAGGTTAGTAAACATTATGTACAGCTAAGTAGAGATAACGACAACTTCAGCTAAAGACCTCGAACATGGACGAGCAGCCGGAAGCACGACTTTAACACGGCACATGTATAATTCTGAAAACAGTCTCTTTTGGAAATCAAATTGGTTATCTTTCAGAAGAGAGAGGGGGAAATGCACAATTACAGCAAGGCTTGGGATGACTTTGATATCTTTAATTCATTTTGGTTTTATTTTTGATTTATTTTTTTCATCTCAATTTAAGCTACAAAATTAAGAAAACGAAAAATTAAGGAACCTTAGTGGGAGCCTGGGTCAAGCGACAACTACAAAGAAAAAGAAAAAGGGTCCCTTGGCTGTAGTCCACGTTTCCTGCGTCCAATCCTATAATTATTCAACTCGATTTCGATTTCAATTGATCGGTCTGATTATGAGATTCCTTTCGCATATTCTTCATCTTCTTAAATTGTTCATTTCATTTATTATAAAATAATTTCAAATCATATTTAAAAACATTACACAACAGCAAAGTTACAGCAGTATCGTAAGATTTCCCCAGTCAAGTTCTCTCTGATCTTGAGCTAAACTCTTTTTTAAGACCCTCGAATAGTTTTTCACTCTAACCTGATTTGGGAATTGTGAGTGGGTGTAAGTTTTGAGTGAGTTGAAAATTTTGGAAAGATCAGCCGTACATTATGCAGCATACATATAGAAGATACACTATTATTAGTTAATGTGGGTGGCTGGGCCGTGCGCATTGGCTGTAAGTTACACATATAAAAGTAACTTTGGTACATGAAAGAGTGACTGCTACTTTACTTAGTTGAGTAGTTCATGTTGCTCTAACCACTTAGTTAGAGTACATGATGACGGCTATCTACGTACATCATATGAAATATTATTTATAGTAGAGTTACCTTATTATAGCTGAGTTTTGTTTTTATTTTAAGATAGGATTCAACGGCACTTCTTCGTCTCATAACTCTAAATTAAAAAGCATTGCGATATTATTTTACAATTTTAGTATACAGTTAAGATGATGAACTCGTAAAATCAATATACTTCCTTTTATTATAGTCAGAATTTTACAACCAAAAATCCTTCGTTTTATTTATCATTATAAACGAGATCCGGAAAGACAGACAACTAAGCAATTTGATTTGTGTTGTCGTTGGAAAGATAGACTAAATCATTTTATTGATAACCACCCGTATTGGATTATGATAGTGGATATCAGACACACTATCCACCCTACCTAAAACCATACTAACCACATTCGCATCTTTTTCTCCACTTCTGCAAATGTAGTATTCTGTACGTCTCCGTTAATTTCGACCCTAGCAACAGCCACTAGTTGTCTGGGGCAGCAGCCGCAGAGCCCTAGACAGCATCGGAGGGCCTGGCCAGACGAGATTACATTAAGTAATCTCTTACTTAGATTTATTTCATGCACGTTCGACCCTAATAGATAACGGTTTTTCTCTGTAACTATTAACGATCTACATTTATAGTTTCTACTGTGCATATAGATTCAACGGTTATTTACCCTTACCCATTCTGTCTAAGAAGTTTGTTTCAAGTTTTTTTGGAGAAAGAAATAGCGAAGAACCTCAGGCACCTAACTAAACTGCCTTTACATAGCTTCGCTTTATGTTCACATGTTTTTCTCTCACAATAACTTAGATCTAGTAAAGAGTTAATAGTTTATTTTGAATGTTATGTCAGAAGTGTGTCTCAGTTTTTTGATTAGCAATTTGGATACTGACCGAGATCACGGCACCGATCCATATCAGATAAAAAGAGGTGTTGTTAGTACATAGCTGGAGCTCTCGTTACTGAAGGTATGCGGCATTTCCACTGATAGATCTGGATGGCTGGTTGGACTAACGTAGAAAGTACATCAAGCCTCTTTAACTAAAATCTCAAAAGCGGAGCAAGTGTTTACCACCAGTGTATCTCATTACGCTAGATTGTTTCCATAGTACTTGTTGTACCTACATTTTTGGTACATTCGTCCCAGACCCTTTTTCCCTTTCCCCATTATGCCCAAGGTATTAATTATTTGCCATTGAAGATCTGCCTCGAGCTGCTGGGGTGTAACCCCAAAGACCATCTGGGTTCTGCTTTGCTGCTTCTTTGGGTTACGTCTCCAGCCGCCGGGGGCAGAGCCCAGCTGCGTTCGGCATCATCTACGTACTGTTGTTACATTGATATCAATTTTTCGAAATTGTAACTCTCCCTTTCTCTCCAGATCCAGTCGGCTTATCACGATCACGATCACGATCTTCCAGTATCTTCCCCTCTCGTATATCGCATATATGACGGTGGTTCTAGATGTAACCGTATCGAATCTATGTTCTTTCTGCTTTCCCCTCCTTCCAATGGTTGTCCCTCTTCTTTTGCCTTCGCATCATGCAGCCTCTCTCTCTCTACGTTAATCTGCATATATGCAGAGGTTGTTAACCTATGTTGATATTCACGAACTTATAAGTCTTGCTGCATGGTATTGACTTCATAGGCAATTGGACCCACAAATATTACATGAGAAAAGGCAGTGCAAGCATAACATATATATCAAACAACAAAAACATTTTCACTGAGATAGAGAGACAATTAATTGTTTGGATGTCTGTAGAAAATCATTCGGCCAACGGCAAGTGTATACCATACCGTACGGCATCATCAATTGAGTGTGTTTTTACTTCCTTCATCCGTTTTTGCTCTTCGACGAATCAAGCACGTTACCTTAAGTTTAATTATATTCGAAGTAACTAGCGATTATTGGTGTAGATAAGATCAATGTCGTTGGTTGGTTGCCCACAATTATGCTATTAGGATATCGTTCAATGATATCTCAGACGGGCCGACCCATTTCTCTCTCCTCCTCGGTTATACTTTTTTAATAGAGTTGACCTCGTACCGCCGCCGTCCTGTCGATTAGCTAAGGTCGTGGTTTGGGCTAGGGATAAGAAAGAGTGAGAACAGATCGACATGATTCAAGAAAAGTGCAGATCAATATTAGATATGTAATTGTTACCCATTTGAACAATAAATTGACTACTCGGCAACTTTCTCTATTACATAGTGACTCCGTTAGAGGGCAAAGTGTCACGGTGGTTGATTTAGTATTGCATATTCTCCTCTTTAAAGTTACCGTTTGTCACAATCAAGTTGCACACACCTGTCTCAGTATCGATTATCAAGTGAGACTGTTCTTCTCCGCTTTTCATCTCCATGCGCGTTGGTTTGCCATGTTAGCGGAATGCAGGTCGAAGTTTCGCTTTCGTGCCGAATATGTTGGCCTCCGACGGTTGACGGCCCGCTTCCCCTCTTCGCCTTAAGCCAACCTGATGGTCTCCTTCTAAGCGGCTGGGAAGAGTAACCATTTCTCTAGTTGTCTTTAATTCGAGTTATAGGACCATCATCCGGACATGCTCTGACGCGCAATTAGTTCTACTAAGGATAGTCGTCCAAAACGACGTAAACGATTCTAATCATGCCAGGGCATCCGGATTGATGCAGATAATGAACAGCTGGGGCGAGTGGCGAGATAAAGAGTAGAGCCAGCCGCAGGAGACAGACTAACAAGAAAACAAGAAAAAGCAAGAGGGCATGGCCTGGAGACCATTGTAACCCCAGACATCGAAGGTAGACTTACTGTCATAGATCCCGCGCAGGCACTGAGAATGTGTAGAGAGAATACTGCGAAATTCCGTTGAGTTTAACTGAAGTCTTTGAGGGACCAAGCGGAAGGAGAAGAGGTGGGTCGACAGGATGAAAATCATTCTCTGCATCTTTTTAATCTGCATAGATATGTAGTACATAATAATATAGCAGTGACAAAACGACTAATTTATTATTTTAGTTGACTTTACTTCATCCGTTGAATTATAGCAACCGCCGTTGGTTTACACTGCTGAATTGAAAATATATAGTCAGGTTATTATTTAATAGATCTTCGCTTTGCATGCTCTGTGCGTCTGCATATAAGGTCCCCTGCCTATCATAAAGTACACTAATCCAATTTGATATGATATTCGGTCTGATTTTATTCCTCTTTCGGGAGATCTGCAGGTGTTTATCTGTATAATAGTTTCAAGTTGGACCCTCGGGTCTTAGTATTGAGATCAGAAATGAAATATTCAGAGAGAGCCCTCGGACGATTGATTCTCTCTTAAAGCATTTAACCGATATTAAAGTTAAAAATATATTCTCAAAGTAAAAAAGGAGCTATATCCTTCTCGAGCGAATTGTTGTAGCTTAGAAACCACTGATCCTATTTTCCATAACAAACATTAGTTACACGTATATACACATTGAATATGTCATACATAATTTCAAGTTGAGCTAACTAACTGCTGACACCTATAACTTTCAAGGATTATATGCGAACCACAACAGGCCGATTCAGTTATTATACTGTAGCGGGGTTGACTTGAGTGGAAACGGTTTAACAAAAAATGATGGTCGTTAAAATTTGTTTTGCGGAGATGAAATGTCCGGCTAGCATATCTTGGTATTGTTTGATCCTCTTCCGCCCCAAGATCTATATTGAAACACTAGGTCAGTAGCAATAAATGATTTATGAATTAAGAAGCTATTAGTCTTGATCAATCTCTTTGACAATTCGGAAGAATTTTCTACCACGAATGCCAAACGAATCTATTTCGAACTAATAATTTAGCGCTGTCGGTGTAATAAAACGAGAGATGAGATTTGATCTACACAGTACAACAATGCATACCATATGATGGTGACGCATTATTCACCTTTAGATATTGGTTGACGACGTGATCCGTGCACTTTCAGACAATCCGATCTCGTTAAATTATCTTGTTCATATCTGTAGTACCGGTACATGTACAAATATCACCCACCAGCTACAAACCAAAATAACTAATCAGATCATCTGTACCTGAGATGCACGGCAGAGTACTCGGGTAGGTAACATGTTATTTTAAAATAAACATTAAGGTAAGTTTGATCAACTTGAGATGATCATAACAAACTCGGTGGGTCTCGCGATCTCTCCACCTACTCGAAAGATCGGAGTCTCGTGTTTTTTTGTTTCCGGATTTTGGATTATCTGCATATAGCAGCATATTAAGTGGTTGTAGTCGTAATTGACGCAAAATTAATGGGATTCTGCTTTTTTTGCCTCTATAAATCTGACTCATTCAGTCTCATGTCCGCCCCCAAGTCTAGAACTCCATAGACTCGATAATTTATTATTCGCTTTCGAGATCTCATATCAGAAGCCCCGTAAAAGTACGTGTCGAGCCAGCGAGCTCAGCAACCTGCCACACGCGAACTTGACTAGGGTGTGTTTTGCTGATGTCCAGACCGGTTGTTTGTCACTTTTACTACAGTTCAAGTATCGGAGTTTATTTTCACGTTTGATTCAGTAACGAACTTGTCTAGACCGACTTGGTGCCTTGAACTGCTAGGCAGACGATGCCTTGACCGCTTAGGTGCCATGACTGTTCGGTGTTTGCAGCCAATTATCATGACTATTATCTGGACTCGTAACTTAATGTTAAATCTTGAGGGTAAGTCAGAATGCGCGCGCATGTACGATCAGCCAGGCAATGCGTAGCCGCTGGCAGCGTCCCATATGTATTCTATATGTATGAAGTGTCCCGCTAACTACCCTGTAGATCGGCAGGGAGACAACAGTCGACGGTCCGGGTCGTCAGGTTATACAATTTATGAGCTATTAAGACTGACGGAAGAAGTGCAGGTCATTTCAGAGCAAAACGACAGAGACAGACTGGCACTCAAATTGCTGCAGACTGGTCCTATAACTATTAACCGAGCCATCGTGTGGGAGGGCCCACCGGACTGGGGGAAGAGAGCCAGCCCAGCGGGTCTGCAGGAAGCGGCTCGTTTTTTTGGAGTAATAAGTTAATTTGATGAGCCCGAAAATTCTGACGTACAGTACCGCACAGTAAAAGTCACAAGCTATTAAAAGCAACAGAATCGCGGAAGGAGTAACTTCACTAAAAGAAGGCTACGGATCCAACATGGACTGAGTAGTCGTACACTCTAACGCTGAGATCTTGATTAATATTGACAGATCTGATCAGATCACCTAGTTACTTCGATATGCACGATCCTACGGACTGTCGACATACCGATTGCAATGTAGGTACGCTCCACCATGCGATCGAAAGTGACATTATCCTGATTCACAGAAGCGTTTTTGTCTTTCCGATCTCCATTTATGGACGAATATCAGACAGGGAGGAGAGAGGGCAAAATCGGGTGCAGATAATGTTATAACGATTCTGAGGCTGATCATCTATGTGACGCCGTCTTATTCACTTCCCGCTGGCTGCTGACTCTGTTCACTCGGACTAAAGGAGAACGGAGAATATCGATAAACATAAGTACTCATAAGTGAGCAGAGCCCAACTGAGATCGACAGACCAGGTCTAACATCATGCGTATTGACAAAGACCAAAAACAAAAAATATTAACAATTATTTATTATTATCATATTTCAATCACCGATAAAAAGTTGAGAAAAGAGGATGTCATAAAACAATAACAAGCGAATCGCTTGAAAAGAAAAGAAAAATACGTAAAATCCATAAATCCGTAAAATCATTAGGAAGAACACAAAAAACAAAGACAAAAAGGCTATTTACAATACAAACCAATAGAATAATCCTGATGAAAATCTAATAATTGGAGGTCTGCTGATCATATACGTTTAACGACCGCATCTGCGATGTTTGTGGCAATTGCGATGTCAGTGAGGGCCGTGGTGTTTGTGACGTCTGCGATGGGTCCCGCTGGAAATTGGGATCATGAGTTGGACACCCCTCACAAGCACATGAATCTCCGCATTCACACTGACCCGGTATAACACATGAAGCTGCATAATACACATCGAAAAATTCGCCACTACCACCGTCAATATTACCGATCATGTTATCGATTCCATCTTGGCTCTCCAATATTCTTTGAAGTGAGCTTAGATCATCATCTTCATCCGCATCATCGTCACCATCGATATCGGCATCGGCAAAATCGTTACTTAAAGATCCGCTAGCACCCACAACATTCGAATTTTGAGACGACGTTGATGTAACAGTTACTGCATTATAAAGAGACGAACGGACATTTTCATTTTTGATAGATGACGATGATGATCGATGAAGAAGATCGTCATTATCGCCAAATGTCAAAGCCATATCAGAAAAAGTCAGACCATCAAAGTTCATTGGTGCAATAATTAAAGGGGGAGAACCACAAGGTTGGGAAAGGAGGTCTTGAATCGATCTGAAATTATTATTGGTAACTGGGTGTGACGATATCAATGATGAATCGGATCGACTTAAAATCGCCGAGTTGGAAGTGGACGACGGCTTTGAACCACAACAAGATGGCGCCGATACCGGAGTAATTAGTGATGATTTGGAACTATGACAAGAAGAAGAAGATACCTGCCTTATATGATCCTCAGGGGAGTGGTTATGACTATGATTTGTCGAAGAGGAAGGAGCCGGAGTAAACGATAATGACTCTAGAGAAGAAACAGAGGAGCGTACAGTAGTCTGCGAACTCGAATTTGATGAAACAGAACTCACACTGACGGCACTCTCTCCAGTTAAATCGGCTCGGAGTTCCTTGCGATAAAGGCCATTACCTACCGGCACATAAATAAATTTACTATTAGATTCATCAAGGTTCATTTGAGGATCTTCAAAAGTTGCCCTCGTATTATGAACCTGTTCTTCTTGTTTTATTGCGGGTTCTTGGTCGTGTCTATCTCTATGAGTTCCCTGGATATCAAGTCCTAATTCATGTTCTGCTCCGACTGGTAAGCCTTCAGCTATTTGATGAGATCCATTAGATTTCTGTATTGACCCTATTTTATGAGCCCTCGATGCCATTTTTAATCTTAAACGAGTCTTTTTTCTCATACTTGTCGACATTGTATGAATATGTAAATTGCTAACCGTATCTAAATTCAAATCATTCACAGCAGGGGTATTCGCTAGAATAGCCACAGCTGCTGTGGCCGCTGTAATTCCATCTTCAGGGGATCCTACAATTCGAACCGTACCACCCCTAGTATCAACGAATTGCTTTGAATGTCTGCCAGGTTCAATAACTATTACTTCTTTAAAATCTTTTCGACAAGTACACGAATGATATCCCTTTGACTTACATTTATTGCATCCGCAATCTAAAGAGTTGTCTGAGGAAGATGAAGCCGGTGTCGACACTGACGTTGGGACCGATGTTGATGCTCTTGTTGAAGTATTATTATTATCAACTGTTGATGAAGATGAATTCGGGCTTTTATCTCCATCATGATCATTATTATTACTACTATTATTATTCTTATCAGTATCCTCAGGAACAATGGCTACTCTGGCAATAGCACTACTTATGGGTCTTCCTCGTTTACGAACAAGCAATAATGGCCTGTTTTTATGTTCGCATGTTGAAGATCTATGACCCCGAATACAATTAAGACTTCAAATTCAATGTTAGACAACAAGAGAAAAGAGTATTACAATACACCCGACATACGCCCTGACTTTACTGGTGGCTATTCCTGTATGTTTCTCAGCGACTGCCCAAGACCCTCACGAGTCTACGGCCCCCAATACTTGGGACAGGTTCATTTTAGGGAAGCAGAACCAAAGGTTCGGCAGCGAGGCGTAGCCCAGATCCCTAACTCCCGCAATGATCGGAAATTGATGTTTCAGTTACGGGGAACTCTAGAAAGCAACTAAAATGAGATACGGGATCCGGAGCCTTAGTCGCCGGAGGCGGATGGCACTTGAATGAGCCATTCGGACATATAAACTGTGCCAGAGCCGTCGAATCCAAACTTGGTCATTCGAGCAGACAATGGATAGTATGAGTCCGCCAAAGGCAGACTGTGGCATCAAATAGAGAACAGCTCAAGTTACCAAATCAGTTAGTTCTGATTTTTTTAGTTTTTTACTTACCAGGCATACTTCTCACCTTCATAAATAATCATCTCTGAAGGAGGAAAAGTACAAGAAACAAGAAAAAAGCAAAATTCGACAAGAAAAAGAGAGAATTCGCGAATGCCTCTCTCTCCTTCTCTCTAACTCTGTCGGTATATTTATATCTTGGTCAGCGTAGATAGTATCCGGCTAGATTGATAGATATGATAAGCTAGTTGGTTGATACAAATCTCGTCGTATACGAGAGAGAGGAAAAAGATCTGGGTTTTTTCGAGCTTTTTCTTTCAGCCTCGCTCACAGCCTTCCTCAGTGAATTGATTCTTCGTATTCGTCAGTCTAAGAACAATGGGCAGTGGGGGGGCAGCGTTGGGCGAAATTAATAAAGCGGCAGAAATCACGTGTTATTTTCCGTTTCGAGAGTTGCGTTCCTGTAGGTAGAGTAGAGTGGCCGGCCGCCAATCAAAGTTTGTGGGCGGTTTCGCCCTTAGCAGTAGAGAAGATTGGTATAAGTCAAAACTATAATATGGATGACGACTCGCGTGACGAACTCCACTATAAAGTTAATGGCGCCCCCCTCTAATGTCACTAAATTTATTATTTCTTTCCGTTCTATCAAGCTCATGTGATTAGAGAGTTGGACCTCAAGGCACTGAAGGCAGTGAAGTGGTCTGTGCTCAATCAAACATAAAGATAGATTCAGGGGTACGACAGATCTGACGTTAATCAGTTCTAGATAAGAGTCATAAGAGATAATGGTTTTCGTTTTTGATACAACAAAAAAGAAAAAAAGAAAATGAGAAGACGACATGACTGACATATACTGAAAATAATAATATACTGAAAACAAAGTTTAAACAATAAACATCAAGTAAAAATATATTCCAGTTTCCAGTCAAGGAATTATTGAATCTAGGACAACACCTCAGCCTTTATAGATCTATGGAATAGTTCCAAAATTTTTTAAATAATTGGGAGGATAACTCTCGCGCTGGACCGCCCCAGACCCCATACCTGAGAACGGTATACTGCGGAGTTATTTGTTCTAGGCAGCAAGAGCTGCTCCTTAACTACCTCGATGGTGATATCAGCAGTAGGCCATAAGTTATATTCGACGTCATTCGAGTAATATAAACTAATTTAAAAGAGTTTGAATGTGATGTGATATGCAGGTGCATAAATAAGCTTAGAATAACTTTAAATGTCCTGTTTAACTTAAAAGAAGTAAATATTATTTCCTTTAATTAAAAAAATCATATCTATATCTGATGATCTGTTTTAAGGGACAATCGTAACGGTCATTTATGCAGATAAAGAGTTTATATTTGGCACTACAGACGGACTACACCCTGGCCGGTCCAGTCCTCATACCGTTCGGACAGATTACGCAGGTCAATAACGCAACGTCATTTTATATTACGATATTAGTGCTCAAACGATATGAGAGAAGTATGGTCAGTCCAGGGGTATAGGCTCGTTCAAATCATAATCCAAGACCCTGTTGCCTCGGGCTTGTGACCCCGAATCCTTTGCCTCCGACGTCTGGGGCTGGTCCCTGAACTCTGGGGGATGGATCGCTTCGTCGAAATTAGGTCCTGGCTGATGATCATCCCTAATATGGTCATTATAATTTCCTAATCTGATATTCTTACTCAAAATGGATGCGATATGCGGCTTATGTGCCTTTCTTGTTATGTGTAGTACGTTGACAACGTCGCATTATGCACCCTGATATGCAATGATATGCACCCAATTATTAGGGGCAAGGCGCCAAAGCAGTTGATGGGAAGTTATGTGGTGAGTATATTAATTGTTTTTGAACGTTGAAAATACGGGTGAGTGAAACGGGAGTATATCTTGAGTATAATTATAAGGTATAATCGGGGATATGGAAAGATAGGAAATTGTTTAATTGTTGGCGGACGACATTCAGTTCGACGGCAATGTATCATCAGTAGTACAACTAGTAATCAAAGATTAGAAAGGATGATTAAATTTCGATATGGATCAATGAGAGTTGGGAAGGATGGATTACGATATCTCTCTTCCATTTCATGATGTATTTCGAATATTGGAGACATCGGTATTATTATTACTCAAATTGATGGTGGAAAACCAACATCGTCGAGATAATTTCAGTAGCAGAAAGGAACATTGGCAGTGGTAAGCGTATTTGAAAATATTATACAGAGTAACAGGAGGACCGCAGTGAGGACTCCAAGTCAGTGAATGTTTTCTAACTACTAACAGTCACGGTTTAAACAGGCATTACTACTTATTTAAGACGTTGTCCCTCCGTGACGTTCTCTTGGAACTGCGGTAACAGATACCCTGTCTCCATTCGTGCTCAGCAATTAGGGCGATAGGGTATCAGCAGTTATTATGGGTCCAGGCAAACCAGAGTACTGTAGCATTCTAAATAAGTGAGCCAGTCATATAGACCAACCTCGCAAAATTAATTTATAGAGCAAATCTTCACCAAATTACCGAATGATTATTATATATAATGATATATATCTTACTATCCTATTGAGAGCCGCACAAGTCATCAAAGCCACATAAGCCGCGTAAGCCCCACATAATCTCTTACCGGCCTGCTCATAGATAACCCTCATCCACCTTTCGACAGCATAAAATCACTGGGATCTATCTATCTCTTTCCATCTTGTTCCTAACAAGTGTCTATACTAATACTTCATAGACTTTGAGGTTATAAATCGTATTACGATTTGATATTATCATTATTTTCAGTGGATTCCAAATCATCTCTGACTTTTAATCCAACAAATCCATAATGAAGAGAACAGGAAAGAACTCAACGGCTGCTAAGCGGCTCATGACAGAATATAAACAGCTTATCAATGATCCTCCTGATGGAATCTCTGCTGGTCCTGTAGATGAAGATAACTTCTTTTTATGGGAATGTCTGATCCAAGGTCCTGAAGAAACCCCTTACGAAGGAGGTTTGTTTCCTGCTACTTTACAATTCCCTGAAGATTATCCATTGAGTCCTCCCATTATGAAATTCACCTGTCCTATTTTCCATCCAAATGGTAAGTGAGCCATAGGGTTCCAATTCATCGGTTGAAGTTCACTAACAGATTTCTGTAGTTTTTAAAGATGGTACTGTATGCATTTCTATTCTACATGCTCCAGGAGATGATCCTAATATGTACGAATCAGCATCGGAACGATGGAGTCCTATTCAGAGTGTAGAGAAGATTCTTATCAGTGTGATGAGTATGCTTGCCGAGCCGAATGACGAAAGTGGTGCAAATGTTGATGCGAGTGTAAGTCTATTGGTGTTGAAACGAGAGAAAGTGAACTCAATTAGGACTTGTTGGTCGAGATGTTACCCTTTACTAACTCCTTAGAAAATGTGGCGTGAAAATAGGGAACAATTTAATAAGATTGTACGTAAACAAGTGGACCAGACATTGGGTTTATAGTAGAATGGTTTAAGGTTACTTGAGGTGCTGAAGGGAAATAGGGAATACCATGAAGGAGCTAATTTTTTTTGAAAACTCGATGTTCTTCTTTCTTTGATTTTAATTGTTTTTGGTAATTCAATGAACTTTAATTCGCAACTATCATATTTCATAAATATAAAAATTAACTTGACCATGAACTGCACTATAATTTAAGAGTTCTCTGCTGCTTTTTTTCCCACCGAATCCATCCTTTTTTCAGCGTTTATCATCCGGTTCGCAATCCGTAATTGTTTTCAATTTCACCTTGGGGCAACGCCCTGAAAAAAGGACTCTAGCTTAATTATATAGCCACCAGAGGCAACAAGCAGGACTAGAGATCGATGTACACATTAAGAGTCTATAAATATATATTAGTTACAAAACATTTCGTTATCATCGAAGTGAAAGATCTGCGACCTGTAGAGAAACTTCACTTGTGTTTTCCCCCTTCTTTGAATCTTCTATGCTTTCTTTGCTTTCTTTGCTTTCTTTGGTCACTTCGCTATTTTGTTCTGTCCCTTGAATTAGATTTCTTTCACCCTTGTTACTCTTATCTTTGCCATCTTCTTGCTCTTCTTGCTCTTCTTGCTCTTCCTGCTCTTCTTGATCTTCCTGATCCTGTTCTGGTTCGACCGAATATCTTTCCAATAAATAATCTATAACATCCTCTTGTTCATGTATCTCAGATTCGTAGAAAGCATCATGACCTGCCTTATTCTTCGCAAATGGATCACTACCGGCATCACAAAGAACTTTGACTACATCCAGATGCCCAGTGAGTACTGCCCAATGTAACGCAGTATTTCCCGAATCATTCTTACATCTGACAAACTTGAGAAGATCATCCCCACTCAACTTAGATATCAATAAGTTCACAATCTCCAGATGATCATTTGCGCTAGCCATATGCAATGGGGTTGACTGGTTATATTCATCTCGTACTTGAAATAATAACTGTGGTTCATGATTATTAAAGAATTCTTTCACAGATTCCAACTCCCCTGACCGACAATCAAATAGAAAATCGTCGATTTCCTCAGGGCTTAATTCTGGCATGATGAAAGTGTATTCAGTGGTGAGAGCAGTAATGTAGTAGTCGTTCCATACACAGCAGTTGTACGGTACAATCCGAGTTCTGATTAACAGACTCCTATGACAATCAATAAATAATAAATCTCAAATGATTAGAATTTGTTCTTCCTAATACAGTAGTTAGTAGTAAAACATTGAATCAAGGAAAAAAATATTTTGAGCGTAAGTAGAGATGTGCATATTTTTTGATATACGCGGCTTACGGGGCTTATATGCGGCTCGACTTTTATTGATTTCCTCAACTGCCACCGGTGTCTGGGGGGAGAATCTCTCACTGCGATCGAGTATTAGTGCCACTTGAATCACAAGGCCCGTCCATGATCCAGAGCGTAGAGAGATGCAGGAATCTTGTTCTCTTCTCAACCACAGCCTCTGCAGCCAACTTGATCTGATCTAATCTTATTGAACTTTAAGCCGCACGAAGCTAGCGGGCTGATGAAGATTAATAAATAATATTCTGGAATCTGTTTCTGATCTGGTATATTACCATTTTTCCCCCTTTTTTCTGTGGAGAAGGGATTGGAAAGAAATCCCCTTTGTTCACTTAGTTAGCACCAATGAATCTGGGAAATGTGAATGGTGATGATTCAAAATCTCTGGATGAGATTTTTGAATCTGCTCAGAAATGGCTGGAATCAAGCTCTCTATTGGACGAAAATAGACTGTCTACATTATATTTTGGATGTGTGGAGGAGATAGAGAATTACCATAATGATGATACTATGTCTCTAGAAAAAATGCGTACTATTGTAATCAATAGAGTTTTGGAGAACTTGGAATCTATTCAGAAAGCTTCATTGAAGAAATCGAATTCGCCTACTCCAGGAACGCCTATTGATTTAATTGCCATTTCGCTTCATGATATGAAGATATTCAATGCGCTTACAAATATTCTCGTTGTGGAAGGAATTTATCCTTGTTTATCAGCTGGAGTAGGGATACCCTTGGAACTGAGATTTAAAGGGGCAAAGAAGGTGCAACAGTCTCCTCGTGAAATTTCTCAAAACTCTTCCAGGATTCCTCCTCAAGATATAACTAAGATCGAAACTGTTAGTGACAATTCCGAGAGTGAGAGAAGTAGACTTTTCCAACGAAGACAACAACTGGAATCTATCATGGCAAGAATTTCTCTTATTATTCAAACTAAAGGAGATGTAAGAGATCTTATCTTAGTTGGAACATACTCCGCTGATATTATCTGTGGGGCGTCAGAACTGGCATTCAACCCACAGTATAGCGACAGATCAATTGATATCTTCAATTCCGTGGTAGATCAGCTAGACACTTACTCATTGTTTACATGCTACCTTTCGCTATTAAGACCCGAGTCGCCAGTTTGGTTCCGAGCGGCTATTTCTCATAATCTTGCTCTTATACCTCTGACCAGACCTAAAGACGGTGTTAGGTCGCTGTTAGAATTTGTATGTGGGATACGAGAAAAGGACCAAATATTTATTAACGACATAGATAAAGCGGTTCGAATTCTAAGAGCCGTCCCTCAAGGCGTTAAACTGCAGGATTACCAACGCACCCTAGCTGAACAATTTGTTAATATATTAGGCAACTCCGTTAATACTTCTAATAATAATCTGACGGTAGCGGCTGTTCATGTTGTCTATGCTATTTATGAGCAGAAGCCAATAATCATTTCTGGACTTGAACATCGATTAGGTCAAATCTTTGTTCCTCAGCGAAGAGGAGATGTTATATTATCTTCTTCTTCGCTCTCTTCAGAAGCCGAAATAAACAATGGCATTGGTACATTGGGTTCTTTAGTGAAGGATCCATCCCAGCCAAAACTCCTAATATCCATTAGGAAGAAAGTAATTTCATCACTGTGGCTATTGCTTGTATTTCTCAATAAAACCAAGAGACCTGCTGAAGTTGTGAGTGACCTAATAGTAGCTCTACTGAATATCGAATCTGCGGAGCAGGAATCGGCGGAAGATGCCTTACTAATTGTTGACTCTTTAATGCGAGGAGGTGGTAGTGGTGGTGATGGTGAAAGCAGATTGCATGATGAAGATGCTGGTAGTTGGACATATGGGGGCGGCCCGAATGGTGGGGTTGAAATCAAAATGCCAGTACCGCAGTTACAAAATTCAAGCAGATATGTTGAGGGGATTTTCGAGGATCTGAATGATAGAGTTGACTTGTTTATGAAGGTGGTTGAACAGTTAGATGGAAACTGTATTAGTGGATTATTTATTATACTTGTTAGAAGATGGTTAGAATCTCGTGGCGATGATGATAATGAAACTGAAAACAATCCATTTAGTATATTGATTGATATTAAACTTATTCAGAGATTGTCCGAGGATCAGAAGGAACATTTGATGAAATCTCCAAAAGAAATTATGGGCCTTATTTTTAGTATGATTAATGAATCTGTAAATTTGTTAGAACAAAGACAAAAAAAACAGAAACGACAATTGCAGGGGCTGCTTACTGTTGATAATTTGGCCAATATTGCTTGTGAGGTTAGTTTGGAAGGCAGTTCTAGAGACTCTGATGATGATTCTGATGATGATTCGGACGATTCTGGAGACCCACTTTCTGACAACTCAGACGTCATCAATATGTGCTTATCTCTTATATCTGGGTTAATCATGGAAGAAGTGACTGAAAAAGATCTTGAAATATTGAGGACATTTATACCTCAACTTGAATGGCTGGTGATAAATGGCCCAGCCAGTCTAAAAACTAAAACTGAGCGAATAATTTCATTATTAAAATCTCCTCATAAGGTAGCTGGAGAAGCTAATGATGAAGATGAGAATTACTCTCAACTTGATTCCGGTGAAATTTACCGGAAGGCAATTAGTTCGTTGGACGATCCAGTCATTCCCGTCAAAGCCCATGGATTGTATCTATTACGACAACTTGTTCAAAAGAGAGATCAGGCTATAACTGTAGAGGAAGCTCTCCGAATATTCATTGGACAACTCAATGATGAGGAGTCGTTTATTTATCTGAATGCGATCAAGGGTTTAGAAGATGTCACGGAGGCGTATGGCTATAGTGAATCAGTGCCGGTACTTCTAGGCCACTATTCTGATCCGAAGGTCACCCTTGAAGAAAGGCTTCGAACAGGTGAAGTCATTGAAAGAACGGTGGAGAGATTAGGTAAATTATTCACTGGCGAAGTTGCAGAGATGGTTGCCGAAACAATGTTATCTATAGTAACAGTTCGAGGGAAAGACCACCATAAGGACATAGATACCAAACTTCGATTGTCGGCAATGAGCATCTTGAGTTCTGCCTGTCGAGTAAATCCCCTTGGACTTGGTCGATACTTGCAAGATATAATAGAGTGTTCGCTGGGGATTCTGACATTTGAAACAACTGAGGATCTGTCTGTTATGCGTAGGGTTGCAATAGAATCAGTAGCATCGTTGCTTAGGAGTGTAGATGGTTTAAGTGACCTACCTAATATAAACATCCACCAGCTCATGACTCGAATCTCTTATTTACAAGAAAGTGATAATGATCAAATAGTCCGCAGTCAAGCAGACAACGTACTCGGTATTTTAGACGAAATGATGGGGAAATGATCGGCAAGTCTCTGTCGGTTGGAGAGCAATTCCTAAGCTCCCACCCACATCCGCTCAAGAAAAAATACATTTATTTATATGTAGATAGAACAATAATAATCATAGCATTTTTTGAATATAAATAAGTCGCCCAGAAATGTGTCGCTGGGCTCGAGTTATGGATGGCCTTCTCGAACGCAATCATTGCCAGTGGCGAGGATCTTGACGTAGATAGGTTCCTGTTACTTCTATTATTTCTGAATCTCCTGTCACTATGTCTCTTTCTACCAAATCAGGCCGGTTGACGAAGCGTAGATTGTTTCCATATACTGGTCAGAAAATCCAGTGAACTACTACGAGACCCGGGTCCCTACCCCGGGTGCCGGAGGCAGAGATAGAAAGTGGACAGACAACAAACTTGGGCATATTATTTTGAAAGCCAGTCGCGGAGTTTTTTTTCTTTACGTTCTTGTTTTATTCTCCTGAATTGTTGAATCTCATACTTGTTAGGATTTGGTCGATCAGATCTTATGCTTTTTCCTCTGGCAGCTTTATTCACTAAGTAAGCAGGATCGTCAGTTCTCGAGTCGGAAAACTCTACAAATTGAATTCCATCAAACCCTGAACTTTTGGTTGAAGCATCATCTTTTGCCCGTTGTTCTTCCTCTTGTTTAAGGAGGTCTTGATACACACGTAACCGTTCAGCTTTGGATAAAGATGTGAAACTAGGATCTTTGGCAAGTCTTTCTGCTAGGGTTAACGACTGAACTACAGGCTCGGGTACTCTAGGATTTTCCCATGTAGTTTGTTGAGTGAAGCGATTATAAAAATAATATTCACCTTTCGATTCATCCAAAATAGCTTCCCATCCATCATCATCATCATCCTCGGGTGAGCCTTTAAGTTGCTCGGCACTGTTACCTGAAAGCGCTCCGGCACCTTCCTCTCTATTCACCGGTTTCAATTTTTTCTGAGGTCCTAATGAGATATCAGCATCGAGCAATCGTTTCAACCTAACTGAATTTTCCGCCCTTATGGGATGCTCAATGGTATCAGGGATGATTAGGGGCCCGGACGGTAATGGGGGATCAGCCACATCCGGAGATCTTTGAGGGAGAGGTCCAGATGGTAACGGAGGATTGGCCACGTCCGGAGATCTCTGAGGGAGAGGTTCAGACGGTACTGGGGGATGAACTACGTCCAGAGATCTCTGAGGGAGAGGTTCAGATGGTAATGGGGGGTGACCTACATCCGGAGATCTCTGAGAGGGATTCCTGGCATCTGAAGCCTTTTGCGAGAGAAATCCATATCCATGAGGTCCAGATGATAATAAAGAATTCGATGATGTGTCTGAAGCTTTTTGAGGGGGAGGTTCGGATGGTAATGGGGGATCATGACGCTCCGCTGCCAATAGCATGCCAGCTTCTCCCGATATTGTCTCCCCTTCCAGTCGGCGCTTAGGCATATCGCTATCCTTCGACTTCTTGGATATCCCTAGTTGATGCCCTGTTCTTTCTTCAAATTCAGTCTCTTTAGTATTTATCTCGCTGTTAACTTCAACGTTTTGATTTCCATTTTTCCCCTGTTGATAGGGTCTAAGATCCAAACTCTCAGCTATCGCAGCTGGTTCTTCTATCGTATTAACATTATCAGCCAATGTCGCTTCAATATGAATCTTCCGTTTGGATATTTTACTCATTTGAGAATCATTTAAGAATCAATGAAACGAAAAGATTCCAGTCGAATCTTGCAGGCATCAATCAAAATAGAATGCCTGCGAAAATGTCCTGCGGCTTTTATGCGGCTTAAAGAATATTAGATTTAACGTTAAATTAGGTGGTTGATTAAAATGATAAGGTTAAGGGTTATATCGAATATGTGGTTATGGTTAATATGAAGTCTTCGAAATACTCGGTATAGAGATATATATACCCCTTGGAACACCAGGCTCGCGTAAGATGAGATGAAAATGAATGATTCAAACGTACTCAATTGATCAATTTCCGCACAAGGTTAACCCCGAACAAGATAAAGTCAAAGCCTGTTTGTTTATTGCTCTTCTCTGTCTCCCTCGTGTCTACCTCGTCCATGTAGACCAAATATAGATATATATGGGTTAGGAAGTGAAAAACAGGTGATTGTATGCTGATGTCGATCGATCGACCCACCGAATCTAAGTCGACCGATGGGGTGGCACGATACTGCTGTATGTGAATCTGGCTAGCGTTGGACAGAGGTTTAACTAGTGTACTCTGATTGTTTGAACCAAGAGATATCAGGAGGAGAGAAGAGGGGGTTTCGTAAAGCTTTCATCTTCGGCGGCTGCGGTGTACTCCATGGACCCCGGGATCTCGCTACCTTGGGAATCCCCAGTTATTGGTCAAGAAGAAATCACCCGTAACCAGACAACAATCAAGTCAGAGCATAATAAACCGTTTAATAAGCACGAGTTAACTAAAATAAGGGAAAATGCGGGTTGGATTCTAACAGATACCCTTAACTTCGAGCGAAGCGAGCTAAGGCGTATGGGAGCCCCAGACCTGCGGTGTGACATTAAAGCAGAGCCAAACTATAACCAATACGGGACCGTGATTTATTGACTTCCAAGGTTTTTTTTGAAGAATGAGTAGTGCAATGTTAAGACAAGCGGACCGTCGCGTCCTTCTTCTGGCAGACCTGAGAACCTGCTAGAAATTTGAATAAAGTACCTTTTTTGGTTATATAGAGATACTCGATTGTAGTGACGCCATCATTTTATTACTATAGCGAGAGTCTAACCGCCGCCGTTCGAACATCATCGTATCATAGAAGGCGATGGATCCTTTCAGAAAAACCTACCCAACGTAACGCCCAGGTACCTGGGAATATTATTATGCAGTATATACAAGTATATAAAGTCAGGAATATTTCTTTTCTTGTTACTACCACTTAACTTTCTGAATTTTTTTCTCTCTTTTCTTTTCTTTTCATTGCAGTGTATTTTGTCTTTTCTTAATTGATTGATTAGATTAATTCTCTACGAGGAAAAAGTGTCAACGTAATTTGATATTATACATATAAATTGGTTGTTGTTCGATATTGTTTTATCATTTGATTTATATTTGAGGAATTGTTACCGTCATCATGTCTAACGTCGAAAAATCTGAATCTTTTGAATTCCAAGCTGAGATTTCTCAGTTAATGAGTTTGATCATTAATACGGTCTACTCTAACAAAGAAATCTTCTTGAGGGAACTTATCTCTAATGCTTCAGATGCAATTGATAAAATTAGATATGAATCTCTTGCTGATCCTAAAAAGTTGGAAACTGAACCAGAGCTTTTCATTCGTATTACCCCTAAAAAAGAAGAGAAAATCCTTGAAATCCGTGATTCTGGTATTGGTATGACTAAAGCTGATTTAGTTAATAATTTGGGTACTATCGCTAAATCTGGTACTAAATCGTTCCTTATGGAGGCTTTATCTGCTGGTGCCGATGTTTCAATGATTGGTCAATTCGGTGTTGGTTTTTATTCCTTGTTTTTAGTTGCTGATAGAGTTCAAGTTATTTCTAAACATAATGATGATGAACAATATATTTGGGAGTCATCTGCTGGTGGTAAATTCACTATTACTTTAGATGAAGTTAATGAAAAGATTTCTCGTGGTACTATTATCAAAATGTTTTTGAAAGATGATCAACTTGAATATCTTGAAGAAAAAAGAATTAAAGATGTTGTCAAAAGACATTCTGAATTTGTTGCTTATCCTATTCAACTTGTTGTAACTAAAGAAGTTGAAAAAGAAGTCCCAGAAGAAGAAGAAGAAGAAGAAAAGATTGACGAAGATGATAAAAATCCTAAAATTGAGGAAGTTAATGATGAAGAAGAAGAAGGTGAAAAGAAGAAGAAAGAACCTAAGAAGATTAAGGAACTTGTTACTGAAAATGAGGAACTTAATAAAACCAAGCCTCTTTGGACTAGAAACCCTTCTGAAATTACAAAAGAAGAATATGCTACTTTTTATAAATCAATTTCTAATGATTGGGAAGATCATTTGGCTGTTAAGCATTTCTCTGTTGAAGGTCAACTCGAATTTAAAGCTATTCTTTTCATTCCCGCTCGTGCTCCATTTGATTTATTCGAATCTAAAAAGAAGAAGACTAATATTAAATTATATGTTCGACGTGTCTTTATTACCGATGATGCTGAAGAATTAATTCCTGAATGGCTTGGTTTTGTTAAAGGTGTTGTAGACTCTGAAGAATTACCTCTTAATTTATCTCGTGAAATGCTTCAACAAAACAAAATCCTTAAAGTTATTCGTAAGAATATCGTCAAGAAAGTTATTGAAACTTTCAATGAAATTGCTGAAGATCGTGAACTATTCGATAAGTTTTATACTGCTTTCTCTAAGAATATTAAACTTGGTATTCATGAAGATTCTACAAATAGATTAGCACTTGCTAAGTTACTTCGTTATAATTCTACTAAATCTTCTGATGAACTTACTTCATTATCTGATTATGTTACTAGAATGCCTGAACATCAAAAGAATATTTATTATATTACTGGTGAATCAATTAAAGCTGTTGAGAAGTCTCCATTTTTAGATGCTCTTAAGGCTAAAGATTTTGAAGTGCTTTTCCTTGTGGATCCTATTGATGAGTATGCTATGACTCAACTTAAAGAATTTGAAGATAAGAAGCTTGTTGATGTTACCAAGGAATATGAACTTGAAGAAACTGAGGAAGAAAAGAAACAGCGTGAAGAAGAAATTAAAGAATTTGAGGGCTTGACTACCGCTCTTAAAGAAATTCTTGGTGATTCTGTTGAGAAAGTAATTGTTTCTCATAAACTTGTTGATGCTCCTGCTGCTATTCGTACTGGTCAATTTGGTTGGTCTGCTAATATGGAACGTATTATGAAAGCTCAGGCTCTTCGCGATACTTCAATGTCTGCTTATATGGCTTCTAAGAAAACTTTCGAAATTTCTCCTAAGTCTCCCATTATTCGCGAACTTAAAAAGAAGGTTGAAGCTGATGGTGTTCAGGATAGAACTGTTAAAGATTTGACCACTTTGCTTTATGAGACTGCTTTACTTACTTCTGGTTTCGCACTCGACGAGCCTAATTCATTTGCTTCTCGTATAAATAGACTGATTTCTCTTGGCCTTAACATTGAGGATACTCCTGAAGAGGAAGTTTCTGCTGCTGGCTCTTCCGATGCTGTTACTGAGGAAGCTGCTGCTGAAAGTGTGATGGAAGAGGTTGACTAAATGGAACCAAAAAGAGGGGAGATGAATCAGCAAATAAAAAATCACATCTGAATAAACTTGGAAATAGAATGTGAAGATGGGTGTACGTGTAATTATTAGGAACGAATTTGAATAGTTTTTGTTTTTGAAAATTGAAATTAATTGAATTATAAATTATTATTATATCTGTTCTAACCATTCCAAGGCCAGGGCTCTGCTCAGACTTATATCCGACCAGTGATAGCTGATGTCAGCGGTATAGAGCTCTTCTGGTGCCACCTTGGCATCGATCGCTCTGCTCCGAAAATCTCAGTCATTTTTGCGCGACTCAAAAGAGAGAGAAGTACATCGAATGGAAGGATGGCTGGCTCGGCTGGACGATAAACATTAACAGTGGTGAGAGAAGAATTGACCGGGAATGCGAGTAGGCTCAATAGAGAGAGACGAGCAATTTGCCTGGACCGATTTTGAACTTTATGGCAAGACCAAGAAGGTATCAATCATCATCATCACATTATAGCCAACCATATGTTTATTGTCAGATTAGGAATTAATTGTCCTATTATATATATGGCCGGGAGTGTCTCCTCCCCTTTCATTCGCTCTATACTCCAACTTTTTTCAGTAGTCAGCCGAGAAGCATCAAAGTTCATCAGACGCAAAGCACCACCACCCACGATACTACCGCCAATAGGAATATAGTTGAATAATACGCAACACAAAGTTTCACTTCTTCGAAAACAATCCATGGGATCAATGTTGGATGAGTCTCGAGTAACCATAGAGCTTGGCTGGAGCTGCCAAGCCTTGCTTCATCTATTTTCCTGTACTTCAAAGAAGACAGGGCATGTTCTCATTATATAATTCGTTGAAAACATTATGATATGATCCTTCTTCCTTCCTCCCTTTCACCATCCTCAGCCAAAGCGTTGCCGAAATATTAATAATAGTTATTATATGCCACCACCACCAGGGTGATATACATAGTGGTCGCTAGATAGTACTGCACTAACAGCAGAAAAGAAAACATTTCATAAAGTATATATATCCTTGTTCTTTCGGCAAAGCATTCCTCTTAAACCACCATTATCAAATTGTGCTTTTTTTACAAATAATCTACCTAATTCGTCATCTCACCAATGAATGGTATGATCAAAAGATTAGAAAATATTTTAGTCTTCGACTTCAATTCTTCTCTCTCAAATCCACCACTGTCCGACAGTTGTTTACGAGATCTATCATTATTAGTTCATTAATTGAGGCGCACATCTCTCTGTTCTACCTATATCATATAAGTCTACATATCTTTCCATTATTTCTATTAAAAATATCTTATTTCTTTATCACGTGTCGATCGCATAGAATGAAATTTCTTCAATAGGGTTAGGCCATCTGGGCAAATCCGTGACATCCAGATGATGACAGCTAGCTGTACCCACCCCAGATATTCCAATCCGATATTTTGGCAATAAATAACTCGTGTGGATAGCGACCGAGTGTCCTGTTTTTAGTAAATACATATTTACTGTTTAAAGATCCCGGTTGACGAGAATGTCTCTCTCCTCTAAACTCTCATCCAATAATAAGCCTCTACTTGGCTTACTTACGGTCTTATCCTTATAATTGTAGTCCAAGGATTGCCTGAATTGTGAACGAAATGAGATGTTATATATATTAGATATTCTACTGTCTGTCATATATATATCAATGTTTTTTGTGCAACAATCGTTCTAATTCAATATTCTTTAAATAAGCCATAATAAATACGATATCAGTCCTGCAAAGATGGTTCGTTGTATGGGTTAGGTAGGTGTTTATTAGATTAACTTCTACTGTGATGTATATGACATTAGAAATTGAACACCTGTGGAAGCTGGGCCCGGAGTGAGTTGTTGACCCTTTTAAGTTTAATATAAATAAAGCCCGTTATACACTGGGGTGATGGATTATTATCAGAATAAGACTTCTTGAACTTGCAGGCTTTTCCAGGATTTTGCACTGAAGGAGAGGGAGGGGAGTGGAACTAATCCGTTTTGAAAACTAGTAGTGATTCGTCCTCCTTTTCCTTTCATCCTTACTAATAATAATAACCGCACACGGAATCTAATATATATAATACCAAAGTTTCTATTGCGTTCTATCCTCGCTCCATATCAGGAGGTTGTTTAACAACTTAAAAAACTACTGTTACTGCAATTTGTTGTTTTATTCTATATCTTAATATTTTCCAGTGGAACGGCGGTACTTATTATTGCACTTTTGATATCACATACTGCAATTGCTGCCCACATCGATGTATAAATGAAATCAGTTATTAGGGTTAGGGTTATGACATGATTATGCATAGGGTTAGGGTATAATTCGATGGAAAGGGAATGCTTGAGAATCCTGGCTGCAGGGGTGTTGTACTTCTTCTGGCCGAAATCGACGATAGTACACACCCCTTGTTGTGTGGTGCGCCACGGACCTCACCTGGAAGAGCCACTGTATTAAATATAAATTATAGGGGTAAGAGCAAGAACCTAATAGCGAACACGAGAAGCTTCGAGCTGTGATTTGAATCACTCTTCTTTCTCCTCTGAAGCTCCGCGGGCGTAAACTAAGTGGATCAGTCCAGCGGGTGGGAAAAAAGAGTAAAATTTTGTTGTGGTAACTGACAACGTGTTGCCGTTACTAATGGTACCACACCTTGTTGGATATGCGTGGCTCGAACTTCGAGGAATTCAAATTATATCTGTTAATCGGAATATCGTAGTATTTAGAAGGGAGCCTTCATTCGTTGTAGCAATTAGACTGATCTGTCAACTTCCAAAGTAAAAGTTCTTCAATATATCAAGAGTAAGTAAGTAGTGGTGCATATATAGCAGTTAGTTGATAACCTTGGGAGTTTAATTTAAAGATACCTGCTCTTCAATGAGCGGCATGAAAATACCGTCGTAAATTAGGAGAAATGTCATCGCTGACTGGGTTGGTTTGTAGCAGTTATTATAACCGACCGACACGCTTCTTCACTTCTTCAATAGGATGAGGACGAGAATGAAGTGATGACGCAAGTCATTCGTTCAACGGAGAACAAAGCATTGTCTTAGTTGCATTCAGTAGTAGTAGGTAAAAGTCTAAGGGTCGTCGATTCGTCTTGTACGACATGGCTCCCTGAAATTCCCGCAGCTGATTGACCACTTATGTTCTAACCAGAGTTTTAAGTCGTCCCGGCTGGTAATTAAGATCTGACACCGTAAGCCATGAATGGAGAGGGGACGAACGACCCCTGCTTACTTCGGCTGGTTTCGTAGCTCATTTGACTGCTAACATATTTGCTCATTCCGCAAAGAATGTGAGGCACCACGCAACAGATGTCAGATTCCAGGCAGGAGTAGAGCCAGTTGTGATAAAAAAGAAAACAAGTCTAACGAATATGTGCTTCACAATCTCTTTATAATGAATGACTCGGCATAGAAATATAATGTAACGGAACGTGTTTACTGTAACGATAATAAGCATGATAGTGAAACAGTTCCTTAAGTATATGTGTAGTAAATACCACGCATAACAGTCAGTTACTGATTCCTATCATAGATTTTGCTTATATTTTATGATTCTCGGTCAAAGTCTGATATACTAGATTATGGTCGACAAGCTGGATTTAAGCAACATATTTATCTTTCGTTACAAATAAATCATGGAAAAGAATCATCATTGAGCTGCTATCAAAGGAGAGCCGATTGCCCTCGAATTCCAAGACCAAGGGAGAACGGTTCATTTGACAGGTCCTTTGTCTACATGATATTTATGTCGGTAGCACGCGATTAAAGTAACTACAGAGTATATACACCGTGATATAATATTTATAGCTTTTGAGGATCAAAAAAATCGACAGAGGGACGAGATTGGTAGTTGTGGAGGCAGCTACCTGCCATGGCCTAGATAAGATAACCCTGTTTAGTGATACTGTAATCAATATATTTTCTTAAATAATTCATCTGCGGTGTGATAATAAAACTTTCAACCCTTGCCCAAATTTCAAATTGATCTCTAAATTTTCTGGACCAGGCTAGGTCCATAGATTCTCGGATACTTCAGACTTAGCTGGTTTATTCATTCATTTAAAAGGAACTAAGAGAACAGGACAGGAAGATAGGGAGTGGATCAGAGGAAAAGGGACAAAAACTATATTTCCATATCAATAATGAGTCCAGAAAAAGTCAGTACAAAAAAGCGGAAGCTTACGACGACAACTTTGACCAATGAGAACAAGCTTACAACCAAAACAGATGTTGATTCTTCATTTGTTAGATCCCCATCCACTAAGCGACAAAGACAACACGAAGAAGAAGGAGTAGGAGGAGGAAGAGAGAATTTTACAGTTATGGAGCAAGAGAATAATAATGGAGACAGTTATAACAAGAAGATATCTGAATGTTTCCGTAAGGTATCTTCATCACTTTATGTATCTTTGGCACCGATACATTTAAATGATCCCATAGCGGGAATAAAATCTCAACACCTGGACCCATTGGTTATGAATTTCTTTCCTGAAGCCGGTGGAGTAGTATTAGCTCATTGTAATTTGGAGTTATGTGGTCAAGATAAGAAGCCAACGGGAGAGTCATTGGCTAATGATGATGAAGAGCAAAAGAATCATTTAGCAGTAGCTAAGGTCATGTATGATAGTCCATTTGCATTTATGTGGATTACAGTTGATTTTCTGATTTGGAAACCTAGTCCAGGTGATTTGGTTGAAGGTTGGATTAATATGCAATCTCCTTCACATATTGGTTTATTGATACATGATACTTTCAATGCTAGTATCAAAAGAGATGCTATTCCAAGAGATTGGAAGTTTATCCCTAATCAAGAGGATGAAACTGCTGAGATAGAGGATGATACTGTAGAGGAAGAGGGAGAAGAACAGACGGCAGAAGGCGAGGAGCCTTCATCAAGTCAGAATGATGAGAAAACTTCTACAGTTCTTGATAAAGTCAATGACATTGAAAATGAGAATAAGTCGGCATTCATAACACCTCGATCACTTGGTTATTGGATTGATGGGAACGGACTAAGAGTAGACGGTACAATAAATTTCACGGTGAAGATTTTCAATGTTTCTGGAAGAACTGTATCAATACAAGGGTCATTACTTAAACCAGGCGCTGTAAAGGAAGACTTAACTAAGCCCCATCATCGAGGTGAGGATGATGTTATCGAGATATCAGAGCCTGCAATAGTACCAGTTATTTCTCGAGGAAAACATGTTTCATTCGTTGATGAAGCTTTATCCACTAGTAATGGCAGTGAAGATGTTGACGAGGAAAATTCTGATTAGGCATGATTAAGCGGTGAATTCTCCTACATCGATGTGTGTTTGTATTTATGATAGATAGATTGAAATATTTTCATAATTCACTAGTGAACATAGAGTGGCAGTGTCCCTCCGCCTGTCTCTGGTCAGTGGTAAGCACCAGACCCCACTCTGTGGTTTGCTGGAAGCCACCTCTCCCCTCACACATCGGCTGGGATTATTTCGCCCACCTTTCCAACCTAGCTGAATATAAAGATCTGGAAGCTTTCCCATAGCCACCAGAGGCAAGACTATGAACTGATTGGGTTACCAAGACCCCGCTTCTTCCTGACCTCCGTTGTGGAAAATTAATAGCAGTAACAATATATTTACAGTAATTATTATTACATTACAGAAATCACTACTTTTTTTTGTCGTTTTGGAAATGTGTTCCTTTTATGTGGTGTATGTACTACAACAAAACGCTTACTGAGAAGCAAAGTAGTTAAGGAGGGTGTCACGCTCAGCAGAGTCTACACCCCAATCCTTAACAACAACACAAGAACAACCAACAACCTTGCGGGCATTGCCCTCTCTGTCAAGTTGACAAAGACCAGCCCACTCACCAAGCTTCTTGGCATCAGAAACCTTAATAAGAGGAATCTTAACCTCGGGCTCGTTACAGAGAGCTTCGACAAGGCGAATGTATGACTCCTCAGTTACAGAGTCGCAAAGAACAGCCATATGGGCTTGACCAGAAGAAAGAGCCTTAGAAGCCTCACGAAGACCACGGGCAAGACCATCATGGATCAAAGCGTTCTTAAGAACTCCACGGAGAGCATCTTCAATGGAGATTCCTCCAGGAGCAGCGGCTTCAGCAGCAACTTCAACCTCTTCGACAGCGTTAACTTCCTCGACGTCAGACTAGAAGACGGTTAGTTAAAAAAGATCACAGATAAAAAGATCAAGAACAACGTAATTATACTTGATCCGTTTTCCACCTAAAGATAGATCTTCATAATAGTGAGGTTGAGGTTCACCAATAGATAAGAACCACGATATCTATCAACAGATAGCAGAGTTCCAATAGAGGTATAAACTTCCAATAGACAGAACTCCAATATTAGATCTGATCTACTCTTGTGTTGCGTTCGACTGATAGAACTTGAGTAGTGTTTAATTCCCCAACCTTCAAATCAGACCAACCCCCAATATATTATCATCAACACACTCACCATTCTTGTTATTATTTTAGTTTATTTTTTTCTCGGGACTTCCTCGACAGGATTTACTTTAGTAATCAATAGGTGATTCTGCTCGGTCCTTAGATTCTGATAAGAAGTAGATGTCAAAGTGTCAACGGTGATGGTGGTGAGTTATAACTAAGAGTCTGAAAAATCACCGTGACTGCGACTTGGCTATATTAGGCAATAACGGTGCATGAGATTTATAGATTACGGGAATATGGTGCATGCGCGGGCGCGCGCGCACGATTGGGTTATCACGTGAGTGGAAGAGTCGGGCGCGCGAGCCATCGATCTATATACCGGTAACGTCGCGATCGATGCATGCTCTATCATGTGATTTCAAGGATTTCACGCGTACGCGTACTTACTACGTAGGATGTAACCGCGTAGCGAAGCGTGCTCTGATACAGTTTGTTCACAGATTGTGTTACGCGCTGGGTTCACCACTACACCGCCCTTGACAACATGACAATTCACGGTATTAAAAATAGATTCGTTGGATGAACGCATGTTCAGCAGTAAGTGTGAAACGGAATTTGAAATTAAGGAAATGCAGCCGTAATAAAACCTGCAAGCATCACATCAAAAAAAAGGTTCTTAGGATTTCATTGTGTTTCTGCGGAACTAGAGCAAAGGTACAAGTAATTTATATCCCTTGACGTTTCTGTTTTGTTGTAAATTGGCCATCATACTAATGTCTCTTAACGCGCAGAACCAAGCAATATCCAGATGGAAATCACACATTCAGCTAGATTCCCTACCTGTTAATTTGCTTGTACCTAACGCTACGAACACAACATTTACTATTATCGATTTTTCCAGGATTCGACCCTATTTGGAAAGGCTTCTTCTAAGTTGACTTTGCCCAAATTACAGCGGCGGTGAATGTTCAATTTAGGGATCGCTTGGCATGCGGAAGCAGCATAATTTGCAGCTGAGCCTGCGTAATCCAACTTAGATTCTCTCAATCCATTACGAATGGCATAAGAAGATACCCAGATGCCTAAAGATGTGGAGGAGTTCGCGTACCAACGAAGACGCCTACAGAGATTTGATCAGACTTACGAACTCACCAAAATAGAGGAGATGTATCGAGATTTCAGGTATACTATCGTTCGAAGAAAGCCACCAGCGCGAGATCTGTTGAAATACTGTTATTTATGATAATGACAAGTGAGTCAACCTCAGCTAATTTACTGGGGAGGTGCATATTCGTAGTTATATTAGTATCAATTCTTATGAACCCTTCTTTTATTCTCAGTCAGGTGGCATGTGTTCACTGTTTTCTTCCTCTCAGGGAAGCTGGTCATACAACTATGCCATCTAGTTCCCTCACCTTGTTGGATACTCCCATCGCAGGTCCAGAGACAGACCTCAGCTCTCGCTGTGGTTGAGATTCAATCATTCGTGGCTGCCGTTTGCCGAGGGAGACTGCCGAGGGAGACGGGGAGGTTTGTAGGGAAGAACCCCTAACCCATGTATAGATTATCTATTATGAATTCACGACGAAAGCGCGTCGTCTAGTTTTAGAGAGAGACACTATTTATATATTCAACTGATAGGAGAAGACGACGTCGCGTTATATAGCTGAGTAGATTTCGTTTCCTACGTAAACATATATATACATTGATATTATTCTGTTAGTTTGGATGTTTTGTTATTGATGTCATCACCGTTTTCTCACAGTACTGGAATACTTACTGAACATCTTGGCTATGTTCCAATAGCTTTGATTGACGAACTTATTAATGCCGTCAATGATATCCTATATAAATGTACTGCTGCTATGGAGGATTTTTTGAAAAGAAGATATGGTAATCGTCATGATGATAATAATAATATTGAAAACAATAATGATGATAGCGATGATGATGATGAAAATAAGCGTCGTAAACATCACCGTCGTCGTCCAGTTAATAAACAAGTATTACACCGAGATATAAAAGTTGGAACTGCTAAATTGGAAACCCTTCTTGAGTCAGTTGTTGATAGATGCTTTGATAATTTTGAGCTTTATGTTTTACGAAATCTTTTGACAATTCCTGAAGATTTAATTAATGAAGGATGGATTAGACTAAGTCATCATAGGGGAGTGGATTTTTTACATAATGAATCGGCAGAAAATAATGATTCATCACTTGATAATGAAATTGAAGAATTAGAAAATCAGTTATATTGTGAAACCAGACTTAATATTGCTCTTAAGGATAAAACTTCCACGACGACTCAAGAACTTAGTAGTATCAACGAATTAATGACCACGTTTCCCTTTTTGGCATCACCCTCATCGTCAAGCCAAGAACTCAAGGATTCTATTCTATTTTTGTCTTCACAAGCAAAATCTATGATATTGAGAATTCAAAATATTGAAACTCAATATGCGGCAGATCTGATAAAGAATCAGATAACCATGTCAACTCGACAGATCTATTTGGATACATTTGCAAGACGAGCTGTGGAAAATGCCGGTATTCAGATTTTAAGTAGAGTGGAGAAGAAGTCAGAACAAGAAACTAATGACGCAGGTTTTGCTGCATCAGTTTTTCGCGATTCATCCAAAGTGACGTGAGAATTGAACCTTCTCCATTCCCTTCCTCCCCTCGACTTATTACTGTATATACCGTTGTTTGTCTACAACCAGCCCTCATGCGCTCGCTGCGGTGAAGAGCAGAGGGTTGGTTTACTCCGTGCTTGGATCGCAGTATGACTCCTGCACCCGTGATGGTTCAAAGGCATGGACCTATTCCTCTCGCTGCTCTCAAGAACACGTTCTTCTACCGGAGTTGAACTAGCGGACCACCTCTTAAACTCTACTGTTTATGGGGTAGACTAAATCTATTACTGGAGAGAGCTAGGTCTAGTCGCGTCTTTAGCCCTGGGGGCCGAAAGTCAAAATCTGAATCGAATATATATTATATTAATGACCATGAATAAAATTATTGTTCTAAAAAACAGAAAGGCTATAAACAATGAAAAAATAATGGGAAAAACAACCAGAACTATTCAATTTATTGTATATCAGGTTTTAAGCAATCCATATCCATATCTTTTCCAACCAATTGCGAGGTTTCTTTTCTGGATACATACGCTCCATAGCTTCACATTCGACCAGTCCAGTTGTAACATCTACTTCAGAAATAGGTATCAGGAACCTCCAATTTCCAGTATATATTTTATGACCAAAATAGAGAACTGCAAATATAGGAAGAGTGATATAAGCAGCAACAAAATTAGGGCCTGTAAAGGACCCACCAACAAAAACATTGAATCCATTGGTAATGGTAATCAAGGATACTATGAACAACGAAATATAAGTAGCATACGGTTGGAGCATAGTCGTAAACGGCATAGTATCCCAAATATTATTGAAAATCATTGCCTTCCGGAATCTTAAATATGTAATAAATACACAAATCCATGCCAGAAATCCCGAAATCGTTGACAAATTTGTAAACCATGTGAAGACATTAGCCGCTGATGAAGTTACATTTAAAAATGCCAAACATGATACTGCAGCAGTCGCAAGTAAAGCAACCCAAGGAACACCGCCTCTGTTGCAATATTTAAATACTTTTGGAGCCTGACCTTCGACAGCCAAGGAATATAAGGTTCTAGATCCAGCAAACAAGAAAGAATTAGCAGCAGACCATGCAGATGTTAAGATAGCGGCATTAATAATATGATTCAAAATTGGAATACCAGCGTTCTGAATTCCAATAACGAATGGCGAAGCAGCAGCGTTACCTGTCCCAGTAGAAATAGCATTAAGAAGACGTGGATCTGTACTTGAAACAATAACACCAATGACTAAGGATCCCATAATATAAAAGAAGAGTAAGCGATAAATAAATCTGCTCGTGGCTTTAGGTATATTTCTCCTGGGCGCCTCAGTTTCACCAGCTGCAATAACAATTAACTCTGGTGCAAGAATGAAAGAGAATCCTGATCGAACAATTGCATTCCAGAATCCGCAAAATCTACCAGAAGCACCACCAACAATATATTCTTGAAAAGCTTGATCATGTTTCCAATATCGAAATCCAAGACGGTCATGCTTAGGTGTACCTCCAAAGAATATAACAATCCCTACCACAATGAGACCAATTATAGTAATTATCTTAATAGAAGCAAACCAAAATTCTGTTTCCCCATATACTCGAACAACAAATACATTAAGTAAAATGATTGTTACCAAAATAATAGCAATCCAGGCCGCAGTGGGGACTTTATCAGTCCAATATTCAACTACAATAGCACCGGCAGTTATTTCTGAAGGAACCAAAAAGGCATAAGCATACCAATAATTCCAGCCTGCTGCAAATGACAAAGATTTATCCGCATATCTTTCAATAAGTGTAGGAGCAGAAACGCCATCAACTGGAAGATAGGTTGTCATTTCACCAAGGTTATTCATAACAGTCCATATAACAAATGACATAATAATATAAGCTATAAGAAGAGAAGCAGGACCAGAATTAGTTAAGATAGCACCTGAACCAACGAATAGACCAGTTCCAATACATCCACCTAGGGCAATTAACTGGACATGACGAGATTTGAGTGCACGTTTTGTATGACCATATTTTGATTTTTCTTCGATTTGAACTGTTGCATCTAATTTGCCTGGTATAACATCATCGCCAAAGTATTCATGAGTTAGATTTTTTTCAGCAATATTCATGATAAAATTGCACACTCGCTTATCTAAAATTTAAACAACAAAAATATTATTTGAATAATCAATCAATCACCAGGCAAAAACAAAAAAGAACTATTTCCAGCTATATACGAATTTTCTATTAAAAGTTTTTAAAAAATCGGCCACAAACTCTTTGATAACGATTATCACTTTATGGTCTGTCAGGATCTCTATATCTACTATGACGATAACTACCCCCCACCAAATAGCAATGCAGACACACACACTTATTTAAACGAAATCGAAGTATATTTTATAGTTTATATATGTTTGAAAAGAAATAAAATAAACATATGGACAGTAACGTTATCATTTATAGATAAATCTCGGCCATGGTTACTTTCGAATACACGCCGCCTAAATACGTAGATTCGCCTGATCTGAAACGGAGAATCAACCGCTTGTATTTTATTATCAGCGATTTTGCCATCTCTCTCTCTCCCTTCCTCCGTTCTTGTTAATGTCGCCATTGGTTTCGGAAAAAAGATTGATACGATACGAACAGGAAATGATCAACTTAACAGTGGCTCTACTATGGCCCAATATCCTGTTTATGCTCGATGACAGATATGTAAGGGCAGCTTTCGTTAAAGCATCATGCATGACTTCAACTTAGGGCTACTACTAGAAGGAATAACCGAAATCAATATGCAAGATTTCGGTAAACACCCTAACTTAATCGGTCATAGGAACTGAAATTTGAGTCGGATCTAGACAATAAAATATCTCCCTTTTCCATTACATCCCGTTGGGAAACTTTTAAGTTCCTGTGCACGGTGACAGAACCTTAGAACATGATTCTCGTATTGATTATATACCCTAACCAGCAAGAGGGTTTGTAAAGTTTAGTCAGTATGTACGCCTCAGCACACAAAAACTTTCTGGAAGAAAGCGAAGATTTTTTGTCCTTGTTACGTGAAATGGCAGTTCTCTATATATGAGAATTCGATCGACAATCGTCATTTGGATACAGACCATATACATGTAAAAGTATATATATATGTTTCTTTCCTCAATCTTTTGGTCATAAGTTCTTTATTAAAGTCTGTATGAACGCTCTTTCAGCATGGCTGTGGTTAAATGTTTACATGTCATTCCAAATATTATTGTTATTGTTTTTTTCACCTCGCTTCGTACTTGATTTCCCATTAAAACCCAACAACAAGGACGGAAACACCTTGGAATTGCGCAATCTTATATTAATTAAACGCAATTATTCCTTTTCTATATTTTAAGGGCTTTAAAGTGGAATTTCCCCATCGTATTTCTATTATATTTGAAGTATCGCGAAACGAACTCCGTTCAGATTATGGCGAAACAGAGAATTACTGGCTGAGAGGTTATTGGGTTCCACATATACACAATCTGTCAAAGATCTGCAGGACCGTGTAATTAATCTCCAGCCGCGGCCATCATGGATTAATCAAGGTTTAAATCATTCCTTATATGGCCAGTTGCATGGCAAGAGGCGATGATCATTCAATTAGCAGCGTGTGGTGTGGCTAAATAACTAAGGCTGCAGCCTGCGGAATTCGAACCCCGCACAATGCCCATACGTCTCTTAAGGCGTAGTAGTAGTTAAGTTAATAATTAAACTATGGGATTAACACTACTATAATCAACGCGCCCAATATAAACTATGTAAGCAGCGTGTATACGATGTACACTTATTATGTGCCTTCTACCTTACGTGATAATTACAGGTTTTTGTTGTACCACGATGTCTAATTCCATATTCGCACAACGGCACCCCCGAGAGAACTATCAGCCGCTATTTTCAATAACTGATCGCTTTTGACTTTTCCATAACTGTTGGCAGTAAGTTACCTATATAGCTACTGATTAGCCCTTTAATTATAACTCTTTTTAACAGTAACGTTAAGTTTCTTCGTTAACTGGGGAGGTGACTAGTATCAAAAGAATATGAAAATGAAGCATATGTAATTAGTCAATCAAAGTAGCAGAGATAATGAATAAAAGAGTGTAAAATAGATAACGATAGCCGTTATCCTCATTATTACAATATTTGAGACAGTTTATAAGAATCTATCACAATAAATGACCATTTTGGGTATTATTTACTCTTCAGAAATGGAGTCTCCCCCACACCCCCTGAACTCGCACGCGCCACCGCCACCTCAGGAATTGTATAAACAACTTCTGATAAGCCCTGACAAGTCCTGGTCAGAGTGTGAGTGATCAATTGAATCAAAAAGAGAAAGAAGCTGTTTAGCTTTAAATCCAGATAAATAGAAAAGGCTTGAACGTCGTACGAAATTGTTATATCTTGTCTGTCCCTGCCCTACATACCTTGAAGTAGGTTCAGGCTTTTAAGTGGACCGCGACTCATTCCTAGATTCTGCCACGAATGCCTCCTCTAAAAATCCTCATCTGCGGCGGGGGTTGTGCCGGGCCGGCCTTGGCGTACTGGCTTGCCCGCGGTGATCATCGAGTAGTTGTTGTCGAACGCTTCCCGGCCCTGAGAGCCTCAGGTGCACAAATTGACCTTCGCGCTCAAGGTATCGAAGTCGTCAAGCGCATGGGACTCCTCGATGTTGTCCGCACTAAGCTCGTCGATGAAGCGGGCGCATCTTTTGTGGACTCTGAAGGCAATATCAAGGGTACCATTATGGCCAATAAGTCTGGCAAGGGCGCACAAACTCTAACATCTGAATATGAGATCATGCGTGGAGATTTTGTGCGCTTACTCTATGATGCAACAAAGGACAATGTAGAGTACGTCTTCGGCAAAACGGTCGAGCGTTTCGATCAAGACGAAAAGCAGGTAGTTGCATATTTCTCTGATGGCTCATCCGACAGCTTTGATCTATTGGTTGGAGCAGACGGCCAGGGATCACGCATTCGAAAAGCCATTTTACCTTCTGACACACCGGATCCTTATCGGCGACTGGGGATACACCTGGCCTATTGGTTTATCCCACGAGCAGAGACGGACAATAACTTTAGCTCGAATTATCTCAGCCCAGGAGGTCGAATGATTATGCGCAGAAGTCACAATCCTACAGAAACCCAGGTCTACTTTATGCTCAGGGACGACTCGAAAGAATTATCGAGCCTCCCTCGAGCCTCGGTTGAGCAGCAGAAGGAGTTTTGGGCTCAAAGATTTCGCGACGCAGGATGGCAAGCGAACCGATTCATCGAAGGCATGAGGACTACGGATAACTTTTACTGCCAGGAAGCTGTTCAGGTCTGCACGGACACTTGGTACGAGGGCCGCGTGGTTCTCCTGGGAGATGCGGCATATTGCCCATCTCCCTTTAGCGCAATGGGGACGACGGGTTCTCTTGTCGGTGCCTATGTTTTAGCCGGTGAGATCATCCGAAGTTCTGAAAATCTGCCGCAGGCTCTTGCAAGCTACGACGAGACATTGCGGCCATTTGTTAACGAGATCCAAAAATTGAGTACATTCTTCCTCCGGTTGGCCCTTCCCGAGACGCAGTGGGGAATTGCTATTCTTTATTCCATTCTAGGATGGCTCTGTTTTCTACGTATTCCTGAGCTCCTCGCAAGATTTTCAAGTGAGGGGAAAGGCCGCTGGAAATTACCTGAATATCATGAACTCAAATACTGACTGGGGGATTCTTAGTCAAAGCGACATTTTGGTCATCAGTTACGGAATACAGATTATGATCAACCGTGTCTTTGATTTCAGAGGTGAGAATTCGATTGAAATTTGACGAGATTGTTATTCTTCGGTTACCGAAGCTTAAACCACTTATTTCATTTGTATTTGTTTTCGATTCGCTTTCTTTCTTCTTTTAAACATGTTATATTTCATTACATCTCCACTCTATATTTCTCCACGGTTTCTTTTATCTTCTATGCTTCGGTTTTCTTGATGCGCGATCGAAGCATGTAAATATGTTAGAGGTCGTATATCTCACACAGCTCACTGTTCACGGGTACCTCAGATCCAACAGATATATAATCAAGAAGAAATAATTACGTTCGACTGAAGAGAGACTTTAGTTTGGATGATAGTAGATCGAGAGAAAAAATGACCGGCAAATAAAAACTTGTCCGATGAGGTTCCTCTCGGTAAGTAAATAAGAATTCATTTGCTGCCCGTCAAACTCAAATTTCCTTGGGTTCATTGGTTAAATATTTCGATTCAAAAAAAAGACCGGCAAATTATGTCAAATGTATGTGAAGGCTGTTCTTTTCTTTTTTTCACAACTTACATATTTTGTTAGTTTATGGGCATCGCTATGCGAGATTGGACCCTGATCTTCACAGATCTACCTCTGTTTAGTCTTGATCGGCTGTGACTTCATCCTAATTGATATTTCTGGTGGAATTGAGGTCGGCGTACAACAAAGATTGCAGGTAAATAGAAATCAGGCTGATTCGTCGAACAATTTAATTTAGACCTAGTGGGTTAATCGGACTATTACTATTCAGATTTAGTCTCAGGCTGTTGGTTTTTCTCTATTTAAGAAAATGATTCTCATATAACTTATCATAGTAGGTAACTAGTGATATAATCGGTGAACCATAACAAACAGTCTTTCTATTATCTAAAGATGTGTACCTCAGGTAACCACCTTTCTCTCCACCACCTCATTATCAGTCACATCAGCTTCAAGCTCAGTTACAAGTCTACGCTACGATCCATCAGAAATGGATCAAACAGCGAAAAATCACGTAGATAGTCTCGAAGTAGTAAGCACTAGCGATATTGTAAACGTAATCCTAAAGATGATATACTCTGATCGATCCCGCGCTTGTTCAAAATTATGGACGTGAACTCCAACAGTTATTAAACGAGTTGAGAAATTTGCAATCATTTTCACTGGATGTGCGGTCTTGTCGAGAAGGAAGTGACCAAACATTCATCCTGCTGATATTGTTGACCCTATTCAACTACCATCGAATTTCTGTAATTAAAATTTGGCCTACGGCAGTGTTTTAGCCTCGACTCATTTCTTGTGCATTTCAATTTGCCAGGAGACTACTTTCCACCAGAGACGATTTGATATTAGCAGTTTAATTGCGGAAACAATATCAATTCTAAGAATCTACTGGGGGATTGGATCCCCAGGCTTTTTGATGCATCTATTTTCCAGAGCTTCATTTACTTCTTTGATGTATCCTTCATTTACTTGATCTACATCTTCGGTTACTTACGTATTCATACCAAGCCATTTAACGGAAAATGACATTGAGCGGCTGCTACACAATTGTCGAGATCTTAAAAATCTTTATCTAAACACTACAGCATGGTATGGGCAATCAGCGATTATGATGACATGAGTGAACTCATAGCGGTGAAAATGGCAGTCGGCTTCGAAGAATTAGGGACTGCAGAACAGCAGACCCTGGTCCGTGGTATGGACTGTCTGAAAGATATCGGTTCCTTTATACTGTGTTCTGTTCCACTTTGGAACTGAAGAATATAGGGAAAAAAACCATAATCTGATTCGAACCAGCAGTCTTCTGAAGTTCAGCAATCTTTCGCAGTTCATAGTTCGGTGCGCTGGCTAGTAAAGCCAGTATTCGGGTTGATCTTTTTATAATGCGCCGAATCGGATATGGCCCAAGAAATACTACTACAAGAAAATCTCTTCCGAATTAGTATACAGTTTCTGATCATATGCGATGAGAAGGAATTCTCTTTGTGTCTACGAAACCCTTCGTTCAATTGCTGTTTCTCCACTTCATATCGAAATACTACCTGGATGTCTCTTGTTGGAGTAATCATAGCATGCCGTCTAACAGAAGCAATGACGTTGGCAGAATTAGAAACATGGATACGATTTTTTATCATCATTCTAAGTAGTCAATTGATAAATAATTTTCAACTATTTCCTACGTTCGTATATATGTAAGTAATAGGTTTAAACAACTAAACGCTGCATAATCATATAAATAAAAAGAAGCTTGATGAGTCTATTGAATTCTTAAGTCAGATAACGGGTATGGATCTCGAATATGGCGATAGAACACGTTTTCGTAACAAAAAGGATATTACACTATTTTGCCACGCTGACTAACTTCGAACAAAAGAAAACACTTCAAAAGAAAAAAATTCAACAATCCTAAATTATAAAGAAATATACAGGGTCAGACATCACTTTCAAGATATACAATTAATTTTGTTTGTTCTTCCCTAGTAAATCCAGCCCATTTACTGGCAACTTTTGCACCAGTAGCAGTGGGTTGACTCCATCCAACACATCTTCTATCAATTCTCAAACCATAGATAAAATTATTGATACTCGCATCAAGTAATTTAGTAGCCATGCCCTTTTGTCTAAAATTTCGGGCAGTAAATATTCTAGAAACCCCCATTATAAGAGGTAAAACAGGACCGCCAAGTAATTGACCAGTGCTTACTTCCATCCAATGACCTTTGGATATGCGTTCAACTAAAAGCAAGGCAGTGGCTCTTTTGTTATAAACGTAAATATACGCTGCACCATGGCCATGCCGCGTTTTCCAAGCAGGATTTTCAGGAGAGGCATTAAGTTCCGTATTGACAAGGTCAATGATATCTTGAACAGCATTTTTCTCCGATGGTTTCGATGATGCATCTACTTTGACTATATATTCATTATTGGATTTTTTGGTCATAAGATTATTGTCGTGTCCACTAGTACTATTAGTGGTGTTAGCGGTAGTGCCAGAGTTGATGATGTTTACTCGTGTACCCCAAGAATCTGCCCATGGCCGACCATCAAGAGCACGACTGTGAAATTTTTCATGCGATTTGACGTCTGATTTTAAAACTGGTGCATAAGACATTCCACACAGGGAACATGTAGCTTGAGAATCAATCCCTACAAGAAGCTGAGCTTGAACTAACTTTTTCGAAAACAGTATTCTTGGGGGTCTCGAATTAGGGGTCTTCTCGAAACTTATGATGTTGTTGTATGTTCCTTTGGATTGTATTATGAATTCCGCGGCTTGTTGCTGTGATTGGTCATCAGCATTATCATCTTTATTATTATTACCATAGATTCCATTATCATGACCATTATCGCTAGATTGATTGCTTCCTAAATCTTCATCTTTATTCTCTTTGTTCTCCTCGTCCTCTTTGGCCCATTTGGCTTTTGCTTTAAGCATAGATATTATTGTGTTTTCCTGTTTCTTCTTTTTCTTCTTTTTCTTGATGCTCGGACGCGCACTCACAGATTTAGAAAGTATCCTAGAAATATTCCTTTCTCTTATTTCGGAGATCTCAGGTTCACCCTGAACATTATTGAGATTCGTAATAGACATCTCTCTCAATGGCGAGCTGGGAGGTGGGGATATAAGAACATTCTCATAATATTCTCCAGTCATTATAGATTCTTCTTCTCTTAGAAACACATCATCACTGCTAGATTCGACAAAGCAATCTCTTTTAATCTTTCGCGAATAAGTTGTTGTCATTTGAAAGAAGGATAATCGTTATCGGGGGAGTTGAAAAATAGAAATGAAGAGAGCCTTCCTTGTCGAGAGGAGATTAAATGTAAAACGAACGCGTCTGATACGCGTCTGTGATGTTATGCAAGTTTCTTCAATTTTAAGCTGTTAGCAGATGTTAGGGTTACAGATCGAGGCAAAAATGACGGTAGTTACACTTGGATATGGATTAGGGTCTAACACCAACACATGCACCGCCTTACCGTTGATCAGTTTCTCTTCCATCTCCCTCGTTTCATCCATATATCTCGCTAGACTGGAAAGTTTTAATTTGGTTAAGAAATAATAATTGAGTGATTTTAGGAATGGAGATGTCCGGAGAAATGTTCTAGTTCAATTGAGCAAACAATATTGGAAGCAGTCCGAGAGGTATAATTTAGGCAATTCACAGACATATAACTTACCAACATCTATATCTATATAAACCCACCAACATCTATATCAATATATACCTGAGAATAGCTTAGAGATGCGTGAGGAGAAGAGATGCGTGGATTTCGCCAGGCACCCAAATTCAAACGGAAGATGAAATGCCCTGACTAGCCGTCCTTGGCCCTAAGAAGTTCAATAGCAACTCCCCACGTAGCACTTATTCTACCTCTGGAAGAATGAACCCCATCAAATGCTAGAATAAGGCTAGCCAGCTAGGTTCGAGACAAAAGTGATAAGAAAAGAGAACACTTCCTCCAGCACCCCCACCCCGGTTGTTCGTCCTCTTCTTTTTCTGTCTCCCCACCCAGCTAGATTGATAGCGCGCGCTATAAATACGTGTCACGTGCAAAATGAAAATACATATCTTTGTATACAGACCTACACGTGTAAATATTCATAATCTTATGCTATAAAAGGATAATGATGAAGTAATTTACTGGCGGAGTGGATTCTGCCCACCATTTCTAAGTGGTGAGGAAGCAGCAGCTTCCTCCTATTCCTTATCTAACCCTCACACCTAAGAAGAACCAAAGTCAGTTATCATAAAATAACGCACAATCAAGAAAGAATAGGAGGTTCTTGTTGAGTTCATATTATGAAAACAGACGATATATATTTTTAAAGTAATAGAGGACGAGATAATAGAAAGAGTTAAAGTATCTCTCTCAATTTAATCATTCTCGTGGTTAATCAATCTTGAACTCTTACACAGAGAAAAAAGAAACAAGATTTTCTTCATTGGTATATTTACCCCGAGAAGATTCGGAAGAATATATAGTGGAGTAGGATTGTATTGATCAGACACTTCAGAAATATACTACTACTGATATAATGACTGGTTCAAATCATAAAGCGGAAAATGACAATCAAGAACAAATGAGATTGGTCACATCTGCATCTCAGATAGATCTCAATGACGATGATCTTGATATGGAAGAGTTAACAATAGAGAATGATGAGGATATTATTATTCCACAAATACCAATTTCGAAATCAAATAAGCCGAGAGTTAATTTCGACCTCGATGAATCATATGTTGAATATAATAATAACAACAACAGTGACTTCAAGAAAATGAACAACGGTACAGGACAGAAACAGCGTTCACCAAAAGGTAATAACAGTCGTCATTACGATTATTATCATCCTGAATCGCCACCAAACAATAATAACAATACCAGCCGTCGTAGAAGTCGTATCAGTAGTAAGAAAAATACTAGACTTACAACAAAAGTTATTGTTATGTTAATACTTCCAGCTTTAGTACTATTTGTATTATTCTTTGTGGTTTCAACATCTTCATCTAATCCACCTAAAAGTGCTTCGCCTGAAGCTGCACCCACTGGAATGAGCTATCCATCTGGGTTCAATATGAAACAAAATTGGGGATCTGCATCGCCCTATTTTGATACTGGTGCTCCATTTATTGGAATCGATTCTAGCAAATCTTTTGATCGATCAGCAAAATGTTATTTAAGACAATCGCATGTTTTGCATCGTCATGGTGAACGATATCCAACTAGTGGAATGACAAAAAAGCTTTCTGCTACTGCTGAAAAATTAATGAATATGGGAGAGCTTCCTTCATCTTCCAGAGATTTTGATTGGATAACTCGATGGAATTTTACATTAGGTGCGGATCTATTAACTTCTGTTGGAGTAGGTACCGAGTTTAAAGCAGGATCTGATTATTGGGGATCTCATGGAAATTTGGTTTATAATGCAACTAGAAATGGTAACAATCAATTATTTTATTCCCCTAAACTTAATGTTTTTGAAAATGGAACTCAAAGACCGAATCCTGTATTAAGGGCAACCACTCAATCAAGAATCGAAACTTCTGCTAGAGCTTGGGCTGCAGGGTTTTTTGGAGTTTATGGCGGACAAACTTATGATGTAGTTGAAAATGAACATCATAATGAAGAAGAGGCAAAAGAAGGATTAAACTGGAATTCAAATGCTCTACCAGATTCTTCTAGTGATTATATCACTGATGCAGGGATTTATTCATTAATTCTTCAAGCTGAAGTAGCTGGCAATAATAATACTTTAGCTTCATATTATGCTTGTCCTGGTGATTCGGAAGAAGGGACTACCGGTGAAGCTAAACGACGTAATTGGATAAATACATATTTAGAATCGGCAGCGGTTCGTTTAAATAAGGTGTTTCCCGGGTTTGGTAATATGACTGCTTTACAAGCCTATGATTTACAAAATCTTTGTGTTTTTGAAACTGCTGCATATGGACAATCTAGATTTTGTGAATTATTTACTGAAAGTGAGTGGAGAGGTTTTGAATATGCAGGAGATTTAAATTTCTATTATGATAGTTCATTTGGTACTCCGTTAGGTTCTGCTATGGGAGTTGGATATTTGACTGAACTTTTGGCAAGATTAAAACATCAATATGTTATTGAGGAGGTCAATAAAGGAGTTAATTTGACCTTAGATTCTAATCCAGATACTTTTCCATTAGGGCAACCGTTTTACCTTGATATGTCACACGATAGTATTATTATTTCTGTTTTAACTGCCTTAGGATTTGATTTCCTTAATATTGATCTTCCCGATACTAAAATATTGGCACCAAGACAATTCATTGCTTCAAGGCTTGTTCCATTTGGAGCTCGTTTAATGTTTGATATTTTTCAATGTGATGCAGAAAATGAAAATGTCGGTCAAACTTTTGTCAGAGTGTCATTGAATAATCGAGTTCTTCCTTTAGGCAGTTTGAAAGATTGTCCTCAATCGGAAGATGGGCTATGTCCTTTTAGTAAATTTGTATCATCTCTTCAACATCAGATTGATAGTATTGATTTTGTTGCAACGTGTTATAAAGGAGGATCTGGAAGATTACAAGAGCGATTGTTTGAGTATTAAATAGGGAGGAGACTCCGCATTAACCGAGTTGGCATACATACCCTTCTTTCAGTTTTATTTTATATTTTATATTTCTTTTTTATTTTTATTTGATCTGTTTTGTTATTTTGTTTGGTAATTTTTTAATTAAATTTCGGCGTTTTTTTGTTTTAATCGATTTATTAGTATTTAACTACAATTTCAACCTATCTGTAAAAGTATACGTAAAAAAAATAGAAATAAATATGTTAATCAGCAAACGAAGAGAAAATAAGTAAAAAAATTATAGAAACCATATGTCACCACATCTGGGTTAAATTTCCCAACTTTGATCGAACGAAAGCGAGATAGAGAAAAAAAAGAAGGAAGATATAAGAGATGAAAGGTTATATCCTGTTATTACTATTACTATGAGGTTCTAATATTCGGTCATATCCAGGTATTACTAACAGTTATACAGAGAGGAAAAAAACTATATCCAATTACTACCAAGATTCCAATACATTTCCCCTCTAATCTCTGTTAACTTCATTGAGAATCCTCAAGATATTAAGAAATAAATTGATGATATCCAAATATAAGGAAATAGCAGCAGCCACCTCATCTTCAGGATGATATCTACGCATAATCAACTGGGTATCAACTAAAATATATCCTGAAAACACCAGAGCCCCTATAACACTATAACCAAGTTCAATACCACTTGAATAAGGGAAAAACATAGCAATGAATCCAAATCCAATTAATGCCCACAAAGCAGCTCCAAGATACATTTGCCAACCAGTAAAATCATATTTAGTTTGTAAAGCAAATAATGATAATCCAATAAAAACAACCAAGGTTATAAATATGGCTTGAATAACAATCTTCGTATCATATAATGATGAAACTGTACCTATAGCATAGCTTTCCAGTAATGTGAATCCACCTAAAAATAACATATTAGTAGGATAGGATCTTTGTTTGATAAATGCACCAATCATAAGTCCAATAGCACCAAATAATGAAACATAGAATGCCCAAATATGGGTGATGGCCCAAGTATGAACTTTTGGATTAAGAGTTATGAGAGCTCCAACCGCAGCCGTAGCAAGTAACTGAGCAGATAAAATTGTATAAACCTTACGGATGAACGCATGTCTGATAGATACTGCACATTCGGCCACAGATGTTGAATATTTGAAATCATCAGGGACATTATCATTTTCTTGACGAGGAGGAGGAGCATCTCCAGGTTGTAGCAAAGGAGATTCACTACGACTTCCGGATCCAGGACCGGTATAACCAGGAGGAGGTATTGATGGGGTAGATGACGACATGAGCAACTAATATGATAAAGATGGAACTAGAGCAATAACAAAAATCAAGACCAACAACGATGATGATGAAATTAAAAAGTTCAGTTGAGGCGTATTTTTTAAACACTTTATAAGTGTAGCTTTGATTAAACTCCGGATTGATTCAACAAGAAATAATAAAGCATCAAGAACTTCTGAAGAACAGGAATGAAAAGAAGAAGATGAGGGATGAAGAGAGAAGGAATCAAGAGTGGAGAGAAATGGAGAGAAATATCTGGTGTTAGGTCCGCGTGTGAGTGTGGCAAAGGGAGGGGACGAAACCCCATCCCACGCAGTGAAGTAACGTTACAAGCAAATATGGAAGTAAGCACGTGAGATACTGTGAGGCTTATTTAAAGTAGTAATTACGCCGCATGTAGAGGGAAATGTAAAATTCATGCATGAATGCGTACATATATATGCATGCTGAATTACAGGAAACGGCTAATTTGACGCATGTTCTGCAGACCCTGAATTTCCTCTTCAGGGCTCTGCCACCGGAGGCAGAACGGGGCGAGAGGGGATCCAGCCTCCGGCAGCTGGGGCGCTGTCCCAGACCTTGATGCTCGCTTTGCTTGGGTATGTGATGGTACAGATTCTTGAGCGCAGCGAGAGCTGGGCGGGCCTGCTGTCTTGGGACTACCCCTTGAGGCAGAACCTGAGAAGGATACTTACCTCTAGAATATGAGTAAGATAGCCAGGAAATTCGAAGCAAGACACTAGTCATTTTCATCATATCATTCAATTTTAAAAATCATAATAATATGTCAATATAAATATATAAGTATGTTTAGAAATATGTCATTGTTTCTAAAACAACAGACAAACAAACAAAAAAAACAAGCACTTTAAAATCATTTTCTTCTTTTTATTTTTATTTTTATTTTTATTTTTAAATATTTTTTTCTCATTTCCCCCGCTAATTATGAAGTCTCTTTTCATAAGAATGAAGAGAATGAACTCCACCCTCAAGTTGAGCACTGGGGGTTCTGTACTCAAATCGAACAATACCAGCATCAACCTTCTCGCGAAGCTCATCAACACTTCGAACACCAATATCTTGAAGTCCATGTTGAAGACCAGACATAAGATAAGGAACAAATTTAGTTATAGAACCACGATCAACAACATTACCACTCACACCTTGAGCAACAAGAACTGCATCTGATTCAGAAAAGTATCTTGAAGTTGCAGCATTATCATTAGCACCAGTTTTTTCCATGGCCTCTATAGAACCCATACCTCGATAAGCTTTTAGTCTTTGACCTTCACGATAAAAATATTGACCAGGAGATTCAGTGGTGCCGGCTAACAAACCACCCATCATTACACAGGAAGCACCTAAAGCTACAGCTTTAGTGATATGGCCTATATTTTGAATACCACCATCTGCAATACAAGGAACACCAAATTTATTAGCAAATTCAGTGACTTTATAAACAGCAGTAGCTTGAGGACGACCAACAGCCATTACTTCCTGGGTGATACAAATACTACCGGATCCCATTCCAATTCTTAAACCATCAGCACCAGCTTGAATAAGACTTGCAGCCTGTTCACGAGTAACAACATTACCAGCAATTACATCAAGTTGAGGGTGGGTTTGTTTAATCCATTGTATCATCTCAATTTGGAAAACAGAGTTACCTTGAGAAGAATCAAGAATAACAACATCCAAACCAGCAGCAACCAATTTATTTAATCTCTCACGATCATCAGGACGCGTACCAATGGCAGCACCACAAAGCAATTGTTTAGAATCAGCCGACTTAGATGCAAGTGGGTAATTATGATTCTTCTTCAAATCAGTTCGAGAAAGAAGAGCGATAATATTACCTTCGCTATCAACAATAGGTAATTTACCTTTTTTGGAGCTACGAAGGATTTCATTTGCAGCAAGTAAATCAACAGAATGAGAAGCAGTTACTAAATCTTCACGTTTAGTCATGATTTCTTGTACCGGAGTAGAATCATTGTCATGAAATTGAATATCACGAGAAGTAACAATACCAAGTAATTTACCAGGCATTTCACCGTTTACTATTGAGTTAGACAGAAGGTTAAAACGCGCAATATACTTTTCCACACCCACAAAATTTTGAACTGAAGTTATCATATTCTTCCGTCTCTCTGTTGATTTCTTTTCTCTTGAATTTCAAATTTCCAACCAGAATCAGTAATAAGTAGATTTCCCCAAGACCGTTAAGTCACATACGGAAGAACGAAAGTTATATAAAATTGATTGCATCATATAAGGAAGGAAAGATATCAAAATAAAAGAGAGGGGGAGAAGAACCATGGGAAATAGTTTTCAATACTTACCAGTAACAGGAAATCCAGCAAAACCAAGAGATTGTTTTAAAGCTTTGACCTCTCCAACAGTTTTACTAGGTGAAACAACAACTGGATCAGAAATAAATCCATTCTCATATTTCTTAACCTTACGAACCATAGCAGCTTGTTCCTCAGGAGTACAATTATGATGAATAATACCAATACCACCTAATAAAGCCATATGAATAGCCATTTCTGATTCAGTAACCGTATCCATAGGTGATGATACAAGAGGTAATTTAAGAGTGATATTTCGTGTAATCTTTGATTCAAGATTAACAATACTAGAAGGGAAATCAATCTTACCTGGTAAAAGCAAGAAGTCATTATAAGTTAAACCCCCTCGAACATTAGGATCCATTAAAGTATTAACATCAAGACCATCAAGTTCTTTATACTCTCTAAGAGCTGCTAAAGCATTAGCAGAATTAAGTTTAGGAAATGATGAAGAAGAAATATATGAGGGGGCCATTTCGAAATAGTTAGATCAAATCGTTTTTTAAAAGGGTAGTTACTAATACTTTGTATAGAAACAACCAGTAGAAGAACTCCAAAAAAAAAAAAAAAAAAGTGAAAAGAATCTATCAGAGAGGGAGATACGCCAGATTATAAATAGGGATAGCCGACGGAAGGAACCGCGCGAAAAAAAAAAAATTTAATTTCATCTGCACGGCTGTAACAATTTTTTTCTGGAGCCTAGAGCCCTGACTGCGGCTCATGAATAAGCCATGAGTAACCAGCTCTACGGAACGAATTGTACCGTGATTGTCTCCGGCGGCCATGGCTCTCATTGTGATTGAGACCGAGTTTGAGGCAATGCCCCGCGGGAGGATGCCCCGCGAGAGGATACCCAGCTGCCGGAGACAGAGGGTTCAATATCTATTACTTTTGCAAGGTTTATACCGAGGGATCAATGTCTATTGCTTTTACAAGGTGGTATATAATAAATTAAGTTTAAATAAATATTTGTCGTTGTGTCCTTTCTAATTAGATATATCCATGACATCTTCTTCATTCTGTTGATTAATTCCATTTAGTGGAATTTGAGATGAGGATGATTCTGGAGAATCTTGCTGTTGATGATGATGTCCTAATGGTATCATTGTTGGTGACATGGCCATATCTTCACTACGTTGTTTAGGCTGATGTGTTTGTTCATTATTGGATTTAAATTCAATATTAGGTCTTTTTATCATTGATAATGACTGTCGTTTTTCAATTGATGGAGTAAAGCTCATTAATTCCATATATATTTTCTGTTGTCTAGACGCCAGAATTGCAATCTTCTCATCTTTAAATGCAACTCTCCATACTGCATCATAAGGTCCACATAAACTTCGAATATGTTTACCAGTTGCTAATTCCCATACTTCAACTTTTCCATCACTACCACCACTAACAATTCTTTCTTCATCAAATTGTAAAGTAGTAACAGAATTATCATGTGCTGTAAATCTCTGAGAACATGTATAAGTATCTAGGTCCCAAACTCTAATACCTCCGTCCGAACCACCACTTACTAGAGTAGAACCTTTCATTTGCAGTTGTCCAACAAGTGAAGTATGGCCCTGTAAAAATGCTAAACATGAACCAGTATTTGGGTCCCATATTCGAATTGATGCATCTAATGACCCGGTAGCTATTCTTTTACCATCAAATGCAAGAGAATAAATTTGTGAGATATGTCCTACTAAGGTATGTAATAAAGTTCCATCAGATATTCTCCAAACTTTAGCAGTAAAATCATAACTACCACTAACACAAATATCTCCATTAACTTCTACACAACGAACAGAAGAATCATGTCCCTCTAAGACTTTTTTACAAATACCCTTCTTAACATCCCATATACGAACAGTCGCATCTCTTGAACCAGAAACTGCAGTTTCTTCGTCGACCATTTGTAAACAACGGACTGTAGATGAATGACCTCTTAGAATTTGTGAACAATTTCCAGTTCTTAAATCCCATACTCTTACATCTCTATCACAGCCACCACTAACAAGAGTATCACCACGTAAGGTTAAAGCCCATACTCCCATAACATGACCAAATAGAGAACGAAGCATGCGACCATCTTCTCTAAAAACAAAGATCTTGGAATTATCAAGAGCAATCACAATATATTGATCCTCCATTATTAAAGCGGTAACAACACCGGGATTAGAAATCACGTACTTAGCAGCTAATCTTCCACCAGTTGCCCACGCACTATTTAATAAATATTGTTGTTTAAAATGAGAACGATAAGAAGTTGGAACTGGGCGACGAGTAACATTTGGATTAAAAATTGCTTCAGTGAGTTCATTTGAGTCCAATATGCCTGCAGTGGTGACAGTGGAAGTAGTGATAGTGGATGCAGTGGTAGTACCACCACTTGTGGTACTACTACCAATATTAATACTTCCAACGACACTAGGTATTCTAGAACGTAATTCATCATCAGAAACCGCTACATTTACAGCTGCAGAAAGTCTTCTAAAATGATGAGTTTCACAAAGTTCTTTCCAAGTTAAGTCATCATTAATCATAAGATACCATGCTCTAGATACTTGAGATGCTCTTGCTAACGTTAAAGGGTCATCAACAAATGATAAAATTTTAAGAGACAATTCAACTGGGAGAACTGTGAATGGATCTCTTTTTAATAATGGCGAAATATGATTGACAGTATCAGCTAGAACTTGTCTACCAGATAATGATAATAACTGAAATATAAATAAAGATTTTGTTTCATCATCAAAAGAACTGAATTGAGATTTAACCGAATCAAATAAAGATAATATCTTACTATTATTATCTTCTTCATCTGGAGAAGGATGATCACTAAGAGGATAATTACCGACACCGGTGATACTACCACCTTGACTTCGATTACGAAGTTGATTAAGGTGATAATTATAACTATATGGATCATCGGCATTCCACTCATGTTGAAGTTGATGATTATGAATACGATGGTGCTTATCATTATGATAAGCTCTTTGTGGGGGTGAAACCGGCGAAGTACTCCTTCTACTGGCATGTGAATAGAAATAAGGAGTTGGAGATGGGGCCGGAGTCAAAGGAGTTTTGAATTCAGACATATTAAGATGGTCAGTAATAGAGGTTGTTAAACTTGACGAAGCAGATGATGAAGATGAAGGTACTGGTTGAAGTGGAATTGATGAATGTTGCTTTATTTCAGTCATTATGATAGAATAGATAAACGGGGACGGGAAAAGGAATCGGATGTGTACCTAAAAAAAAGATCAATATACCAAGTGTTGAACTACAAAGACAGAGACTGACAGATGTTGGATCTACAAGATATATCTGCATACAAAGACTATCTTTGTTGCAAAAACTGTCACTCTCTCCAAAAAATAAAACTGAAGATATCTAACCTTCCGATTTAATATGAGAAACTGATCTAAACCTTTTATAATTGATATATTTCCCCCAGATCAAATAATTCCCCCGGGTTTGTGGTTGGTGGTTGGTGGTGTTGGTCCTTTTATTAAATATATCTTCGGCAAACTTTAAAAACAAAATTACCACCCGAATAAAAAAAGTTAAAACCAATCCAAGAAGAAAAAAAATTTAAAATCGAACTAAGAAGAATAGGTTCTTTCAGAATTTTTGATTTATTGAAGAACCTTCGATGTCATCGACACCATCAGAAACATCATCTCAAATGACAAGAAGAAAAAAAATACTAACCCAGATGTACCAAATCTCCGTTGGCGCCCTTGCAGAGAACAAACGAAGTCGTACCCGTCGGTCAGTGCTAATTAGCCGTAATTTTTTTTCGTTATTGTTCTTGTAAACCAACTGGGTTAAACCCGATTTTTTCGTTTCCATTTCTTATTTGCGGCTGTTCTGCTGCCAAGATAAAATGTCTCTTGTCTCTGGCGGCTGGGCTCTGCCCGAAATGATAGGCACTGTAGTTATTGACTAGCTAGCTCATCACCGGAAATGGTTTACGCTGATGATCATTTTAGCCTTCGAATAATAGCCGAGATTCTTCGACGGCATCCCATTTCGGCCTCCGGCGGCTGGGGCGTGGCCCCAGACCCCTAGCTCTCGCTACGCTCGAGATTTAACACCCAGTCCACTAAGTCTTCGAGTTATTTCCCCGGAGGTTAGCCATGTTAGACCTAAACATAGACCTAAACATAGACCCAAAGGTTAGACTTATACGTCAGACTCAGCCAGGAGGTCGAGTGAGCCTAGAGGTCGAAGCAGGCCCCGATCGATAAACTTAGCTTTAAAACGGTTTATTTGTTAATTTATTTAATCCCCGATCGGAACCTGACCTGAGTAGATCAATACATAAAGTCAGTCAAGTCATATACTTTTTTTTCTTGGATCCGTTCTGCAAACAGAAACCAGTAGCCAGCCAGCTCATGCGTATAACCTCGTGGCTGCATCTCAACCATTTTTATTAAGCCCCCTTGCAGCGAACATGTGTCTCACAATCTCACTTCTTAAGGTTGACCAGCGACAAAATAAAAATTCAGTGAAAGGAAACGGCCGGGCCGTTTTTTCTTAGTCTGGTGACTAGTCATGTTAATCTTTAACGGCCATGTGAATTCCGTAGTCCAATCCATACCTCACTTCTTTCAGGATCATAAAAGATGAGCTACTAACATCAAACAATGGACACTCAAAATTAATTGCATAGAATTTAGCCTAAGCAGACAGATAAATGCTAGCTTCAATTTCGGCGAACAAAGGGCTCCTGCCTGCATAAACCGACGCGGCCGAGCCAGAATTATCCCACGTCCAACTTGTGTCTCCAACGACTTGTAGCCCGGCCCAGACCGAAGGAGAGAGTCGGATTTAATAACCGAAAGTATCATGACTTAATGGTCTACTGTATTTACACAAAACCTTCATATAGGGTTAACCGAACCGAACTACAGTAGTTTGTGTCGGAAACAATCTCAGAATATTATGCAAATCTGCTACTCAGATTGCATCCACTTCAATCTCTGACCGATCATCTTCTTCTCCCCTGAAGTTCTTACCCTTTTTGGCTGACAAAATCATTCTTCCTTATCGATAAATGAATCAAGAAAGTCTTAATATTCTTAATTGCCCTTTCCAACTTGAAGGAATAACAGTAGAGAGGCATCTCTCACTAATGTGTTTTGCGAATGGGCTATCCTGTCCGCGAGCCAGCTCAGCTGACCAGCTAACGTGATAATAGATACAAACACATTTAACATGCAATCAAGTCGAATAGCTCTAATAATGAGTAGAGTAACTGTAGTGTACTGTACTCCTAAGCTAACAGCAGTTAGACCAAGCTTGATTAAAAGCTTGTGTACTCGGGTCCTAATAACTGTTGTTGTCCATTATCATTTATTTATGTCTATGAATTAGTTTATCTAATCATATAGACTTATTATTACTTTACATACATCCGGTCGGTTATAACAAAGTTATATCCAGTTATTGCGAGCTTTGAATAACAGCCCAACATCGTTGTTAATATGTACTGTAACTGTTCTATTGTTACGGTAAGCTAAGCAATGCATATGTACTCAGTTACTCTTTAGTAATTGTACAGCACAATACTTCGTATCTCTTCTGCAGGAAGTGCGGTTAACCCACCCCTATCGGAACGGGATCCGGTAAGTACACTGTCAGTATTATGTAATTTAATTTAAAACCATACAGCCGACTAAACTGAATATCTGTGATATAGGTCAAACAAGCTAACTCTAATAGTTGATAGGTAAGCATGGCTCCTACCTAGTTACTCTAACTATCAGCCGGTCCACTAGTAATAATTTGTCAATGGGCCGGGCCGCTCCTACTCGGGTAAGAAGTACTACAGCACTAGTACTGTATTACTTACTTACTCTGTGACCCAAACTCTTTGATGCCCCCAAATTTTAGCTTCCCCAAAATTACTTAGTAATACATTAAAAATCATCATCCAACGGAAAATGTTTTCTTTTTTTTCCATTTTTTTTTTTTTTTTGGTGGTGTGCTTAGCTGCGGATGGTTATCGGATATGTACAGAAGTAACGCGTTAACATGAAATGGAGTTTTTTGTGCCGGCCGAGGGTCTCCGCTGTATCTGGTTAAGAACTGCCGACTGAACTCTGATAAGTTAATATTATTATTTTTATTATATATATAACGAGATAGATTCGCTATCAAGATTATATAAAGATAACCTTTATCACATAATAGATCGTCTCTACACTAATCACATTCAATTAACAATTTAACTTCACGATTAACTAACTAACGCTAATATTGTACTCAAAATTTTTTTTCTTGCCGCGCGCTAAACAACGCCCTCCCCGCAACGCGCTTCCTATAATAAATAATAATTTGGAACATTAGGCCTATATATATATTTATTGACTCTTCCTTCTGGCGCCTCAAATTTTCTTGCTTCCTTCTTACTTAGATCCATCGTTAAGATCACTAATTCGTTACATAATATAGAGGAACGGAGAAGAAAAATCAACTTTTTTCAAGTTGGATTAATATCGACGTGGTTTTTTTCATTAGATATATAGAGGGACATTTCAGTAAGTAAACCACAACCAGTATTAGGCTGATCGAACTTAACCTCAAGCCAGATGAGCTACATGGTTCTGAGTAACGCCCCAGCCGCCGAAGCAGAGTACCTTCTCGACCTCTACCGAGGGACAACCATCCATCGGAGGTCTGGGACATTGCCCCGGCGACTGAAGATAGAAGCACCTTCTCAACCATCGGAGACTCTGCACAACCATCCTTCGGAGACTCTGGGGCATTACTCCGGCCACTGGAGGAAGACCATTTGAACGGTTTGAATAATTCTAACAAAAAAAGTAGTACTTTATCATGTCAGTGGTTTTTTTAACAGGAAATACTCTACAACAAAAGCTTGAAAATGATCAGAAGCTTTCTGGTAGAATAATTAATAGTTTAGAAAGTTGGCATAATAGAAGAAAGAAAAATGGATCAATCGATAAATTTACCATTAATGGCGGTGGTAACACTAATACAGTGGTGATACCACCAGTTGAATTTTTTAATCATAATGGTAATATTCATTATAATGATGCTGGTTTCATTCCGGGCTATGATGATGATGGTAATGTCATTAATATTACTGCCAAATTATTTTTACCCAGGAATACAAATTCAGAATCAGCCGGTATTGCCGTTAAACAAGCCCTTGATTTAATTGTTAGTAAATCATCAACTAAAGCTAAAGTATCGTCAATTAAAAATTTCATTGTGTCTATTGAAGGATTAAGTTTTTCATCGGATCATCCTTGTGAACAAAATGGAAACAGTGGCTTCTCTAGTGATGATATTGCTGATATTTGGAAAGAAGTTACTAAAGTTGGTTCTTCTTATGACAATTTAATTGAACAATATGGTATTGCTGAATTATCTGCCGAAAGATTAAATGACTTATTATCAGTATTAGATAATGATAATGATAACAATGGATCACAGCAAGTTATTTTCCCATCTATAGATCATATAAATGCTTCTGATTGTTGCGCATTACCACCAGGGCTTTTAGCGACTGCTAAAACTCGAGGAATTCGATTATTAGCGCATCATGATCCTGATGAGATGTTACCGGAGTGTTCTTTACAAAAGGTAATTAATCAGTATTCGACTGATCCTATCGTGATCAACAGTAAATATTCTTGGAATTGGATATTGAGATTAACTTATATTGAACATGATAGACAAGTTTTAACTGGTAATGAATATTTGGTTTCAGTATCATCATCATAATCTTACGAAATAGAATGGAATTTCTGGAGATTTTTGTATCAATAATAGTTAGTTGCATAGCATATATATATAGCATTTTTTTAAATAGATTTTGATTATTGCATAATCATTCTGTTATAGATATCAAGTTCACTAGGCTAGTGCAAACTTCCGGGCAAGCTTCAGACGTTGTCTTTTAGTCGATTGCAAAATAATCAACAATAACATTAATAACAGCAACAGCAATTTCCATAGCGATTAATACAATAACAATAAATTCCAAATATTCTTCATGAGCATGACCCAATTGTTCTTTGAGCATCTGCAAAAGGTCAGAAATAACCTCTAATCGTGTGTTCAGAAGTGAAACTCGTTGATTGATTTCAAGATAACCACGGGTGGCTTGATAGATAGGCTCAAGATGAGGTTCGGCCCACATCAGTTCTGGCGAGTCTAATATTGATCCATGAAGGTTTATATCTATTGTGTTAGAACTATCCGGCAGTCGGGGAGTCGCCCCAAACATCTGGCTCTCCCCGCGCTCGAGAATCGCCTCATCAACTGCAGAACTTCGAGCGAAGCGAGCAAACAGGTCTGGTAATACTTACTGATCCTTAAAATAAACAATTCTCCAATGCTTTTCATGATATTTTTTCTGTTCATATTAATTTTCCCCGTTAATGCTATTTCTTGAGGGAAATCTTGTGTAGCATCAATGGTATTATCAACTAATTCTTCAAATAAAGATATCTTGACTGACTGAGCTATCGCATGAGAAATGGATAATTTGATCATATAATTAGTGTTATCACGTAATGTAATGAAATCATTATAAATTCGAGGTTGATAACTTTTGGTGATATAATAATTAAATTCTTCAATTTGAACGTCTTCATCAGCTAATTTTTCAGTTTCAAATCTGGCCAGTTCTTTAAGAAATTTTTTTTCTTCGGCTTCAGTAAAACCCCAAAATACCGCGACACCATAATCAAATAAAAACATTTCACTGCGATCTTTATAACTAACATCGATCTCTCCCCCTTCATCATCTAAACGTATGAAGTCATGATTACCGCCATCACTAATTTTATGAGTTTCAGTAACATCAGAAGTAGTGGAAGTAGTAGAACCACTAGTAGTTGTCGTATTGTTGTTGTTATTGTCTCGTCTATATTGATAAGGAGTATATAAGCATTCATCAAATAGTTTAGGAGCAGCTTGATGAGCTTTTCTACCCACGAAATATCGAGATAGATCATTTATTCGATAAGATCCAGCTGTACAATAGGCAGTGACTCTTGGTAACATTGATCTATGAGCTTTACCTAATCGCTCAGCATCTTTTCTAGCAGGAGGATCTTTTATTCTTGCAACTTGAGAATAAACATCCCGATCAATTGCTGTGATATCATCATCTTCGTCGGGTACTGGTTCATCAGGAAGAAGTTTAAGCTTTTGAGTTGTATAAGAGGTTCTCTGTGGTCCAATTCTTCTGGCAATAGGGGCTGGATAATCTGGACGAATTGGATTATGAAATTGAAGAGGTTTTTTTGTAGTTTGTTGTTGCTGTTGTTGATGACTTTGCTGCTGTAACTGGGGGCTTTGTTGTTGCTGTAACTGAGGGCTCTGTTGACGTTGTTCATGCACTTGATGTGCCAATTGCTCTTGCTGTTGATGATGAGCTAACTTTTGTTGATTAGCTATATCTTTAGACATTATTTCAGTTGTACTTTGAGAAACTCCTAAAGGTATTTGATTTCTATCAAAAGCGGATCCAGAAGCAGCAGCAGCGGCGGCAGCAGCAGATTCACTCGAACCTAATAATGGGGTGTGTTCTGACATGATGACCAGCTTCAACGAGGTGGTTACTTTAACAAGTTCAACGTAAATTAGATATCAAAGATGATGAGCTCAGTTAAAAGAACGAAAACACAACAAAATAATAGTCAATTAGAATGCTTAGATGACTTAAATGACTTAAATGACAAATGCCTAATAATAAACAATAAACGATAGAGAATAAGATTCGAGAATAGACTGAGATGGCATAAATAACTTTAGTTGAACATATGATATAAGAAATGGCAGGCTAAATAAACAACTTCAGTTCAGTTGGTTATACCAGATAAATAACCTGTCGATAAAATAGAACGAAGCCTTGAATAGTAATGGATCGTAAATCAAATCGCTTGACAGATAGAACAAAGCTGATTCCAAGCTTGGTTGAGAATATAGAATTAAACGAGAAATGGAAATAAATAAATTCGAAGTTGAATCTACAACTTGTATAACAGTCCATTATTGTTGTTGTTTATTCTCGATATAATAATCGAAATAACATGTGATGTATGTACTGTATGCATGTATCTAGCTAGCTATTCATTATTACTACTATAAAGAGTTATTACGGCAGGTCCCTCCTGGCTAGATTGGCCAGACCCGCTGGTTGCTCCGCTCGAGATTGAGAGGTGATATAGTTAGGGGTCTGGGGACTCTACCCCCGGCCACTAGAGACCAACAGGAGAGGTCTGTGACATAGAATGTCATGGATTATGGATTGTTTATTTTTATTTTTATTTATTGTTTATAGCAAATTTATAAGAAGCAAATCTTTTAGAAATCATTCAGAATTCCATACAGGGCTTTCGATGATGTTATCGGGCCCAGAGAAAAAAAAAAGAGAGAGAATTTTAAGTTGGATGGAGGAGAAATTGGACTCTTTTTATACTTTTCAGGGTGGCATAGGGGTAACCCCTAGGCTAATTAACTGACATGTCAACGATCGGCAGTTGTCCTCCAGTATCTGAAGTGGGGTTAAGACAACTACACGCATTAGAACAAACCGATAATTGTTCATTGTCTGTCTGCCTTCGGCGGCTGAGAGCGTAGCCCTCAGGCCGCCAGCTTTCGCTACATGCCTAGAGCGAACCGAGTAAACAGGGTCTAGGGCATCGCCCCAACAGCGGAGGCGGAACATTTCAAGAGTTTGTTGTTGTTTATGAGGCACGCGTTGAACGCGTCCGGGATAGGATGTTATTAATTTAGAAGATCAAAAATTTAAATGCATTCGGTGATGATCGTCGAGAGAGCATTGACTATCGCTAGCTGCTTATAGGCTTTAGACTCCGCACACCAATTAACGGTACATCTATTGATCACCATCTGCCGCCCATGGATCCGAAGTGAGTAACCTGTCACCATTTTATTATTATTAACAGTTATACATTATTCATTAAAAATCATTATACAAACACGAAGACTCACTCAGCCCATACAAAAATAAACATGCGTTTATAAGCATCTATCAGTAATACACAGTCCTTTACCAGCATAACACAAAAAAGTACAATGTTATAGAATCATCAATTCTGGTAATATTTTTCAGATTCTTTTTCTCAAAATCACCTAATTACTACTTAAATGAATATCTAGAATATAAATAAAACCATTATCAATTGATATCTGAATTTTGAAGACCTAGTAAAATCCTCCATATTAACTTAGGTTTAGGTTTAATTCAAGTTTTAGTCCTTTTAACGGTGTTGTAGGACGTTTGTTACCCACCACCATCTAATGCGGCGGAAGAGGCCGTGCACCAACACGCGGTTGGTTCACGAACCAAAAAATCTTTTTTAAAAAAATGTTAAAAAAATTTCTTTTCTTTTAAATTTTTTATTTTCCTTTTTTTTTTTCTTCTTTCTCTCCCGGTCTTTTTTTTGACGGGCTGACCTAAATGTTAAGAGTGTGAATGATAATTTTAGAATTAGAATTAGACGATTTATTATTATTTTGATCTTTTGGTTTATTTGATTTGATTTGATTTGATTTGATTTGATTTGAGTGACGATATCGTTGATTTGATTTGGTTTGATCTGATTTTGGTTGATCTGATTTGATTTGGTTGATTTGGTTGATTTGTTCTGATTTAATTTGACTTGATTTGGGTTATCTGGTTTATCTGATCTGACTTGATTCAGTCCGATTTTATTTGATTCATTGTTTAATTCATTTACGCGTGACAAAATGAAATACGTTGTGGTTTCCGGTGGCGTCATTAGTGGCATCGGCAAAGGCGTTATTGCCTCTTCAACTGGTTTATTACTTAAAACTATGGGTCTTAAAGTTACTTCAATTAAAATAGATCCTTATATGAATATCGATGCTGGTACTATGTCTCCTTTAGAACATGGTGAAGTTTTTGTTTTAAATGATGGTGGTGAAGTGGATTTGGATCTTGGTAACTATGAGCGTTATCTAAATATTACTCTAACTAGAGATCATAATATTACAACTGGTAAAGTTTATAAACAAGTAATTGAACGAGAAAGAAAAGGTGATTATTTGGGTAAAACCGTTCAAGTTGTGCCTCATTTAACTAATGCTATTCAAGATTGGATTGAAACTGTAGCTCATATTCCTGTTGATGGTGATAATGAAATCCCCGACGTTTGTATCATTGAATTAGGTGGTACTGTTGGTGATATTGAATCGGCTCCATTTGTTGAAGCATTAAGACAATTTCAATTCAGAGTTGGTCCTGAAAATTTCGCTTTGATTCATGTTTCTTTGGTACCAGTCATTCATGGTGAACAAAAAACTAAACCCACTCAAGCTGCTATCAAAGATTTACGAAGTCTTGGTTTAACCCCTGATATGATTGCTTGCAGATGTAGTGATGAACTTGATAAAGCTACTATTGATAAGATTTCAATGTTTTGTCATGTTGGTCCAAATCAAGTTTTAGGTGTTCATGATGTTAATTCAACTTATCATGTTCCTGTTTTATTATATCAACAAAATGTCCTTAAATTCTTTATTAAACGATTTAAATTGGATGAATTTAAGTTATCTTCTGAAAGGTTATCAAAAGGTCATGATCTTTGGAATCGTTGGACTCAATTAACTATAGCTCATGATAGAAGCTTTCAGAAGGTTACCATTGCTATGGTTGGTAAATATACTAATTTACAAGATAGTTATATTTCTGTTGTTAAAGCTCTTGAACATTCGGCTTTGAAATGTGAATTAAAGCTTGAAATTGTTTGGATTGAGGCAACTGATTTAGAAGTTGAAAGTTCCATTTCTAATAAAATTAATTACCATAAAGCTTGGGGAAATTTGTGTTCTGCCGATGGTATTCTAGTTCCTGGTGGATTTGGTACAAGAGGTACTGAAGGTATGATTGCTGCTGCTCATTGGGCTCGTGAAAATAAGGTTCCATTTTTCGGAATCTGTCTTGGCTTTCAAGTGGCTGTTATTGATTATGCTCGTAGTATACTTAATATGAAAACAAATTCAATTGAGCTTGATGAGACTATTGAAGACCCAATTATTGTTTACATGCCTGAAATTGATAAAACTCAAATGGGTGGTACTATGCGTTTAGGTATTCGTCCTTCTGTTTTCCAACCTGGTTCTGAAAATAGTATTTTGCGTAGACTTTATGGATCGGCTCAAACTGTTATGGAACGTCATAGACATCGATATGAAGTTAATCCTCAACATATTGATCAACTAGAGGCTGCTGGTTTACATTTTATTGCTAAGGATGAAAAATCCGAAAGAATGGAAGCTTTTGAATTAAAGGATCATCCTTATTTTGTTGGTACTCAATATCATCCTGAGTATTTATCTAGAGTTCTTGAGCCTTCTAAACCTATTTTAGGTCTTGTTGCTGCTAGTGGCGGTAAATTGGAACATATTCTTGCTATGACTGCTGATAATTATCTTGATGATGAAGTTAATGGTCCAGTATCTGATTTTTAGATTGAAGATAGTAATAGTTACTTTTAGATGAGTATCTTTATGTTGTTTTTTATATTTGTGGTTTTATTATTTTGTTTTGTTTGTTTATTATTTTGTACATTTAGTCTGTCTGCATCTTGCTTTCTTTTCCTCTCTAGCTAGAGGTAAAGGAGAGCACTCTAATTTAATATAGAATTTTTTCTTGTTCTGAAATACATACCCCCTCACACACTCTCTTCTTACGCCCGGACCCTGACGCCTAACTCTCGATAAGCTCGACATTCCCATGGTAGTAGTACGGTTCTTCCACGGCCCGAAACTGCTCCAGACCATCAGCTCTCGCTCCGCTCGACATCGCTCAGCCGGCCGTTCTTATCTTATCTGAAATATACAGCCGTGCCTAATTCCGTTGATCACTGACAAATGGACCTCTGGCAGTGGGGCAAGAGAACGGGATCTGTGTCATAATCCTATCTGTCGGATATAAAAATTCGTTAAAGAATATATACCATTCAGAAGAAAGGGGAACTACTGAAATCAACTCCGTCCGTTTTTCCCCTCCCCCCTCCCCCTACCTCCTTATCTAATTCATATCTGATCCTCCTTAATTTATTGTCTCGACATGTGCGGCGCAAAAATTATTTTTCATCGTGAGGCTCAAATAAATTTATTTTGATCTCTTCATCTCATCATTTTCCTCAGTCATTTTCCAAGATTTGATATTTCATTTTGGTTTGAATTGTATATTGATCAAGTCGAAATGGCTAAATCAAAGTCGGGGACTGTTTCCAGTACTAGGAAACATACTGTAAGTTATTTTTTTATGCATGGTTGTCTGTTGGAAGATTTATATGGCTGTCGGAAGATTTAGATAGCTGTCTGTTGGAAGATTTGTATGGTTGTCTGTTGGAGGTTGATGGTTAGAAGCTGATTTATTAACTCTTTTTTCATAGTTTACATCATTCAGAGATAAGGTCGATGCAATTAAAATAGATCCTGTTCGTCGAGTTCGAAGGAGAATCACTGATTATGCTGGCCAGTCGTCTTATTTTATTACTGCTTTTGAGCATTGGACAGAGTTGAATATTTCTGCCAATTTCACCCAGTTTAGTGAACAATGTACTCCATTTTGTCAGTCGCTTCCACAAGTAATTCATTATCAAAAAGAGATTATGGATTTGCTGGAAAAATATGTTGAGAAGAGAGATGAACATTCTTTGGAGTCATTATTAGAGTAAGTAGAGATCACTCTTAACCACGAGCGAAGCGAGCTATGGGGTCTGGGGCTATGCCCCAGCCGCCGGAAGCCAAAAATATTGGAGGAATTTGCTAACATTTCAGTTTAATAACACATTTTGCACATGATTTGGGACCAGACTTTGAACCTTACTTTGGCAGGACTTTAATATTATTGACCTCATTGGCTAGTGAACATGATGTCAATATAGTAGAATGGACTTTTAATTGTCTAGCTTATTTATTCAAATATTTATCGAGACTTCTCACAACTGATTTAAGACCTACTTATGATGTGATTTCTCCATTGTTTGGTAAAGAATCTCATCAGAGAAAATTTGTGTCTCGATTTGCTGCTGAATCCATGTCTTTCTTGGTCCGAAAATCTTCAGGTACCTCATTAGAGCTTATTACTGATCATATTATATCCGATGTCCTTCAAGCTAGTAAACAAGAATTCATTATTTCAACTGCAAATTTATTCTCTGATGCAATGAAAAGTGCAGGCAATAATTTACATTCTCGAACTTCTGATATTCTTTCCTGTTTATTACGGTCATGTTATAGCAATTCTCAAAGTGACACGGTTGATTTGGCTAGTACCACCGTTATTGCATTACTCCATCATGTTAGAACCGAGACTGCCGGCCCAATTTACGATAGCATTTATTCATTTATTGATTCTGTTTTGGAAAATTCTATGACTGAATCATTAAGCAGATATCAACTTGTTCTTTGTATGACACTGTTGCGCGATCTTTCCGGATTACGAAAGGGTTCTAGAGTTTCGTCCTGGTCACCATTATATGAAAGGGCTCAGGCTTTCTTAAACTATATTATTAGGAATAGAGATCATGATGATGAAACGACTATTCTTTTCAGTTCAAGTTTGTCCCTTGTCGTCTCATTACTCCAATCATCTGATTTCGAATCGGCAACAAAATATTATTTGCCTTTGGTTCAACAGTTATATCTCTTATTAGGTGAAAAGTACTTTTTAGCATTTTGTGATTCTATGATATCGAACAATATTTCAATCTTCTCCAGTCACCTTCTGCAGTTTGTCCATAGATACATTAACGAGTTTGGTGAACAAAATGTCACCAAATGCTATCTTTTATTATCTCGATTAGAAGATGTTGGTTTATTGAACCACTCCCCACAACCTATTCCTGGAAAGCTTTTAATCTCAAATGAGTCTGATTTGGCAAAGAAGGTTGAAACAATCATCGAAATGACTAAATTCGATAGTGTCGATGATCTTTGTAATCTTTATGTGGCTCTAGATACATTAAGAATCACCTTTAATCCAACTAACAGACTTTCACAGTATCTTCCTAGGCTGTTGAATGAAATTCTTTCCCAAGTTTCCGGTACCAATTCATCATGGAGACCTGCATTAACTGGAAGAGTTCTCAGTTTAATATCCAGTACGGAGCAAACTTATGATAATAATGAAATTATTAATTCGCTTAACAAGCACTGGTCTGAGCTGAGCGAGTCCAAAATTTTCTTGCAAGGATTCTCTGATTTGATGTCTTCGCAAAAGGCGTTGAAGTAAGTATACAATGGACTTCCCTGTTTTTTGGTTTGTTGAAGCTCGGCTATGAAACCGCTTCTTCTTTTTTTCGTCAACTAACTGTAAATATAGCCTATCTGAGAAAGATGGACTCTTGATGATCACAGGTATTGCCAACTCATTGCGATCCCCATCCCATGACGTACGATATCTTTCAATTCAAATTATTGCCAAACTTTACAAGGCAATGAATCAAGAAGTCCCTAAACTCATTCTTGATTGCAATCTAATAGAGGAAATCCCACTGGACATTTCTAATGCCAGAAATTTTGGTCTTCATATCAGAAATTTAGGTAATAATTTTGCAGGCACCGGTTCAGATACTTTTCTTGAGTTAATTATTCCGAGGTTTTTATTTGGATTATTGACAGTTAAGTTTCAACCTATTTGGGAGGCTTCTGTGGAAGCTATCGCTAAAATTTCCCAGAAGGATAGTGAGGTAATCTGGAATCTGTCATATGAATGGTTGTCTTACGAAGCTTCACCGTCACTCGCTTTCGGTCTTTTTGATGATATAGAACTTGAGCTTCATAATAACAACAAAAATAGCTTGATAGATTGCTCAAATCTAAGTCAAATAGCTGATTCCAGTCTGGCGATGATTACGAAATATAGTAGAAGTGAGGATGTGTCCAAGTTAGATATACGAGATAACTGTCTGGATAAACCCGAACTTCCTACTATATTAAGATCGCAAATCATCAAGGTTTTGTCCAAATTACCTCATCTTACCGAGAGGCATGGAAAGCTGCTGGTTCCGTTTTTATTGTGGGATATTGATCAAGACGATAACAGTGACTCTGTTGAGAGCACTAATACTCCTTTGTCAGCAACTTGGTCAATCAAAGACCGGCTGGCTCTGTTAGAGCTATTTTCTTCTTTCGTAAACCCTAAGAACTTGTATCGCTCAAAAGAGGTTTATGAGCGATACTTATATCTTTTAGGAAATCGAGCTTTGCCGGTGCAAAACATTGCCTTAAAATGTGTTTTGACTTTTAAAGACCCCCAAGTGAGGAAATATAGAGATAACTTGCAAGGGCTTTTAGATGATACACGGTTTAAGGATGAGCTTACGGACCTTGTTAGGCATTCCGTTGGTGAAGAGGGAACTATCCATGAGAATGATAGATCGGCTGTGTTACCGTTGGTAATCCGCATATTGTTTGGAAGAGCTCAAATTGCAAAGGGAGGTGGTGTTAAGCAGGGCCGTCGATTCTCTGTTATCAATTCCCTGGCTAATGTTGAACCGGAGTATATCAGCCTATTTGTGGCACTTTCGGGAAACAGGCTGGAATATCATGGGTTCTTAACAAAGTCTAATGATGACAAGTTTCAGATTGATAGTAACTTCCATCATATCATGCCCAACGACACACGACTCCGTAGAGAGCTTGGATTTGTAACTATGCTGGAGGATATTATTGAGTTGCTTAGGGAAAAAGTGGAGGTTTCTTTGGACACAATTTTGGAAGCTCTGCTGCTTTCTTTGTATCGAGCTAATCAAGTTCGGGAAGAAGACGAGAGTGATGAGGCCGACTCGGCAATCATTAACAAAAATATTAAATCTATTCGCCAGATTTCTTTCAAATGCTTGAATGCTCTTCTGGCAATTTTGCCTAAGGCGAAGTGGGATCGTTATTTTGATGTTATATTTTACAATTTCATCTCCAATAGGCTTTCGAAGTTCGCTGAAGAAAACTTGCAACATCCATCTGCTGTCATGCGACTCTTCGTTACATTATCTTCGGAACCTACTCTTGCTCACTTTTTAACTTGGGATGAATGTGCAATTATTAAATCATTCTTTGCATGCGTCAATTACGATGAAGTTAAGGACTCGGTTGTGGATATCATTGTGGATACAATGGACAATATCCTGAATCTTGGTTCAACTCATGCTGATGCACAACGATTGTCATCGGTTGGTGTTCCTATTATTCTTAATCGGATGCCATTTTTGTTCGAACGTCAGAGCAATCATCAACTTTTGGAAAAAGAAGCGCAGCTTCTTGTTAAACTTATGACTAGTGGATATGAATCCAGTGACAGTATCCGGAAACAGTTGATTGAAGTCTCTCTTTCTGCCTTGGAAAAAAACACTTCTCTAGTTAGGATTACTGTCAAGATAGCAGTACTGAAGACTTTATCTTTGTTGCTGATGGATGGTAGATCCACCCTTGAGGAATGCACCTCTGCCTATGAGACACTGTCGAAACTATTCAGACAGTTTAGCAATAAACAGGCTCGACAAAACCTTGCTGCTGTCTTTGCTGTTTTCGGAGAGCAGTTCTATGAAGAATTTGGAGTTGTTTCTAAGTTGGTAGTAGATCTGAATGCGTATTCGACAAGGAGAATCGATTTACCCGATTTTGATAAGCGATTAGCTGCATTCGCCGAGATAAATGAAAGCAAATACCAGGATTTCAGTGCTCAACAATGGTTGCCGTTGCTGTATAATATGCTGTTTTTTATGAAGGATCCAGAAGAACTTGCTCTGAGAACAAATGCAACTTACTCCTTGAAACGCTTCATTGATTGCCTTTCCTCTCAGAACTCGTTAGAAGCTGCTGAGCCATATATTAAACTACTTGAGACAGTGGTTATCCCAGTCTTAAAAACATCGCTTCGCGATTCCTCGGATATTTTGAGGTTTCAATTTATCGATGTGCTGGGATACCTTGTTGGTCAAGGGACTCGATGGTATACTTCCATCGATGACATGAAATGCCTATTATTCGATGGAGATGAGGAAGCTAACTTCTTCAACAATGTGAGTCATCTACAGATTCATCGACGACGTCGAGCTGTTCGTCGATTATCGAAGTTGGCTAGTGAAGGAAACTTAACAGACACCAGTATTGCCCATTACTTGCTTCCAATCATTGAACATTATGTTGGTGCTACCGAAGGTGATGCTCACAACCTCTCTGAAGACTCCATTAAGTGTATTGGCGTTTTGGCACGTCATATGACCTGGAATCAATACCGGGCTATAACTAAACGGTATGTAGCTCATCTTAATAGTGTCCCTGAGAAGATGAAATCTACAATTAAACTCATTGAAACTGCCTCTGATGCCTTGACCAGCCCTAATGATGACGGCTTAATGGAGGAGGAGGTGATGGAAGAAGAACAGAACGAGAAAGATGAAACCGGAAAGATTGCTGCTGTTAAGGAAAATCATGGTTCTGATCTTAAGCTGAACAAAGGTTCTGTTCATGGCGCGGTTAGATTGATCGATTCTCTTCCAAGCACTGAACGCCTCAGTGCCTTCATCACTGAAGATATTGTTCCTACGATGCAGAAGGTTCTTAACAAGAAGAACGACGAGGATAATTTGACTACACGTATCCCACTGGCTTTACCAATAGTCAAGTTCATTAAGGCTCTCCCAGAGGAGTTGCTGGAACTTAAGCTTCCTGGATTTTTGACAGGCCTCTGTCAAATTTTGAGAGCAAAGTCTCAAGAGTTAAGGGATATGATAAGGAATACCTTGGGCCGAATTGCGAGGATTTTAGGAACTAAGTACCTTGTATTTATCGTGAGGGAGCTGAAGAGTGCGCTCAGAAGAGGTGCCCAGTTGCATATTCTTGGGTATACGTTGCATGCTTTATTATCTGAATTAAAAGATGTCTTGAATCACGGAGACCTCGACAATTCTGCCACCATTATTATGGATATAATCATGGAGGATACCTTTGGTGTAACCGGTGGTGAGAAGGATGAAGAGGGGTACACAAGCGAAATGAAGGAAGTTAAGCAGTACAAGAGTTATGATAGTGGTCAGATTTTGGCTAGTAACGTGAGCTTGTCTTCATTCAACGAACTTATCGAGCCTATCAAGACACTTCTGCTTTATGAGAAGCTTAATCTGAAGATGGAAAGAAAAATAGAAGAACTGCTTCGAAGGTTTGCTCTCGGCCTCTATCATAACGTAGACGCATCCCGCCAAGAGGTCCTTGTTATGTGCTTTGAACTACATGAGATGGTGACTGACACTGCAACCAGAGAGAATAGAAAAAAGGAAACAGTTAAGGAAGAATGGAATATTAGAGACGAACAACAGAAGGAATCAGAAAACCATTTCTTAGTTCAACTAGATTCGCGTCATTGGGGGGAAAAGAGTACTCTTCGAATTGCCAACCTTCACATTGTGGTTAAATTTGTCCTTGATACAATTCGTACTGTACTGGGCAAAAATGAGCATTTGATGACTGCTGAGAACGTGGCAGGGTTTATGCCAATGCTAGAGATTAATCTTAATGGCAACTTTGAAGATGTTCAAATCGCTTCTTTGAGGCTGTTGGCTCATATTATTAAGTTACCGATCCCAGATGTCAGCAGCCGAATTATTGGTCTGGGTGGTCGCACTTTGTCTTTGATCAAATCATGCACATCGACAAATACAGAACTATGTCAGGCAAGTCTGAGATTTTTGGCAATTTGTATTAGACAAAAGAAAGAATTCTCTTTGAGAGAGAAAGAGCTGGCATATTGTCTGAGCCGTCTTAAGCCAGATATAGAGGAACCAGATAGACAGGGAATCACGATCACATTTCTTAGGGCAGTGCTTTCACGGAACATCATGATTCCTGAAGTTTATGACATTATGGATCAAGTAGCTCAAGTCATGGTTACGAATCAATCTAGAGTCACTCGAGAAGCTTGTCGAAGTGCATATTTCCAATTCTTAACTGAATATCCTCAGGGTAAGAATAGGTTGAACAAACAACTAAAATTTTTGGTTGCCAATTTAGAGTATCCTGCACCTAGTGGCCGTCTTTCTGTAATGGAGGTTATCCATTTGCTGTTGGCGAAGGTCAGCGATGATCAGATTCAGGAAGTTACTACGTCCTTTTTTGTCGCACTTGTTCTTGTGTTAATTAATGACGAAGAATCTGAATGTCGGGAAACTGCTGCTACTATTATTGGAGAACTCTTAGATATTGCTAAATCTGAACAACTGGAGTTGATTGAAAAATATTGTTCTAGTTGGTTGTCAGATCGTGACCAAGATTTGTTATTACGAGGGGGATTCCAGGTTACAGGGATCTACTTTGCAAAGTTTGGTGTACGTAAAAGCTCCAAACTGTTTAGCTTAGCTGTTTCCACTGTGGAAGCTATCCTGAAAGATAGTAGCTCGGATTCTGAGGTATCGGTTGAATGGGAGACTTTATACTACGCATTACAATTTATTTCCAAGACGGTTCAGAATAGCACTAGCTCGCAGTTCCTTTTCGTCTCCAATTATCAAACGCTATGGGATCTCATTGAGTCGTCATTATTGTTTCCACATCCTTGGGTGAGATTAGCCTCTTCCAGGCTTATTGGTACATTGTATAGTCGATACGGTAACAGGGGGAGCAATAATAATAATTGTGAGATTATCATTAATCGTGAGAATCTACAAAGTACTGCTTTCAAGTTTTTACGACAACTTGGCGCAGCATCAATTGCCGAGGAGCTAGCTGTACAGATTGTGAAAAATCTAGTTTTTATTTGCATGCAGTGGGAATCTTCACCCTATGTGGTCTATTATCATGAGCCCAAGAAGAATGCCAGAAATCAAGAGAATGGAGAAGAAGATGACAAGGAAGAAGTTGAAAGTACTACCGACGAGCTTCCTCTTCTTCATTGGCTTGTTCGAAAAGTGTCCTCAGTCCTAAGAGGTGAGAAAAATTTTAAGGAGATGCTCGTTTCTAAGAAGGCCTCTATCCAACTACTAGCGTCTATCATCCAGTTGACTTCTGTTGAACATTTGGTTGGTATGTCGGAGGATATTGTTATGGCTTTTTTCACATACTCTACATCTGAGGAAGAGAGAACAAATGATTTGCGTGATCTGTGCAGAGAGGCTCTCAACATGGTACAGAAGAAGCTTGGTACTACTGATTATGTACAGGTATATAGTAACGTTCAACAAAAGGTAGCAGATCGAAGAATTGAGCGTAAATCGAAGAAAGCAATTCAGTCTGTGGCAGCTCCTGATATCTACGCTCGAAAGAAACTCCGAAAGAATTTGGTAAAAAGGGAGAAGCGAAAACATGTCAAAGATGAGAATGGATATTATCATAGTAAAAAAAGTAGAACTGGTTGATAATGTGTGAACTATATATATGCATTTTATTATTATTATTATTGTTATTGTTTTAATTTATTGCATTTATTTATATTTATTTGTATATAAATATATCATTAAAATTTCCATACTTCCCAAAAGGTAGAACCACAGGAAGAAGACAAATAAATAAATATGAAATGAGGCGGCCATGCACTCAATTTTATGGTTTGGGGAAATCCGGTATATTTCGAGATGCGAGTTCTAATAAACCAGCCATTGTCAAGTTTTCTTCTCGCACAACAAGCATTGGCCATGACATCAAACTAGACCATTCTGGCGATAGGCCGGCAGCAATTTTTAAAACCTCGCGAGCAGGCCTAGTACCTATCCAGAAATAATTCTTACAAGAATGCAATGCGGCCATATGATAAGCGACTATAATTTTGGCGAATGGGTAGTTTCTACGAGCCATATTGAGAAATTCGTTTGATGCTAGAGTGATCCAACTAATTATTAAAGAGGGTACATTATAGTAGATAGAGGTCTTGATAATCACTATAAGATTTTCAATTGCAGTTTTGTATATTGAGTTCTCATCTGAATATTCGTCATATAACGGAACCACACCATCGTTCACGGTATCAATAATATCATCACTATTACTACCGGAGCCACTGTCGCTTCTTGTACCAGAGTGTCTGCTTTCATCGCTATCACGAAGATCGGAGGTATTAACTGGAAATGGTTCTGTTTGATGTTCAGACTTTATAAGGGAATCATCACGAGGCACTTGAGAATGAGAAGGGGGAGGAGGTGGTGGTTTACCAGGTGGCGGTGGGACTGATTCTGATGATTCTGGATGCGGGGCAGGATCGTTAACACCAAGGTTCCTTACTATGCCAGAATGACGAAGATGAGCCAATATATTAAGTAAGTTCTCAAAAGCAGGTAGTTTAAGCTTTACAGACCCCTTAAGATCGCTATCAGTGCGGGGAACTTCATACACCAAAGCACTGAGTGGCCCGCGTCTCAATAGAGGGAACAGCTGTTCTGCCAAAATGCGAGGACCTCTTGCCATACTGAACACATCCAAGTTGCCACCGTCAGAAAGAAGGTCAAGTATATCTTCAAAAGAGAAAGCCAACATCATTAGGAAACAGCTGGTAAGGAATTTTGGTTCAAAGCACGTGGCTATATCAAGGACTTGAGATGATGCCATTGCATTATAATATTTCTGTAGAGCATAACCTCTGAGGTTGCGCCTACCACTGGTCATATGTTGAAGATGTAACCCAGATAATGCCAAAAGAGCATCTGATAAATAAGGAAAAGCAAAACTAACTTTTGGGACAATCCGGATCCAAACATCCTTTTCAGCACTATGTTGCATCATAATGAATCTGTCGGCATTGAATGCGTAGTGATGTATTAACTCAAGATCCTGATATTTTATGTCGCATTCACTTGGAATCATGGTACCTCTGATACTGCTATGTGGTCCTGGGGGAGATCTTACAACAAGATCACCTTGTGAATTAGAAGACAGAACTGGAGTTTCTGATGTGGCGATCACCATGGGCTCTCGGCCATACGAATGATAACTATTACTTCTGGTAATATACCCGTCGTGGCCATCATCATTGCTACTACCGCTACTGCTGCCGCTGCTATAAATACTACCGGTAGGACTAGTGCTGTTGTTGTTACTAGTATTATTCTTTTGATGCTTAGTTTGCGAGGAAGAGGATGCCGCTAAGTTTGCAGTCATCAAGCTAATAATCTCATCACTTCGAGTCTCAAGTATAATATTACCAATAGCAGGTTGGCCATCATATACTTTTGGACGAGCATTAGAAGCATTACTCTCCTTACTACTAATTATATATTCACATCCTTTTTTCCGTCTTACACAATTATGACACGTTGGTCTCGTTTCGTCGCACTATATTCAGTTAGCTTGTTCAATTCATTTAGCTGAGAATTCTGTTCTTAGCCAAGGTCCATGTTGTCATCCCCTCAGCTGGAACCCTGTTGGAATCTCAATAGTGGCTTACCTTTATCCTCAATTTCTTGCAATTTGCACAGCCATTTCTCGACTTCGAATGTCGCTTGCGTTGTCGTTTATTCCCCTCATCCATTGTGGCAAATATAAATAAAATCAAAAACTCGTCTACCCAATTGAATTACGAGAAGATGACCAAAGGATGCAATCTGATTGTAAATTTATATATATATATCATCGAAGCCAGAGAAGACAAAGAAAATGCCAGTCGCCAAAAACCAATCTGAGAAAGAACTTAATAATGACCGGATTTTTTGTATATAGTCAGTTAGATCTTTCAATCTAGCTAGTTAATCCAAAAATTATCTCTGTATATACTCTCGAACTTCGGATCCGAACCTGACAGAAACCTGAATTAAAGTTTCTATCTATAACAAATATCTTGGCCAAATTTAGTACTAGTTTATTACCCCTTTTATATAATTTAGATGTGAAAAGCACTTTCAATTAGTTGGTCTCAGGTTCTACTTTATATATCTAGGTAACTCACGAAATGGATTGTTGGCTCAGTAGCGGATTTTTCTTTTCAAGAACTCGATATTCTCAATAAAAGAGCAGAAGAACTAACAATATTATCGTGCCAATAGCCTCAATTGAGCCTGATCTGTCTGTCAACCAGTTTATTACAGAAGAGGTTACTCGATGAGGAATTGAGATATTTAAAATTTAGTAGCTCAAGCTCAAATAAAAGTTCAAACTTCGATCCAGTTTTATTTTCGTGAAGATAAATTGTAAAATTCTATTATTATCCCTCCCAATTTTCTCTTCAGAAATAATACCAAATTTTGATGGCACAGTACTTCAGGATATAACTATGCCGACCTATCTCCGTTTTCCTTTACTGTTTACGAACAAGTGATGGAATGCAAATTTATCAATAAGGAAATCAGGGCGATATCTTCTTAAACTGTAACTATATAATGAAGTAGAACAATTGCCTACCGTAATAGTTAATAAATAAATTACTGGCACAGAGCTGTAAGTGAGTATCCAGTCTGCAATGGGTACATGACAGAGAACTTCCTCTCCAATGAGCGGTTGGGTGCTGCCGCTGTTGGGTTTGCAAGTTTCGGTCTTCCGAGAGTTCTGTTCCACTAGATGAGGGATCGTTCACTATGACGCTAACAGTTAGTTGAAAAGCTTTTTTAGGAATAACATTGGTTATACAGGTTGCTGCCGTTGTCTGTTTATGTTAACAAACATATAAAGGGTTTGTTTAAACTAAACTTCTGTACCTGACACCAGACGCATAGAAGAAGTGAGAAAGATTGTAAACATTACTCAATGGTATTCGTCTATAGGGTATTGGAGTCTGCACTATTCCATAATGGGATCCAGGAAGTTATACATGTAGATTCTTATTACGCAGCCCAAAAGGTCAAGCTCAAGGGTATCGTGGGGGGTCGTTATAGATCTGAGACAACAGTCACTTAAATCTATACCCAATACTATAGATGTCTCACTCTTAGAACCTAAAACTGTTAACGATCTACTTTTATGGCCAGACAAAAATGTACATACATTACCTCCATTATTTTAATAAAAAAGCTCTCCATGACTGCAATAAAGAGAAGAATAATAGATAATACGGATCTGCAACGTGTGTCGGGAATGGAATACATGGAGGTATGATCCGAACCGGCCAAAAATAATAAAAATTGAGTAACAATACGATAATGAGCAGTAGTTGAAGTAATCAAATAACTAAGAATTAATCTGGATCATCAATATCTATCAACATTTTCTATCATCAATTTCTGAACCCACTAAATTCGATTTCGTTTATATTAGATAGATATTCAGATGTTGATCAATTTGTCATTGGCATGCGCGTTGTGAAGATCGGATCGGTCAGATCAGGTTATAAGTTATCGTTGGTAGATCCATCCGCCTTCATAATGCAATACGAGATAATTCTCTACACAGTTATCCTAATTCTCATGTTGATAGGTGACGAAATCTTTTCTTCTTCTAGAACGGCCCAATCTGCCCACGTTTTGGTTCTCCTCCTCGTCTGACAGCTGCAGCAACGACTTAAATAGCCTAATAAAAACTTTAACATGATCACATGTAAGTTAAAGCCAGTTAATGTACCATCCAAGAGACCCTAAAGATATCCCGAACTTTGCCTCAAGTCTTAAAATGCCGATCAAGTAATTGAAGAAGCTATATCCCTCTTATCGTTCTGTTCGAACACTTTTCACCACTGGCATTATCAGCATCAATGGAGTGAATGCATGAAATACGTGTATGGATGGTTTCATCTCACTTGAGAAATCTGATTGAGATCAAATATTCGTAAACTCTCTGCTGAACCAGTAAAATTATAAAATGGAACAAAATAAAATCTAGTTGGTTCATAGGAAGGAATGATTCAGCCATTCATGCTTATAACACATCTGTTGAAGATTCAAACTGCAAAGGATGAGATGTCTCCTGATAATAGAATCCTGCTGTCTCTTCCTATCTTGCAGATAATGGATGATCCTGATTCCTGAAGTCAAGCGTGGAACATCACCGTCCATGTCTCTATTTTAAAGGCAGAAGAATGTCTTTCCTCTCTATGACATGATATAATAAAATGTGTGAGCAAGATGACTCAAAACCTCCTGCTTGTTCTTATTATGATTTTTTAACAGAGCCAAATATGCCACACAATGCTTAATTCAGTGAAAAAAAAAAATGAAGAAAAGAATCCTGATAACAAGTTGTTTCAGAGCTCTATATAATCTACATATATGAGAGATCACTATTTTTTACCCCTGATTCAGATCAGTATAGAGAGTATACCCCCCATTAAAACTTTAAAAACTCGTTCAAAGGATAATAAAAAATGGTCATGTATCATTATCAAATCGAAATCGTCTTTTGAAATTGTAATGACCTGTTAAAATCACTCTTCCAAACAATTAACCACTACGACTCGGCTCGGTCAAATGATCCGGAATAATGAAAGCTTAAGTTAGTTGGATCTGACCTGATCTGACCATCAGGGTCCTGTGCATATAACGTTACCGTGTGTACAGTATGTAATTAGTCAGTATGCATGTAGTTCTTGCTATGCATGAACTAAGTACAATTATTATTGTGGTACTGTGCATAACTTAGCCATTTTATTTTATTCATCGAAATTACTTCCGGCGAGTGGGGCGTACGTATCTGGCGGGTTCGTAGTTCTGGTATCGCTCAAGAAACCATCATAAACCCCAGAGATTTAACCTAAAGCGAAGCGAGACGTGGCCCCAGCTTCCGAAGGATTTCGGCTTTCTGATTGGCAATATTGTGTGCGGCACATTTCGTCTTCGACGATGAGATTATACAACCAATATTCACTCCTAAGACAACAGGAATATTAATCCGGAAGTAAACATGATATAAAGACCTAGATTGAAGCAATATATATTATGAGAAATATAAGGAAATAAGAAATAGAAAGATAAAAGGATGATTAGATAACTAAATCTCCACGTGATCGTTAAAGATTAGATCTATTTTAAAACAAAAGTAGTAGCCTATACCTATAAAAGAATAGCACATGATCTGATATGAGAATGTATATCTTCACAACGTGTCTCTGCCATTCTCCGTCAGTTAGTCCGCCATGATCTAACTCCATCTCAATTGATATATAACGGTTTGATTCAATTGAGTGAATCAATGAATACTGTAAGTCATAAGATCTGATCATAGGTTTATATCGTCATTGACTTATATCATCATTGATTTATATTATTACTTATATCATTACAGGTTTATATCATTACATCATCTATTAATATAGCAGTATACTACCATCTCTAGCTGAGTTGTTGTTCTCTCAATGAGTATGCTGTCAGGCTTTCTGGCCCAGACTCAACCAAAACCTCAATCGGCATCAGCTACTATTGCCAAATTATGTGATAGATTACTGAATTCAACATTTCTTGAAGACCGACGTGCTGCAATTCTAGGACTTAAAGGATTCAGTCGAGAATATCGAGAAGCAGTAGCTGCTGGTGCATTAAGAGGATTAATATCTGCTTTACGTCAAGATTCTGAAGATACTGAGACTTGTCGTGCTACATTAGAGACTTTATTAATTTTGTTTATTCCTAATGAATCTGATATAATAGGAGATGAGAACGGTGGTGGTAGTAACAATGGAAGTAGTACTAGTAGTAGTAGGCGAAAACGCCGATTGGAAGCTGGTGCTAATGAAAATCCACGATTCACAAGATCAAGACATAAAAAATACCCATCTCCATTACTTCATTATTCGTCAGATAATATCTCATTATGGTTAACTGATGAATTCACTCAAAAACAAGATAACATTGTGGCTCTTCTGGAATTAGTGGAAACAAATGATTTCTTCACAAAACTTTATTCATTACAATTACTATCAGCTATAATTTCCAATCGCCCATTAAGATCTCAGGAATGTATATTAGCAGCTCCATTAGGAATATCTTCATTAGTAGCATGTCTTGATGATCTTCGAGATGGAATACGAAATGAAGCAGTTCTTTTATTATTATATCTAGTCAATGAGCATTTTGACATGCAAAAACTAGTAGCATTCGAAGGCACTTTTGATAAATTGTTTTCTATAATCGATAACGAAGGGGGCCTTTCTGGTGGTATAGTAGTAGAAGATGCTATTTCTTTATTATCTACTCTTTTAAGGTATAATGTTTCTAATCAGAATCATTTCCGGGAAACTAATTGTATTCCAAAATTAGCTGCTCTATTGGGTAACAACGTCCAATTAGGTGGGGATATAGAATCAGCTCTATCAATGACTCTTGAATTATGTCGATTGTTTGTTATTGAAGATCATTGGACTACTCCTGTTAATCAAGTTGCTTTATTTAAAGAAGGGGTTCTTTTTACTGTACTTCGATTAGCCTTTGGGGTAACAACAACAATGACAATTCGATCCATAGCTTTATTGACAGCTGCCGATTTAGTTAGAGCCAATATTCAAATCCAAGAAGAATTTTTGGCTATTGATGTCCCTTATGTTGATTTATCTTTAGCTCTTAATGTTGAACGAGACCCTTTAATAATCCCTGTATCATTGGCTTTATTAAATTGGGCATTGTTAAGCACTTCAATTCATATATTTGACTTAAGAGTTGCGGCTCAATTGTGTTTGAATTCCGCTTTACATGGAAATGTTCAGGCAAAGTTATCTTTTCTTAACGATCAGGTCAATTCGTATCCAGGACATATTTCAAGACAAATCGATCGTGATATTGAAAAGATCGGTAATGGTGATGCTGAATCGGAGAAAGCTGGTAGTAATAGTAGTACTACTACTAGCAATCGAAATAGTACTGAACAGCAACATGTAAATGATGAGCCCCAGGACGAGCATAACCGTGGTAATGATCCAAATAATGATCAAAATAATGACCACAATAATAATGAAAAGAACAATAATAGCATACATCCTCCTGGTTCTGCCAATTTAATGTCTGCACTTGTTGATTATGACCCGGACGGAAGATTGAATCCTTATAAAACATGGTTTGCTTCTGTAATTCTCATTCACTTATTTGAAGATGAAGATTCTTCCGGTTCTTCCTCTGCTGCGACTTCACACAATCATACTTCTACCCATGATGTAAAAGATTTTGTCCGTGGACTATCAATTGGTGATGCATCCGTTGGTGAGGAAGTCGTACCATCTATACAAGCCATGTCTGGAATGTTAGTAACTTCTTTACGATATTCAGATCCTAGAATTTCGCTTGGTTATCTTATGCTACTATCCATCTGGCTATATGACGATACAAAAGCTGTCCATGATTTCTTAGGTGAATCTGGAACTATTCAAGCACTTATTTCCTGTACCACTCATTCAAGCAATAATGATACTCTCGTGGAGTCTCTAGCTACTGTTTTGCTTGGTATTACATATGATTTCAGTAGTTCGGATTCTCCTATTTCAAGGTGAGTGAGAGTCCCCGTTAGAACGTGTAGTCACGTAACCTGCCCTCGTGTTTTCCTTCGGCGACTGGGGCGCTGTCCCGGTCGCCGGAAGCACGACAGGGAAGGGAGAGTCCCTTGCCCATCACTAACTCTTTAGAACTGAATTACATACTCTATTGACTAGTACTATTGGACGCGATCAATACGTTGTCAAGTTCAAAAAGTTACGCGACCATCCAGTTTTCAAAGATTTTGATATTGATGATATATTCAATTATGAGCGAGATAAAACTGGACTTCCTCAGGTATTCTTAGACTCAATGTATGTCAATCTAATCAAAGAAAATGCTTCTCGTATTCAAAAGGCTCTTGATCGAGATCCTACTGTAGAACCCAATTCTCGAGTGTCTTTGGAGATGTATGAGACTTTACAATCAGAGAATATTGATATTTGCCGCGAATTGGATGATCTAAAGAAAAAATTTACTGCAGCTGAAATATCAAATGGAGAGCTAATTAGCAATTTGGGGGAGAAGATATCCAAGTCCGAAGCATTGCTAGTACAAGCTGAGACTGAATTAGCTGTATTGAAAAAAGAAAAGCTTCATTTAGAGACGTCTTATTCTAAAACACTAAAGGATCTTGAAGATTTGACTAATTCACATAAAACGCTTGACCAAAACCACAAACAAGCCACAAGCTCCTTACAAAAGTTAACTCGCACAATTGAAGAACAAAAGCAGAAGGAAAAACAAGTATCTCTACAATTGGTCAATATTACCCGTGATAAGGAAAAGGCGGAAACAGGGATCAATAAGATGAACCGAGAGTTATTTAGCTTGACCCGGGCAAAGGAAGATGCTGATAAAGAGATTAAGAATTTACAGAAACAAATCCAAGATCTTCAGAGACAATGCAATAAGTATTCTGAATCAGATGCCAAATTGGTTACTCAATTAAAGGAATTAAGTTTCGCTAGGGATCAATCTACCAGAGAACTTAAAGAAATGCAGGAACATGTGAAGAGTGTCGAAGTTAGTCGATCTTCGTTTTCTTCTCAACTTGAAAATCTTATGAGTGATTATCAGCAATTACAGGCTCAATTTTCTGAAGTTGATGCCCTTAAGGAAACTCTTATTATCAAATTACATTCAGCTGCACAACAGATTGAACAGCTGAAAGATCAGAATAATCATTTCCGAGATGAAGACGAGCAGCAAAAACAGGAAATTGCCAGTTTAAATGACCGTTTAGTTGACCTTGAAAAAGAAAAAGGAAGCTTTCAGGAAAAGCTTGAAGCTCTTAGTCTTGCAGGCGAGGCTTCTAAAAAGCTTCATCAACAGGAACTTATCAAGACTTCTGAACTGCAGAGACGTGTTTCTGAATTCGAACGTCAATTAGCATCTTCTGATATTGCCCGAAATGAATTTTCTAAGAGAGAAGCTGCAATGAAAGAACAGCTGACTGAATTCCAGAAGAAAATAGATGAGTTATCTGCTTCTAATATACAGCTCAAGTTAGAAGCAAGCAATCTCATTGATGGAAACGAGAAGGAGAAAGACGTTAGTCTCGAAATAGAAATTGAAAAGTATAAGACAGCAGTATCTGAGAAGGATAAACATGTTGAGGATCTTTCTAAAGAACTTTCCGAATTGAAAAGTTCAAAAGAAATAAATGGTAAGGTCGAAGAGAAGCTTGCATCATTAGAAAAATCGTATTCTGAACAGAAGGAGTTGGAGAAGGTTTACTTGGAAAAACTTGAAACGTTGACAACTAAACTTGAGAAGACTAATTCTGAAAAGAAGGAGTTGGTGAGAACACAGTCGGACGAACTTGAAAAGTTGAAAACTGAACTGGAAAAAGCTAATTTGGAACTGTCGGACAAACTGAAGACCTTAAAAACTGAACTTGAAAATGCTAATTCTGAAAATTTGAAGCCCCTTCAGAAACAGTTAGAGGATTCTCAAAGAAATATTAAGGAGCTATTGAATGAAAAACTGGACCTCGAGAAGCAGGTTAAGTCCTTGCAGAAACCTTCATCTCAAGTGGAAATGGTTCCGAAATCTGATGTTGATGAGTTGATGCTACTTCTCAGCGATCTTGATGAGCAGAAAACCAAGTATAAGAAACAACTTCGTGATCTTGGAGCAAATGTTTCTGATGATGATGAAGGTGAAGATGATGACGACGATGACGATGACGACGACGATGATGATGATGATGATGATGATGGTAATGATGAAGATAAGGGAGAGAATAAGGTCGATGACGACGTAGACTAATGTTGATTCTTTCAAAAGATTTGCCTCTAGTTAAACAACAGACTAGCTGTATATGTATATTAATAGCATTTTAGTTCATTAAATTTTATCTATTAAAACCATTATTAGCATAAGGAAAAGTATATACGAAAAATACAAAGCTACATGAAACTTGAGTGATTATTACTAACCGAGTACCATTACAGTGGCACCATTCGTTCAGGATCTGGCATACGCTGAATTGTAATATCCTCACTGTTTAGATCTTCTTCATTCAAATCCATATCCTGTGGGGTAATTATTATCGATTGAGTATTGAATTTTTCGCGCAAAGCATCAATAACCATGTTCAGACTTTGCTTTCGATTTGCGTTATCCATAAATACATCGAATTCATCTAGAGCGAGAAGTCTAGTTGGCATAGCCTGCCAAATAGACACTAACAGTGCAATCTGTGAAAAGGACTTTTCACCTCCAGATAAAGTTTCCACATTCCTCTTTGTAGAAGTTCCCCGGGAAGGATCAATAGTTACAACCAATTCTCTGTTATTTTCATCAATTTCAAGTTTACCAGTAAACCCACGTTGGCTGAGATTTTTCCGGAAATTGTCTTTAATCGAACCGAAAACCATTTGTATAACATATTGGTAGATATGTTTACGCGTGTCTGTCGACTTAAATAATTTGTCCCGAAGAGTCTTAAGTTCATCTGACTCACGCTGCGCCCTAGAGTAAGCATAAGTTGCCTGTGTATACTGCTCAATAGCTTCTTCCATCGAAATACCCGTCTGCCTCTCTAATTCCTCTTTTCGCTCCACCAAGAGCTTCAGTTTGTCCACGATTTCCTTCAAAGTCAAACCATCCTCTACGGGAACATGCTCTGGAGAATGCCTAGCTGCCTTATCTCTAACGTCCTAAAATGTTAGTTGTCAGTCATATTAAAACATCAAATTCTATTGTACCAAATTCATTTAGATTCACGATTCGGGTGACAGCGTATCAAACACTACCTAATTCGTTTGAGCTCATTAGGAAATATCCAGATCATACTAATATACTTACCACTAGTTTTTCCTCCGCCTCTCTTAGAGATCTCTGATTCCTTTCTTTTTCCGATTCCAATTCCCGTCTTCTTCTAACAATTTTTTCTTGCTTTACGCCCAAGGATTCCATTCTTGCTTGTCGACGCTGTTCGATTTTCTAAACAACGGTTAGCCTCAAAACTCCCGCTTACTAAAATTACTACAAAACACTCATTACTTACCTCTTTCTCCTTCAATTCATCAGAGACACTGCTGAGATGATTTCTCAACTTGCTTACTAAAGTTTTAGCAGTCTCAAGTTCTTCATTCTTATCGACTCGGGAATTTCGAAGACCAACAAATTGTTGTTCATATGTCTTAATCTGCTCTTGGTACATATCAACTTGACCTTTCAAACGAGCAACTTTAGCATTATCAGTCAAATCTTCGATTTCAGCCTCCAGGCTATCGCGACTGGCGATGAGGTTATGCTTTGTTCGCTTGATATCATCGAGCTGTCTAATAATTCTTTTGCTTTGATCTCTAACATCACGACCAGAAGTCTTTTCCTCTTGGATTTTATTATTAACATCGTTGAGTCCTTCCTCCAATTCTCGAATAGATCGCTCTAATTCCGACTTTCTATATCCAATATCGACTCTCATCCTAGGAGGTTCAGAATCGTACGTACCACGTAAGAAGTTCGTCGAGGAAGATCCTTTGGCAGCTGTACCTATCTGAAATCCATGGCGGGTATCTCTGCCATCTTTCTTCTGTCTAGCAAAAGCAAAATTGGCATTACGCGGTTTCTGATACATGACTTTATCAGCCTTAGCACGATCTTCAATTAACAGGATCTTCTGAATATTATGGTTATCAATTAGGAGACGCTTGATGCCTTCATCGCTAAACTCAAGCACGTCCAGGATTGAGGTATATTCCTTATCAGGGAGAGAATCTCTGTAGTCATAAATATCACGCTGCTTAACCACAATCGAATTAGACATCTTATGCTTTTTAAGAATTCCAAGCAATATGTTACGGTCATGGTTATCAGTCACCCAGAAACTTTCCAATGTGTATCGCATGAATCGTTCTAGAAGAGGACTCCATTCAGGTGACTTGAGTGATACATGGACTCCCAGAGGCCCAATAGGTTGATTATGAAATGACGACGACTTGGCCTTGATATCATTTAAAGCGAATTCCATGGCCTGACCAAAAGAATCTTTTATGCTCGTCTGACCCTTGATAAGATCTTGCAATTGGCTCTTCTGCACACGCAACCTTGACTGTAACGAGGCGCGGGTTCCTTCTAATTCTTTGACACGTTCATTTCCGTTGATGATCTGAGACTGGCGGGAATCTTGCTCGCGGTTTAAAGTTTCACTCTTTTCATCCAATTCCAGTAGCTCGGCATTTATTCTTTCAAGTTTTGAAGAAAGAGATAATTCACCATTGTCAGAAGATGAAAAGTTTTGAAGCTTGTCAAGTTCAGCCTTAATTTCTTTTTCCATTCGTAAACTGTTATTTTTCTGTTGATTAACAGCCTTTTCAGAGTCTCTTATCTTATTTATTTCATCTTCAATTTCATTTTGATTCTCTCTAGCCGTTTGTAATTCAGCCTCAATTCTCAATCTGTCGAGGTCTACTCTATTTTTACTAGCAAACCATTCCTCATATTCCTTTTCAAGTTGAACTTTAGATTGACCAACTATATCCAATTGAGAGTCCTGCTCCAAAATTTCGGCTTCCAATTCTTGAATTCTAGCTCCCAGTTGGTCTACTTTCTCCTGTTGTTTATCAGCATGATGCCAAAGTCCCATACCTTTATAATGAGAAATTTGACGACTAGTTTCCTCTACTACCAAGTTATTATTCTTCTTAGCTTCCCATTCTTTTTTCTTTTTTTCAAGTCCTATTAGATCATCATCTTTAGTGTCGAGGTCGACCTTAATAGCATGAATATTAGCAGCAGATGCCAACGTTAAAGCTTTAGTTTGATTGATTCTAAGACCTTTCATAAGAAGTTCAAATTTATCACTTGGCTTTTTTGCTACAAGGAAAGATCTAGCCTGATCCTGTGTTAAAATAGCAAATTGGTTGTCTATATCAATGGAAAAAACACTAAGGACTTCTTCAAGATCTTTTTTCAAGCATTTGAATTTCTTACCATTTTCAGGATAAATAAAAAACATACTATTACCAGATTTGATATCATTTCTTGAGATTGCACGTTCAACCGTGAATTCCGATCCATATTTTTCAGGACGAAATGCCATAGATCCAGAATTATCAAAAGTAATTCTAACACTGGCTTTATTATGACCCTCTTTAACAACATCTCCGATTCCATGAGCACGATTGGTATCAGAAGCTCTTCCACCAAGTCCCATCATAATTGCAGTAAGAACAGCACTCTTACCACTTCCATTTCTTCCAATAACGAAATTTATCTTTGGACCGAATGATATTGTTAAATTTGAATGGCACATGAAATTTATCATAGTTACAGATTTGAGTTTTCCAGCAAAAATACCAGGTATGATATCTTCATCTTCTTTGTTATTATCATCATCGTCATCTTCTTCAACATCGTCAAGTTCATGTTCGAGTCGGTTGTCTTCCCTTTCATCTTCATCTTCGAGTTGGATTTCGATTTCTTTCTCCATATCTGGAGTGGTAGTAGATGAACTAGCTGGGGTAACATTATTATCATTTGGAGTAGTTGTTGATGATAGGGAGTGCGGAAGTTCAGTTTCAGAAGAACTATGTGCTTCATCATTATTGATATTATTCGTGACCTTACGACGTTTTGTTATTGACGCGACTCTATCAGAATTTGAGAATAAATCAGAATCAGAATCATTAGTTTTAGCTTCAAGACGTTGACGACGTCCAAGCCCATTTAGGGACGCCATGAGAAAAAAAGCTGATTACCACACTAACTTTAGAAAGCGAAACAAACACAGAAAAATTTAATACGATTCGTGTTTGGAAATGATGATGACATGAACAAAGTCGTTAGTTGGTTATCATGTCAACAACACTTTTGACCATGATTTATTATCAAGATCAAAAGAGTGAACAAATATAGAGACAGAGATCAGAACGAAAACCAGCACGCCGTAAGAAAAAAGAAAGAAAAGACAGAAATAGAGCTAAATGGAGGGATGGAGGTCAAATTCAGAAAGTCGCGATTCATGCTGACTGACGTTTAAGTGAATATAAATTTTAAAATTAAAACGCCACAATACACGTTTATAGAGATATATTCTTAAAACGAGGATGCCTCCGATGCCAAACTCTGACGAGATTTTGCCTCCGGCGGTTGGGGCACTGCCCCCAAACCTTATTTGTTCGCTTCGCTCGAGGTCAAATCAGGCGTATCGAGAGTTAGGGGATATGGGGCTACGCATATATCCAATTGGGTTGGGCTGTAGCTAAAGCAGCCATAGCTGGTTGGCCTGGAGGAGTCTTCGAGCACTGATTGAAAACCCTCGATATTAGAATAATTTATACGCGTGATTATCTTATCAATCGCGATGATCATTCAGACGCGTCCTTTTCGTATTTTAGTTGAAATCGCTGGTATATTATAGTTAAATAGACATAAATGACAATCATAATCTAAGATATAGAATCTTGCGAGCTTAGAAACTCAAATGATGTTCTCACTGTATTTGAGGTGACCCACCCTTCTTAAACATTGAAACTTTATTCTGGACGCTCGTTCTCGAGTATGCTGCTGCCTTTAAGCTTAGTCAAGTCTACCAGTGAACTCGATGCTTCGTCTAAGCGAGTCGCAGCCACTAGCTCTCGAAATCATATGGATTTACTTCGAGCGCCGCAGAGGTGACCGCTCATCCAGAGTAACTAATAATAATAATAAATTCATTAAAACAAAAACCCTTCTAGTCTATTTTACCTCACGAGCTATTTCGCAATTCTTTTAGTCCCAAATAAAGGTTGGATACAGGTTTAGATCACAAATGGACAAACTGTTAAATGCAAATAATAATTAAAATCTGAAAAAGAAAATATGAGGGTTCCCAGTCATTCAACGAGGCCCCCATGATTTTTTCATTTTTTCATTGCCTATTAGGCGAATTTGTCCCTGGAGATGAATCAAGTAAAACTGGCTTTAAAACTTGCTCATCAAATTCTCTAAACCATCGAGCTCTATCTTCAGCTCGTAGGAATGAAGAAGAAGAAGCACCATTATTTCCTAATGCAGATAAATCATCTAAAGCAACAGTGGTAGCACTTCTTGAAGCACCATTACCACCAGCCATAGGTGGAAGATCTGAAATATCCGATTCGGCATCAGACTCCTCACCGATATCTCCACCAGCAGCGCTACCATCAGGTGTATGATCATCATGATATGAAGATCTTCTTAATCTTGTAATGGAATCAGCACGAGAACTAGGTCGATAAAATCCAGGTGACGCTAATAAAGATCTACTACTACCATCACCATTATTACCACCTCCACCAACAACACTACTAGCAGCACCAATAAACGCACCTGTCCCATTAACACCTTCTTCACGTTGATACCTAGAATCCAAGATTGCTTCTATATCAAATTCATCATCACTTTCAATATCTTCAATAACTCCGGTACGAATGCCGAGAATTTCTAGCATCCTAGCAGTAGTACCACCAAAAACAATTACTGTTAAAACAACAATAACAAGAACAGTTGCTCTTAATGAAGGACCGTGTTCACCTTCTAAGCCAGCTGCTAAAGCGACGCCTACTGCCCCTCTTAATCCAGCCCAGAAAAGCATCATTTGATATTGTTGAGGAATCTCATCATTCAAATTTGCACCACCAGCACTATTACCACCAATACCACCTCTAGAAAGAGTTCTTGTTGCCCTAGCTCTACTTATAAAATTAATCAATTTCGATAACGGGAATACAGCTGCCCATCTTGAAACACAAATACCTAATGCGGTAACAATAATAAGTACTGGTTTAAAAATTAGGTCCTCTTGTGTAAATAACGAAAGACCCAAATAAACAAAGATGAAATTCTCAGATAATTGTGCTAACAATTGGAAAATATATTTTATAGCAATCTGAGTCCTTCGTGACATATTATAATAAGCATAATGTTTTAATGTGATACCACAGAACAATAAAGACACAATTCCTGACATATGACAGCCATTAGAGAAAAAATATGAAGCGTAAGCAAATAACAATACTAAACAAGATTCAATCTGAGGGAATCTTCTAACATGAGAATGTTTTAGTACCAAAGCAGTCATAACTCCAACAATACTACCAATAAGTAAAGATAATGTGAAAGTCATCAAAAACATTCCAATACCTTTAAAAATACTAGATATTTTAACAGATTCTCCTGAGAACTTTTGAGCAGTTTCAAACATAACAATACAAACAGCATCATTTAATAAACTTTCACCAAAGATAATTGTGTAAAGTTTTGGATCGACTTTATAAGCATTGAAAATCGATAGAATCGTTACTGGATCAGTCGCTGATAATGTAGCACCTATACTGATAGCGTCCACAAAAGATATATTAATTCCTTCAAGACCAATTGATGTCCAAATATACAATAAGATCCCCAATACAACCGAAGCAAGAAAAGTTCCTGCAAATGCGAATGTTAAAATGGAACCCATATTTCTGAAAAAATTGGCTTGATTTAATTCATAGCCCGAATTGAGAATAATCGGCGGTAAAAGTAGATTGAAGAAATATGAGTAACTAAATGAAACATGCTCTTGAATAAAATGACCAGGAGAAACTCTGATAATTAATCCAACAAACATCCCGGCAAAAATAGATAATACTGTTTCATGAATAGCTTGGATTTTTTTCTGTTGAAGATAATAACTCGTCCATAATGAACCAATTAATAATGATAAGACAATAAAAATAGCCCAAGAAGCAAAAATCTCTTCTGTCGCTGGATCTGTTACATCTTCATCTGGTATATCTGGATCTGCATCAGTACTATCTCTACCTGGAAACTTGTTAGTACACTGGTGTTCAACAACAACCGAGCCCATCAGTAACAGAACCTCGAGCGATGAGAGCAAACAGGGTCAGGCCTAGCCGAGATCTCTCCCATCTAATTCCAGGATCTCTCCCATCGAATCCCAGGACCTCTCCCATCTAATTCCAGGATCTCTCCCTTCTAATCCCCAAACTTACCTATTAGTGAATACGCTGTACGAAGAAGTAATTTGGATGTCGACATTTCTTCAATCCTTTAGAAAATGTAGTCCAGCTATATTGACTAAACCGATAAATAAGATGATGATGTATATATCTATATATACTCATTAACGTCAGAACCTGACACACACCAACAAACAAACTCTAGACCGAACAGATAGCAGCACAAATAGTTCAATAGCTACGTTGATAAATATAACTTGATAATGATATGCCCTTGGCTATATAATTTAACGAGAGCGTGTTAATTGTTAGAGGTGGTGGTGGCAGTAATGATAGTGAGGGGCACCAAAAAAAATGATGTATTAGGATCTCTCTCTATGGATATTCTGCTTTGATGGTAAGGCTGTTCAGTAACATTTGAACTTATCGTATACGTTGGCGGTAAGGGATTGATTATATTGTATGAGGCGATAAATACTGAAATGCGGGCAACGACGCGGCACACGCATGCATTTTAGACATATAGCACGTGATAAATCTACTAAATGCCATAAAATCATCAATTCTTGGAATATTTTTGAAATTATTTTTTCAATCACCTAGCTGCTTCTTTAACAAACATTTAGAATATAAATAAAGTCATAATCAACTGATTTCAAAATTTTGATGACCCAGTAAATCCCACCATATTCACGTAGGGTTATGTTATATTTCCCAGTTAGTCATTTTCTTGGTCGATCTACCTACGTTTGTGCGCTAGCCCAACGAGTGCAATAGCTCTTTTAACGAGTATAATGAGTGGGTCTAAGCTATATGTGTTAGGTTAATGGTAAGAGCTCAGTCGGTCTAACTGTTAAGAACCAGATCAGTTCAGGAGTGAATATATAAAAATAAGGTTTTGTTTTGCTACAATTTTTATTATGTTACTGTTATATTAATTTTAGATATGATAACTTATTGTTTCAGAAACGTACGTGGTAGTAGCATTATATGATTTACGGGAATATCAGACAATTCTATGAAACTGTCGACTAATTACACCTTCATGCCATTCATTCGTCTCCGGCGAGTGAGAATCCATTACATTATTGACAGAATCTCGATCGAAGCTCTTGGTGTTGTTATCTTATCTTGCATAGATCTGCATGATCTACCGGAGTAGTTAATATACACACAGTAAATGAAGCAGTCAGTCTTTACGACTTGACTTATATATTGGCTCTGGTTTTCAATGTAGTTTCAATTTTATGATTTAATAAAAATGATTAAAATTGTGACACGAATAGACTATGAACCATTTATATTTTGCGGCTTCTGTTTCGGTTTTCCGCGAACCTGCGCATCGAATCGATTTGCTTGATGTGATCCGCCGACGTTCCCCCGAGCTGTAGATTTGATTATGAAGAATACGATTCTGAGCGGAAGGAGACAAGCGACCCTTCGAAGTGCGATTGATGATTTTATGGTATTTTATGTTTTTCCTAGAATGCTAGTATAGGACTGAGCCCTCTTGGCAACAAATGCTTATAAATGTATAAAAACTGCCAGCCAGTTCGACATGGTCTTAGCCTCGAGCGAAGCGAGCAATGGGGTCTGGGGCTAAGCCCCAGCCGCCGGAGGCAGAGGGTATGATAAGTTTCGTCTTGGGTGCTCCCGGGGGTGCGGGCTTCCGCGAGTTCCTGCTTTTATGCTAGTACAGTACTCTATCATTAGAATTTTCAGGGGGAAAAGCGCGACGGAGATTGTTACCCTAATCCATAAAATTGGGTTAGGCCACTCTCGTGATAAATTTCATGATCTGATCGAGACTCTGATTCATACTACTATTACTACTGTGTTGGGTTATTGTTTTCATTGGAGATGCTGAAAGTCTTACCAAGTGGTCGTAGTAGGATTTTAGTCACTGCTAGTACCACTTGTTATAACGGCGGTAGACATCTGATTCATAGATTAAGGAAATATTCAAGTATAGAAAAACCATCACCAATAAAGAATAGAAATATAGAATCAGGGTTATCATTAACTGATCTAGATAAAAAATGGCGAGCAAAATGGAAAAATCATCCTCCTAGACCCTTAGACGATGGTGATGGTAGTAGTGGTAAAGAAAAATATTTTGCCTTATCAATGTTCCCATATCCTTCAGGAATTCTTCATATTGGCCATCTTCGCGTATACACAATTAGTGATGTATTGGCTCGTTATAGACGAATGAATGATTATGATGTTATTCATGCTATGGGATGGGATGCTTTTGGTTTGCCTGCTGAGAATGCTGCTATAGAGAGGAATATAGATCCTGCAGTATGGACTTATGATAATATTGAGAAAATGAAAGATCAAATGGATACTATGTTAGCTGATTTTGATTGGGATCGTGAAGTCATTACGTGTTCTCCTGATTATTATAAATGGACTCAAAAGCTATTTTTAATGTTATTTGAAGCAGGATTCGCTTATAGAAAAGAAGCGGTTGTTAATTGGGATCCTATAGAGAAAACTGTCCTTGCTAATGAACAAGTGGATAGCGATGGAAGATCATGGAGGTCTGGTGCTCTGGTAGAGAAAAAAAAATTGGAGCAATGGTTTCTTTCAATTACTAAATTAGGATCTGAATTAGTTGATGATTTGAAAATTTTGGACGACTGGCCCAAAAAAGTTAAAGTTATGCAAACCAATTGGATTGGCCGTTCTCGTGGAGCACAAGTTAATTTTCCAATACGGTATAAAGGAGAGCAGCAATTGAATTCTGAAATCATCGAATCATTTACTACTAGACCTGATACTCTATTTGGTGTAGAATATGTTGCTTTATCGTTAGATCATCCCATAGTGTCAACACTGGCGCCAAAAAATTCTCAATTGGACCAATTCGTTCATGAAGCTAGAAATTTACCAGAGATATCTATTAATGAGTCGAAAATAGGATTCCAAATTCCTGGATTATATGTTGCTAATCCTCTTGAGCCAGAGATTTTCAATATACCAGTATTTGTTGCTCCCTATGTAATAAGCGATTATGGTCATGGTGCTGTTATGGGGTGTCCTGCTCATGATTCTCGTGATTATGAGTTTTGGCAGAAAAATTATACAATACCGACATCCGCTACAGGTGCAAAATTCAGGACTGTTATAAACCCACCTGATGATGTCAAGTTATCGCCTGGTGAGATTTACACTGGCAAAAATGGTACTCTGAATGAAAATTGTGGCAAGTTTGTTGGCCTTTCGAGTGATAAAGGTGGTAAGGCCATAATAGAAGATCTCTCTAAAAATGGCGGTCTGGTTAAGGAAGCAACACAGCTAAGACTCAGAGACTGGCTTATCAGTCGGCAGAGATTCTGGGGGGCACCTATTCCTATTATACATTGTGATAATTGTGGAATTGTCCCCGTACCTGATGAAGATTTACCAGTTTTATTACCTCAGAATCTTGGAGGCACCCCTTTAGCAAGCAGCAAAGAATTTATAGATACTAAATGTCCAAGTTGTGGTGACAACCATGCTCACAGAGACACTGATACTATGGATACATTTATGGATTCTGCGTGGTATTTTTTCAGGTATACTGATCCTAAAAATGAACAAAATATATTTAACTATGAGAAGGCTTCTAATTTGATGCCTGTAGATATATATATTGGAGGAGTAGAACACGCCATTTTACATTTACTTTATACTAGATTTATATCTAAATTCTTAGCCAAGACGGGTGCTTGGTCTGGTGGTGATTTGAACGGTGAGCCTATTAGAAGGTTGGTAACTCAGGGAATGGTTCATGGTAGAACTCTGATCGACAGTGATAGCGGCAGATTCCTCAAACCAGATGAGGTTGATGATTTAGCATCTTCTCAGCCGATTGTGAAAGAGACTGGAAAACCTGCTGAAATCAGTTACGAAAAGATGTCGAAGTCTAAATTCAATGGAGCTGATCCAGTTCAATGTATTAAGACTCATGGAGCTGATGCAACTAGAGCACATATATTATTTCAGGCTCCTGTTAGTGATGTTTTGAACTGGGATGAGAAGAAAATTGTTGGAATTGAACGATGGTTAGGGAGAGTTGAATCTATTGTGAATGAAATGGTCAGACGTCTTGATAATGCTACTGATTTGAATATCGATGAGAGTAATCTCTCAAACGAAGCAATTACACTCTGGAATGAAGTACAGACGAAAATCAATCAAATTACCACTGCTTTTCATGACGATTTATCTATGAATACAGTGATTTCTGATTATATGAAATTGACGAGAACTATAATTACAGCTTTGGATTCAAATGTTGGTATCCCGACTTTGCTTTACTCGGTGAAAACATTACTTAAATTGATGGCGCCGGTTACTCCTGCAAATGCAGAGGAAGGTTGGGAAAAGCTTCTTAATGCTGAAGGTAGACCTTGGACGACGATCTTTGCCGATAAATGGCCCCAGTTAAACCCTTTGAAAGAACTTAGAAAGTCAACCACTATTCCTACCCATTATAATGTTTTCATCAATAACAAAAGGGTATTGGAAATATCTCTTCCGGAAGACAGCACTAATATCGGAGATGATGACCTAATTAATTTGGTTAAGTTGAATGGTGGTCAGAAATTGTTGGATGGCAAGATTATTAAGAAAGTTATTCGTCCCATTGGAAAATCTATCATAATTATAAATACTCAGTAATGCCTTCGCTTAACTTACTCATGAACCCTATGCTTTCCCGTTGCTTGCTTAATTGTACATATTGTATATATATATAACTTAATTTATTAACTATTAGTTAGATCAAAAATATTGTTGATCAAATGTTAGTATTATATACTTGCAACGCATGTGTCCAACCTAGAGTAGACAAAATCTCTCGAGCCGGTGAGTGTTATTCTCGATCGATCGTCATCAAAGCTAACCTGTTAAAGTTGACATTGCATTAGCTTTATCTAAGTTTTCGCTAAACATGTCTCAACTTTGCAGGTGGCGGCGCATTATTCTTAGTAAAAGCTAACTGAACAAGCGGGACCGTACTTCAACTTGGCCGTTGCATTGCATACTGCACTCTGATGTCTCGATCGTCGTTGCCAAGTGAAATTAAAAGCAACCTAAATAGCCGCAGAACCCTGGGCAATTGTCGGCCGTTCTTGATAAGCTAATATTAATTGACTTCCTAACAGAGCCCCACCCCTCACTTTAACCCATAAATGACTTTAACAAAATATCTAGATCCCTCGTTTGTGATCTGATTTTAACTGTCCGTGCGTTGAACACTTGTATATCTGCCTTCAGATTCCTGGCGAAGCCTGGATCGGTAACTCAGCTCTCTCTTACAACACTGAGAGAAGCATGCAAATGGCCCAGCCTTTATTCCAAAACACGTAGATGGTAGTCGTGATGCTAACATACCACGAACCAAATTCAAAAAAATATTATCGTTAAGTAAACAGAACAAGAATAACGTTAATTCCCATGTTCCCATGTTTGAAATGATGACCTATATGACCATCCCCTCTTCCGGGCGACAGCCGCGAGAGGAGCAAACTTTTAGAAGAAGGCGTGCTGACCTGTGTTGGCCAACCGCATGCTGGCTACATATTTAGTTGCATGCATGACAGTTGTTTACTACATATACAACACACTTGGTTTAATTTAATAACCTGGCATGATTTAGCCTATATCCTTGACAAACGATCTTTATCAAGAGAAGCAACGAGATCTAATTAAGGTTTCGAGAATCCTATCATCTGGTTGTGGGACACCCGGTGGTTGGTCTCCAATGGATGGCGCTTCGCTTGGATGTGGTGCTAGCATAGTTGCTCGCGGTAGCGAGAGCTGGGGGGCTGGGGGAATAGCCCCCAGCTGCCGGATGTAAAACAAAGAAGCTCCAGCTGTTTTATAAGTTCGATTCGTCATATGTTTGCAAAAAGCGGCGGAGGGAAAAATATATAACCAACCTTCTAGTTTACTACCGGGAAAAAATAAACAACCAACCTGTCTTTTTTAGTGCTATTTTTCATGCATATGCACCAAATTATATTAAAATTATTTTTGGATCTTAATGACTCGATCGACAAACTGTCATATGCATAAATGTCTATTTTTATCCTCTTACAGTTATTACATCTGTCGATCGGCAATTAACGTTAGATCTGTGCGACTTAAGGTTAGCTAGCCGCCAGTGTTTAAGGTTATCTTAATCTGCTTGGAAAGGGTGGAGGCGGGAGCACTTCCGAGGACATCCTAACAAACTATTGAAGATGCTTGTCTTTTCCCCCAGAAAAAGACGTCGCCTCTTATTTAACACTCGGACCAACTTATTTTTTTGAGGAAATTCGTGAATCCAAGCAGATCACCGATTTATAACTAGGGATTATTATCTGTGCTAACTAGTAAAATATCTCTCACTTGATTAGGAATAAACTTTCAACAAATAATATAGAAATGAAGGAGAGTAGTAACAGTTAGCATGTACTATTGTTTTCTTTTGTATATTTATTATCCCTTTCTGTATAATATCTTACAAACTATACATGAATCTGAACTGTCTACGGCGCAGTTCTCCGCCAAACGCATTCTTAATGCTACTTCCTCCTCGTGTCCTTTGTAGACGAATGCATGCCGCCCTTTTAGCTCCATAGCAGATAGGCTGAAGGCTGGTTTAAGCAGTGAGAGTAACATGTACTTAATTAAATCAGGATGAACAAACGATAATGTCAGAATACTTGACGACGCTATTATATATTACGGCTACAAAACTCCTGAAAGAAATTGCCCGCCCCAAAATCAGTTGCCAACCAATGATCAAATAAATGTATATATATATTCATGTATATTCATTCCGTTCAAATCTGATTCTGCCTTCTCCTCATCGTCAGTGTCTGCATAATTTCTATCATGAAGTTGAAATTTGCCCTAGTATCAGGTATAACACTGATATCTACTGTTGCCACTGTTTCTGCCCAAACCTGTATATCGGCTCTTCCATTTCAAGGATGTAATGTACCTGACAGTGGAAGTGATGTGGGTATTACAGTCGAATTAATTGGATCAATAACACTTGCAACTAATCCACTTGCCCAATATATCAGTGATGTCGACCAATATAGTGATTTGACTCAACAGCAAATAGCTGTAATTCAACCTCAAATGCTCGCTCTGATTGCAAATGTAAGTTCTGCTATCGAGGCCGCTCAGAATTCCAGTTCATGGTATGTGACAGGAGATACTTGGGATCCATGCAATGCCTATTATATTGCAAGCACTTTAAATTTTGCCGTTTATGACGTTTCTGCAATGATAGAGATATATAGTTACTATTTGCCGAAGGAAGAACTCTATACTGATAAAGTTGCAATTGGTGAAGCTCTGTCAAGCTTGTCAAATCAGCTTTGGTCACTGATACAATACTTCGATTTGCCATGCTACAGTACAATCCAAATCGTTGAATACATGAATTATAATCTCGCTTCTATTAATCCGATAATTGCAAGCGCAACGGTGACTGCGACCACTCCTACTGTTACTACTTATTCATCGACTTGTCTAGCAACAACAACCTGTTCATATACTAGTGTGCCGCCCTATTCAGTGTCTCCATCTCTTCTTGTTCAGGAGACCTACACGGCTTCCTATACACCAGTTTGCCCTTTACCTACTCCATCATCAGGATGCCCAACAACCGCTTCAGCTCCTATGCAAACCGCTATCAACGAGCTCTCAACTGTTCAAAATTTGGTTTATGATTTGGCAACAAATGTGGGAAGCTTAACGTCAGAAGGTCCAGTAATTGCTATAATGCAGTATAGTCAGGTAGAGATCGCCATGCTTAACCTGACTAACACCTTTGTCGATTCTCTCCAACAAGCCATGGCCATACAACCTTTGAGCCAATGTGATCTCAACCTATTCTTACAATATTGGAATCAAGCTAGTAATGCTGTAGGAGAACTTATTGGCGGTTTGGCCGGGATAGCTGGAGATAACATGGCTGGAAATAATCCTACTGGCTTTCTGAATGTCGTCTGGCCACAGTCCCTATTGGCTGAATATTATTTACCAGAGATTACTTTGATTCTAAACAGTTTGGCAGCATTGCAACAATTCAATGCTGTGACATGCTCAGAAATGGCTGAATTTGTGACTATTTTGAACAGTTATGTTGATATATATAATCAATACGTTATTCAAGACAATCTTGCCGTAGGCTCGATTGGTGGTTGGGCTAGTTTGTCATATTATGACAATATTTGTGTGACACCTTCTGGTGGAAGTTCTTGTACGACAGCAGCGTCAACGACATCAGCGTCAACGTCAACGACATCAGCATCAACGACATCAGCGTCAACGACATCAGCATCAACGACATCAGCATCAACGACATCAGCATCAACGACATCAGCATCAACGACATCAGCATCAACGACAGCAAGATCAACGACAGCAAGATCAACGACAACAAGATCAACTACAGTTGTCACTAGTTCCACTGCACCAACAACGAGTGTTTTCACCACTTCCACTGGTTCTTCTACGACAATTGTTACTACTTCCAACAACTCTTCTACGGCAACTATCAGCTCTTCTACGGCAATTAGCTCTACCTATCTTAGTACCACCAGTTCAACTGAGACTGGCTTTGCCTCCTCTACTTTGAGTGGTTCATCACAGCCTAGCAGTGGTGTTTCTATATCTTCTTCATCATCCATTGTTTCTGTTTCGCCATCCGCAACTACATCCTCAACTAGTAGTGTTACGCCATCTTCATCTCCATCTGCACCAACAACTACGACTACAAGTATTGTTTCTGTTTCGTCAAAGACCTCTAGGAGTACATCATTCTCATCTTCACCAACAATTACAACTATTATTCCTACTTCGTCAACTAGCAGTGGCCAATCATTTTCATCTTCACCGGAAACTACAACTATTATTCCTACTTCGTCAACTAGCAGTGGCCAATCATTTTCATCTTCACCGGAAACTACAACTATTATTCCTACTTCGTCAACTAGCAGTGGCCAATTCTCATCTTCACCAACAATTACAACTATTATTCCTACTTCATCAACTAGCAGTGGCCAGTCATTTTCATCTTCACCAGAAACTACAACTACTGTTCCTATTTCATCATCGATTCCTGTTTCGCAATCATTAGGTTCGTCAACTTCATCAGCAGCATCGCCAACCACAAGTCTACCAGCAGCTGTTGCCAGTGCAATTCTATCCCTTGATACAGCGGATCTAGAGCTTGCATCAGTGATCTTGCTTCTCGAGTCTACAGATGGTTCTGCAACAGATATAGCGACCCTTTTATCTGCATTTTCAACTCTTAATTCTGTTCTTGAAGAAGTTCAAGCCAGTGCCAGCGGTCTGACCGCTAATCCAGCTCTTATAGCACCGTTAACTTCTGTTGTTAATAATGTGGTGGATGTTATCGGAGATTTAATTACCATTTTACTAGAACAATCTACAGCTGGTTCACTCGTGGCAAGACAAGAAACTCTCTCTTCTGTCATTTTGACTGAGATTAACAGCCTTATTCAGTCTACGGAAGGTTTTATTCAAAGTTATGATTTAAGTTGTAGTGTTATCACATCTCTAACCAATACTTTAAATAATGCTATTGAAGATGCAAATTCGGTTGCAGTACCTACTATCGGTTTGTTTCCTATAGTTTGCCCTAGCACAAGCAGCCTTCCTACGACCACTAGTACTGGTAGCGGTACTTCTAGCAATGGCCAATCGGGATCATCGGTTTCATCTTCCAGTTCTATCAGTAATAGGATTACCACCAGATCATCGTCACTTGTAACATCACCCGCACCAACATCTGGCTCTACTTCGTACACAACAATAGTTGAGACTATAACTGTGAATGGGTCAGCTGTTGTGACAACTACTGTTTGTCCATTGACAGAAACTTCTGCTGTATCGTCGTCGTCCACCTTGTATGAGACCAAAGTTCTGACTATTACCGAGAGTGGTACTGTATACGTCACCACTACGGTTTGCCCATTGACTGAAATATCAGCTACCGTTGTCGGTGGCCCATCATCTACTTTGTACGAGACTCAAGTTTTAACAATTACTAAAGGTGGAGAAGTTTTTGTCACCACTACTCTTTGCCCTTTGACCGAAACGTCTTCTGCCGTTGTGTCATCACTTGTGAATACCAACAGCAAGTTTGTTTCTTCTGTTTCATATTCTACTAATTCGGTAAATATTGCCAGTAATGGTTTGCCTTCTGAGTTTAATCCATCAATTTCTGGTACTGTTGCTGCAGTTGTTGGGGCCCCATCGTCTTTTTCTTCAGGCTCCATTAATGTTGAAGGCTCGACTTCTTCTTCACCTTCAGTTACTTCAGTTAAAAACAGCGGTTCTTCATCTGGGTTAGTCCAGGCATCGGATGCTTCAGGACTTCGGACAGCCATTGGAACTTTCATTACCGGAAGTCTTTTCTTTGCACTTCTCTTGTAAAAACAAAACAAGAAAGAAAAATATCAATTTATTTCTGTTTTCCTAAAAACTTTATTCGTTTCAATCTAACATTCATTACATGTATATTTAATATCAATATAAATCTTTGTCATACTCTGATTTCTAGCTATCTCACTGAATTTTCTTGTTTCAGCCATAAAGCCCTTCAAGCAGTTCTCGAGCAATAGACATCACAGCCTATCAGAACAACCAGCAATATTAGCTACTCCTGTTATTCCAGCTAGCAAATTCAGCCTACAAAACAAAAATTTATACAGCTATTATAGAGATATATATCGGCCAACTTGTTATCAAATTCGATCTTGTAGCTATCAACGTTACTATTTACGTTATATTTCTTATCTATCATTATTCTATCTTTTATATATCAATTACAATTCTATCTTTATTTTATATCATTGATCATATCACTATCCTTGACTAGCACGGAATGCTAGTCGCGGACGAGTATTTGTTAGTACTTGATATTCCAGTGAGGTAGCGTCCTGACAAGGTGGTATTAGTCACCACTGTGTTACATATTTGTAAGCACATTATCAGACAATCAATATCAGACCGTTATACAAGACATCAACATCAGCCTGTTATAGGAGCTATCAATATCAGCCTGTTACAAGGATCCCCCATAAAGTAACTTCACTCTTAGGCTGTCGAGATTCCATCATGATATCTAGTTCGAATCTATTTTAGAGAGATCCAAAAAGGCAAATTGGCAATTGATAATTAACAAAGGGCTTTGTTGTAATCCTGATTACATCTCAATCAAAATGTCGGATGATGATGATTTCATGATGTCTGCGGATGAGGAGGATGTAAGTACACAAGCACACACACTGTTTTATTATGAAGAGAGATCTCAACTAACTAAATCTTCTCTAGTTCAACTTTGATTATGAGGACGACGAGGATAATGAGATGGAAGAAAATGCTGAAGAGGGCCAAGTTGATTTGGTAAGTGATCCCCCTCCCCCCTCCACCTAACTCTTGCTCTCGCTTCGCTCAGGAGAATATATGTACCCCCACCATACCCGAGACCGGAGTAGCCCTCCAGTCGTTAGAAGCATACCGAAGATGGGGGCGTGGAAATAGATTGATAAATTTTGTTTACTAACATTCCTAGGAAAATGCTTACTATAATGCCAAAAGTGAGTATTATGAGGTTAGAGGGAGTTTGGTTTGAATTCTGGCTCTAACGAATAGATTTGAAAGAAGATGATCCTAATAATGCCCTCCAACTATTCTTGTCTAATGCTAATAATGATTCGGAAAGCGAATGGTATGTTTTCTTCTTCCTCTTACTTTTGGACCAACCATTGTACTAACAAAGCCTCTTTTAGGTCATTTAAATCATTGAAACAAGCTATTAAGTTATCAATCTTACTTGGCAAAAGAGAAGAATTGTTAGGTTTATATAAAACATTTATTGAAAGAATTGGTCAACTCTCAAACGCTAGAAACTACGCAGAGAAATCTTTGAATAATATGATGGAAAGAGTCACCTCGAATGATCTTCAATTTATGGAGCAAATCTACACCGTGACTTTGGAAGGATTGAAAAATATAAATAATGAAAGACTGTGGATAAAAACAAGCTTGAAATTAGCTAATTTGTATGTTTCAAATGAAAACATTACTACAGATAAAAACATGATTCATAAAGCTGAAAAGATCATTAAGGACCTATCTGCCGTATGTCAAAAAGATAGCGATGGAAAGGTGAACAATACAAAAGGTACTTTCCTTTTGGAAATTTATTCATTGGAAATTCAACTTTGCACCCTCACGGGGAACTTGAAACGTCTCAGGGAACTCTATAACAAGACGTTGAATATTGAATCCGCTACACCTCATCCTCGAATCTTGGGTGTTATCCGAGAATGTGGTGGTAAAATGCATATGCAAGAAAAAAAATGGGATGCCGCCCGTGAAGATTTCTTTGAAAGCTTCAAAAATTATGATGAAGCTGGCTCTTCGAATCGTATTCAAGTCCTCAAGTATTATGTCCTAGCTTGTATGCTCTCAGAAAGTGGTATCAACCCTTTTGAATCTCAAGAAACAAAACCTTATAAAGATGATCCTCATGTGACAGCCACAGTGCGATTAGTAGAAGTTTTTCAAAGGTCAGATGTAGAGGAATTTAATCGACTAATGAAATCTCATAAGGCCGAAATCATGAATGATAAGTTCACAGCAATTTTCCTTGATGATATTGTTTTGTCAATTCGATCTTTGGGAATCCTTAGTTTGGTTAAACCTTACAATAGGGTGTCATTAGATTATTTAGCGAACAACCTGAGCGTAGATATTAATACGCTTTTAGAGATTATTATGGGTCTTATTTTAGATAATCGTCTTTCAAATGCCAAAATTGATTTGGTTAGCAAATATTTGGATCTTGACGTGAAATCTGATGATGCTAATAATGTTATCAAGAGTACTGGAAGTACCGCTAAAGCTGGGCGGATTCTACCTGATAGATATTACCAGAGTGAAGAGGATCAAGCTCAACAACAAGAACAGAAGAAACTCGTTAACGTTTCATCCAATGCTGTGGCCGCATCAGGAACTAAGGGATCATCGGGAACCTCCACTAGTAATGATGACCAAAATGTGGAAAGAACTATGGTATTATCCAGTTGGTTAAGTGCTTCTCAAAGTTTGCATTCTGCGATTCACCTTTCTGCAAAATTAGCATAGATGAAACTTAGCCTTTATAAATTATTTAATTATTTAATAGATGAACCAGTGAATGAATTTTTTTACCTTTCGCATTTCCCAACTAGAGCACCTCTCTCTCTAGGGTTTGCCTCCAGCTACAAGAGTGCTTCCCCAGCCCCTCTGTTTCCGCGCTTCGCTCGAGTTTCTATCTCTTATGGGAGGTGGAGTAGGAAAGTCCAATGCAAACAGGAATAGTTAAATATGCAAAAATGGTTATTTTCGTGTAAATAAAAGACAAAAACAAAATGTACAACGGTAAATAAATATCTATATATATGTATATGGGTGAATTTTTCTTCAATTGGTAACGGCAGGAATGATTTTTTTCTCATTATGTTCATCAACCTGTGTTGATGAACCTCCTCTAGCAGAAAGAGCCGATTCACTATCATTAGCACCCTCTCCACCAAGAGATGAAATTCGATGTGTTAATCCTGGTGCATCGAGATGATGATGGACTTGACCATCCATAACATTTGGAGCAGGAGCGGTCCAAGCTAAATAATCCCGTCGAACTTCAACATAGTCATATGCGAATTCACCGATTTGGTCTTCATCAATACCCCTCATTTCACCATCCTCAGTAACACGTAAATGACATCCAGGAATATAATTAACAGCTAAACAAATAAGAACAGTCATAACTAAAGTATAACCAATGACTGCAAAAATATATGCAATTTGTTTATAAATTTGTTTCCAATTATGAGTCAACCAGCCACCAGGATGAACAGTTACTCCATCAAGTCCAATAATCCAATCAGCACCAAATAAGGCATTAAATAAAAGACCAATGATTCCGGCCATTGCATGTTCGGCGAAAGTATCCATAGAATCATCAACATGAATCAAATATTTTATTTGAGTTGAAAAATTACAGATGACGCCAGCAACTACACCAAGAATAACAGAAGCCCACATTGGTATCATACCAGCAGCAGGGGTAGCAGCTACTAAGCCAGAAATAATTCCCGAACAAACAGCTACGGTGGACCATTTTTTTTCTAAACGGAAATCAAGTAAACACCAAGATATGGCTCCAAACGCAGCACAAAGATTTGAATTCCAAATAGCATAAACAGCTCTTAAATTAGCACCAAGAGCAGAACCACCATTAAAACCTAACCAACCAAACCATAATAAAATAGTACCAAGAGTTACTAAAGAAACATTATGAGGTCTGAAATTTATAAGTAATTGTTCTTTTCTTCTACCAAGTGCAATAGCATAACCAAGACCACCAACACCAGAACCAATCTCGACAGGACCACCACCAGCGTAATCCAATACACCCCAACGAGCACCAGCCCATCCATCAGGACCCCAAGCCCAACATGCAATTGGACAATAAACTAAAGTTGCCCAAAAAAAAGTTACTAGCATAGCGGGGAAAAGTCTACCTCTCTCAGCAGCACCACCCATTATAATAGCTACAGTAACAGCACAAAACATTCCTTGATATGCAGCAAATAATAATTCAGGATATGGAGCATCTCCAGCCAGTACATGCCTTAAACCAAATCCGTATAAATTACCAATAAATCCATTAGTAGCAGTTGGAGAAAAAGCTAATGAATAACCCCAGAAATACCATTGAAATATACCAACACAGCCAGACGCAAGAGTGAACCATATCATTGATAAAGCAGACTTTCGTCTTGCCAAACCAGAGTATAAGAAACCTAGTCCTGGCACCATAATAAGTACCATACAAGTTGATACTGCTAGATATGAAATATCTCCAGTATCGAAATTATATTGTGGTAAAGTCGAAGAAGAAGTAGATCTTTCTGATAATTTATAGCCATTATTAGCATACGTCTCTGCTAATTTATAAGAATGCATGATGAAGAGAGGAAGTGAGGGGATGTGAATTTAAATGTGAAATTTGTATCGAATCCAAATTTTGGATCGAATAAAATCCCGAATAAATTGGAGCAGGAAAGGAAATTAATCAGGTTATGGAATGAATATGAATGAATACCAACAATATATTTCCACTATCGATAGTCTTCTTGGCTGCTTTATTATTTTATTCTCTCCTTCTAGCTCTCCTTCACTTTATTCGTTCTCAACTAATGTTGCTACAAGAAATATAAATGTAAACTTCCATATATCTATGATTAAATATACCAGGTTATATGATCAAAGTCTAATGTAAATCCAATATTCTATTAGATCACTGACCTACTTTGATGATGAGATATAATGATGATAATAAATAATAATATGTCAGAATGAAGAAGAAGAATTAAATAATAAACAAAATAAATAGATCGAGAAGAAATGAAAAAGTTGTAAAAAAACAAAAAAAAAATGGATCTAATCCCAAGTGGGAATCATAGTCTGTTATATATATAATATTTGCGATCTGCAATGCACACTACATATAACGTTACTAAGTCAGTATAGTTCGTACTATAACTCAACCAGTCATACATCCCTTGCATATACAATAATTAGTACCTAGTTAGTTAATCCCAAACTAAGGTAACTAAAACTCACTAATAATGAACTAACCTGAAGAGAATAGTATAATACCCGTGGGTACGCCAAACTATCAATTAAAATTCTATGAACTCTTCTATTTTCCACCTTTCTCATCTTTCTTCCCTATTCTTGTCCCTTCTCACCCTCTGACGCTACTACTCACTCTCACGTCATCATCTTCTCTTCCGAAATGAGACCGACCCGAATGCCTCCGGCTTGAGCGTAGCCCGAGACCCCCAGCTGTAGCTGTGCTCGAGAGACTTCTCCCAACGCCGGGCTCCTAATTATCGACTTGCTCAAAGTTTAGTCATTCCCCATTTTATTGAGGTTTTCTGCAGCCACAATAAGCGAAATGTGGGAGACACTTCTTCGTGGCTGATGACACACTTTCTTTCTGTCTACGAATAATATTCTCGTGAAAAGAAAGGAAACCTTATTTTCTTTCTTTTTTCATAGATGAATCTTTAAAGGAGGAAACTTTTTTAGCAGCTTTAAAATGATTGGTTAGATAGTGGAATCTTAAACATGTATGAATCATAAGATATTCTTTCTTGAAAAGATTTCTGCCGAGAAATTTGATTACGCAGGTCCAGGATTGGCAGAAAAAGGAAAAGATTCCCATACATTGCATAAAAACTTTTACGGTTACACGTACATACAGTACTAACAACAGGCTCTCGTTATAGTAATATATTTGGTATCGATTTGTACCTCACACAGAAAAAAGATCGATAAATTGCCGACATTTCCTTATTGCCCTGGGTTTCTTTTCTTCCCTGGGAGCATACGCTCCAGCCGCCGGAGGCAAAAGAAAATTAGATAGATTAAGGGCATTGGGGCTATGCCCCAGCTACCGAGACAGATGCTCCGCCAAGCTGCTCAAAATGGTTAAATACCAAGGTATCTCTTGGCAGAAAGAAATAATCTCTCTTATCTGAGACAGAGCTGCTTACAACTAGAGAGTGTAATCTTAAGCTTAACCAGAAAGTAAAATGATAGGATATTATTGATTATATAAGGATAAGTTTTCAATATAAGATAGATTAAGTTGAGTTTCAGACTGCGTTGATTTTGGTTCTCATATCTAGAATGGGGTATAGATAACATGTCTCCGGCATCTGAGATGCATCCCCAGACTCTCAGCAATTGCTATGGTCAGCCGAGGATCCAACAGCGTGTGATTCAGTAGGATCCTGATCCAAGTCCTAAGAACCGATCTCATCTAAACTTCTGACTACTTCAACTCAGCCGTCTCTCGATTATTCAATCAATCTCCGTTATAGTAATATACTGAACAATGGAAAACAGCTTGGAGTGCTGTAATAATAACATGTATACTACTGCATACGGTATGTGGAAACGAACCTTCCCGAACCTTAAAAAAGAAAAGCTCGGTAGCAACACAGAAACCCATTGGGAAAAGTCTCCTCCTATATCTACTACAATTAATAACAGTTATAATATCTGACACTTTTTAATTTCACCTAATAAATCTTTTTTGTCATTCATATCCATAGACTCTGGTGATTTCTTTCATCGTCTTCAATAATAATATCCCGACCTTCATGTATATTTATACATTTCGTTTTTTTTATATTGCATTATTATTACATGTCTATGCACATTTAACTTTCCATGTCTCTGTGACTTTAGTTATCTCCACCAATAAAACTCATCTGTTAGAATCCGGGCTTAGACTCAATTGGATAGAGATAAAGCAAATGCAAGGATTTTTTTCAGCAGGATTTAACTTCCTAAATAGGAAATACTTAAATTAGTAAAGCCGGTTAGGCCGATCGATTGAACTAGCAATGATCGAAATCACGTTAAATTCACGTGATGTAACAGGAAGATATATATATACATATATATATATATATAATAGATATATCTATATATAAATATAACGAAGACTGTACTTCCGGGTCCCTTAAATTTTTAATCTGGCTCCTTTGGCTGAGGAATAAATCCCCATCGTACGATTGACCTCGTACTTGGATTTTTACACATTCGCTTCAAATACGCAGATCTAATCTCCTACGGAGTGAGTTCATTAGTGGCCGGTGATCAAGATAAATTAAATTGTTATTAGGTAATTAGCAACTATTGCATCTAGTACATAGAACATTGTACATATATATATAGTCATTTATTTATGTTTAGAAAATATCCGGACTAACTGTTGTAAGCTTTTGAGCTTTTCTTAAATTCCAATAATCCAACTTCGAAACATAATATTCTTCTCCAGTAACTGAATGAATGGCTCTGCTGAAAAACACTGGCTCATATGAAATGCCCTTCTCTTCTCTTTCCCGACGAACGGCTCGCTGCTTTTCTTCGACTCGGTTTTTTTCATCAGCTGCCTCGTCATATCGACCTTCTTCCATAGCTCTTTGATCTGGTCTTAAACGAGTATCTGTAGGAGCGACATAATTCTTCAATGAATCAGGAAGGGCATTCAATGTTATTGCAAATGATGTCAAATTGAAGGGGGCTTTAGGTCTTTCATGAGCCTGCCAGAGAAGTATTAGCAGCGAATCAGCACAAAACGATAACGATCCTCTGCGACCATGTATGTTGTTGGTACGAATCTTAATATCATCATCGTGGTTATCATTCACTACTTTCCTCGCTACAATTTTATCATTCCAACGGCCACCAACCACCCATTCAGGTTTACCAGAAGGATTTAGTACAGTACCTTTTAGTTCATAAGCATTGTTACCTCTCCATCCACGTGATTTAAAAGTTACTGTACATTTATGACCTAAAGTATGATTAATAATATCCATATCTCCATAATTGTCAACAACTGGCGATCCGGTAATGATACCTACAACACTACTAGTTACTTTTCGAAATGAATAGAGCTCTTCTTCAACCCCGGCCCCATCATCTGGTCTTAAGGTAAGATACCATCTTCCCAATGGGTTAATATCAAAACTTCGTCCATTAAACCTTGACTTAACATTACTAGCGCCATAAAAATCCCATTTAGCTGATTCTGCAATCATGGCCCCCACAGGAGGATGATGACTAACTTGCTCTGAAAATAGTCTATATCCACAATCTGGTCGACAGTATTCAAAAGTTTCCCCTAATAATGGATTGAACGGCTTGGCAATTCGATTAATAGTTGACGAGTAAGAACTGGCCGCAAAAGCAGCGATATGTGCCAATCTCAATCCTGGATCATCTACAATCTTTGCAGCTTTATCCAAAATATCTGTATATTCCATGTCTTCAGCTGATCTTTGTAACAAATTTGTACATTCATTGAATGACACCGGTAACGTCATCCTAGTCATATCTTTACCGATAAGACTTTTCAGCACTCCCCATAGACTGATTTTAGGACGATCATCCTCATTTAGCTTAAGTCTATCCCGTGGCGGTTCTTCATAACCAGCAAAAGAATTTTGACTTAATATTAGATCTTTTTTAACTGCTTGAAGTTTAGTGAGAGGAGAACTAATTTCAGTAGTTTGTTCTTTCCCTTCTTTCTTTTCTTCTTCTTCTCCTATCTTCTTTTCATAAAATGGCTCAAGGGTATCAAAGAATTCATCATCCTCATCCTCCTCTTCCTCTTCTTCTTCCAGTTCTTCCAGTCTTTGACTTTCAGGAGGGGTGACAATAGGGATTACTTGCTGTTGCTGTTGCTGTTGTGGTTGTTGTTGTTGCTGCTGCTGAGTAGTTTTAGCAGCATCGCTTAAAGCAGCACCTAAAGCAGCAGCTCCAGAAGTAGCTATTCCACCTAGACCTGCGGCAACAATACTATTATGTCTAACTTCTTTAAGAAGCCTGGTGGCTTCTTTCCTCTTCTGTAAAGCCTGATATAAATCTCCTCGAATTTTTTCATGTTCTAATTCAAGATCACGTAGATTCTTAACCCATAGTCTTTCTTTTATATCGGCACGCTCAAGCTTATGCAAATAATACCTCTCTTGAGCCGCTGACTGAGTAGCTTGTTGTTTAACAATTAATTCCAAAGTTTCTATACTTTGAGCAATTGCTTTCAAGCTTTCATCGAGTTCACTGCTACTAATACTTATACCACCATCATTATTTTTAGAGTCAATTGATCGTAATAAATCTTTAATTGCATTTGTTTCAAGGGTGACACTATCATCAAATCTTCCCCATTGCAAGTGAAGTTTACTACTTGCTGATTCTGGATCCGTCAATCCTTCACTGTAATCGTCCTCATTGAAATTATCATCGTCATCTTCGTCATCTTCATCTTCGTCATCCTCATATTCTTCGCTACCTGGTGGTATTAGATCGTTTTCAAGAACAGAAGAAGTTCCAGAGATTCCACTAATTACTGCGGATGCTGTACCATACTCATCGCTAGGATCAGTTCCAATTTTACTATTAGAACTGGCAAACATCTCGGTAACAGAACTTTTGCTAGCATGACTACCTACTGAGTGTTGTGAACTACGGCTGGAAGCAACAGATCGGCCAGCAGAAGTACTAGGCAGATTTAAAGTATTCTGACCATTAATATTTGTACCAGCAGTAGCAGTTGTTGCAGTACTCCTAGTAGAAGCAGTTGTTCCCTTTCGTTGAATATCAACTGATTTTAATTTTTCTTGATCTTTTGCGAATTGAATGGCATTTTGTAATGCCCAAACCCAACGATTTGTCTCTGCTGGATGATTACCCTTAAGATGGAATTTTGAGTTACTACCTTTAACAATAATTTCAAACCTCAATTTCTCCGAAGAATCTAAATGTAATCTTGCCTGACGTAGGCTAACAGATCCTCTGCAGGCTCTATCAGTATCATCTTGCTTTTTGTAATAACTAAGAACACCATTCTCCAAAACAAACCATCTTAATTTATAACCACCAGTGAAATTGGTCCATTTGTTCAAGTATCCTTTCATTGACGGACTACCATCACGACTACTGCCTAGACCACTAACTCCTCCAGAACCACCACTAGCACCGATACCAACGACACCACCACCAGTAGTAACGCCGCTGTCTCCACTGATAACTGGCTGATCTTTTTTAGCAGCTTTTAATAGCTTCTTAATAACATCATCTTTACTAAGTTGAATAGGTAACACGCCTTTAGAGTCTCGCTTGAAGGGGTCTCCTCCATGGGAAAGAATAAATTCTACCATTTTTCGATTCTTCTTACGAACAAAATCATGAAGTACAGTAGACCCAGTATCAGGATCTTGACCATTAATATCTAGTAACGCACTAGCTCGAGGTATAGACAATAATTCATCCAGAGCATCAATATTTTCTTCATCAAGGTATTTCTTTAATAAAGTAGCCACACGTTCAACGTATTGAGCTCGAGCGATCTGCATTCCCTCAGCTATAGCGGGTGTTTTCGACAATTCCACTGCTTGTTTTCCATGGGCATTTAGAATTGTATCATTAATTTTGGGCATATTTAATAAAAACAATGCAACATTTTGTCGACCATACAAAGCCGCTAGATGTAATGGAGTATTTCCATTTTCATCCGTTGCATTGACATCAATAATGTCTTTTGTGAGATCGCTTTTCGATAATAACCATTCAATTGTAGGCAAAGATGAAAGTTGTACGGCATAATGAAGTAATAATCGATCAGAAACCAATTCAGGTTGACTAGAAAATAATTCCTCCAATTCTGGAATATTTCCAGATTTCAAAGCTCCTATTTTCTTCAATTTCAAAATTGACGATGAAATCGAACCTGGTTGTTAATAAATATCAAAGCGAGGTTGGGTAGTGCCTTCTTTCGAGCCTAAATCCATACGCTTTCGGGCCCATGTCCACTTACTTTGAATGTGTGCAGCTGCTTCTTCTTCAATACCAGGAGAAAGAGTACTATTTCTGGTAACGTTGCTACGAAGTTAGTAACTATAAACTAAGGTACAGCACAGAAAAAAACATACCCAGATAGTTCCGCATCAGGCGACGACATTGTGATCAGAAATCAAGAAAGTTCTTCCCGTTCGTCTCCTCCAAAGGACTAATAAATAGATCAAATAATAAATCCTGTTAGGTAGATTCTGTCAAAAATAGGTAGATATAAATAAATACAAAAACACAACCATAAAAAATATGTGATGATCTATTATTTGTTAGTCAAGAATAACAATCTCAAACTGTTGGAATATCAGATGGAATAAGTTGACAATGAAGTGGTACTGGTCGGTTCAGGGGTAACTTAAAGCCCAATTAACGAAAAGGCTACGGTTGACAACAAAAAGGTATAGTTATAGAAATGTCCCTAACAAAATGGTATAATGGTAGAAATAGACAAACTCACTTACGGCCAACAAGAAGGGCAGTGGAGTGAGTACCTAAGGAATAGTTATGCCCTTCCTCGTGCCTCTATTCCACCCCGCAATATAACGGCCAACATAAAACGTAAGTTACTACGCTTATATAACTGAAGCATTGCATGCGTTCATGCAAGCGTGCATTGTCCCCATCATCTTCATAGGTCCAAACCAAGAATAGTATGGTATAAATAATCACAGAAGGCGATGTAGAGAGAAAAGCTCAACGAAAAGGTAAGATAAAAGGTAATATAGAAAAATAAAGGTAAAGTGACAAATGTCATTAATTCAATTAAGGTAAGACGTTCTTGAAATACTTATGAAATCGTGCTGATGTACATGACAATACGAGCTCACTTAATTAAGAATAACAATCCGATATTGATTATGGCTTACCCGAAAACGGTAACAAGAGACGTCGGTCGGCAGCCGGCGGCTGGTGGCTTCAGCAACCCAACAGCTGACGGTAATGAAGAGGGTGTAGTGTTAATTGAAATAAAATATGATCTCATGAGAGATAATTGTTCAAATCATCTCAAGAGATATATTTCAGGAAAAAAAAAAGAAGAAATGAAGTAACTATCGTTTGGTTGAGGGACAAAACAAAGTCTCGAACGAACCCCTATGCCATACCTTGCTACTGTAATAACATTGAGCAAAGGAACCAATGGGATTGTTGGATGATGGGAGAACGGAACAACTGGAAACAACTGGTAGCCAACTAATAAACACACATGAAATATGTATATAGTTTATTGCAGAGATAGCAGAGGATATCACGAAACGAATTAAAGGAGGGGTATAAGGGGAGCTATGCCCGGATAAAATATTTTATGATCAACAAATAAATAATGACCCAACCAGATATCATACTGGCCAATTGTCATTTTATTACATTTAGATCAATAGATCTAACCACATACTCCCTGAAAGAATTCCCAAATATTCAGCTAGACAAGTATACAAGTAAACAATCGACCAAGAGATCATCCAAACATGTATACCTCCAGAACAAATACTCTCCCCTCTTTACTTACATGTTATTATCAAATGGAGACAATTATGTAATGATATCAGACATCAAATGAATAACTCTAATCAACTAAAAAATAAGGAATAAAGAAATAAAGAAATTTTCAAATTCGAATGAATATTCAAAATTATATATCCAGCAGGTTACTAGCTTTATCGGCCGGTTTCCTAGCAACAACCACTTTTCAGATAAAGAAAGAAATATTTGATAAAGAGGTAGGGAATATCTGCTAAAGAGTAGGTAAGGCGTTTGAAGTGGTTTAATACAAAATCTCTTTATAACGATAATGACTTGTTTGCGTTTGGCGGCTGGTGGGTAGCCGGCCAGACATCCCAACTCTCGCGACGCTCGAAATTCTATAGCAATAACTATTAATTCAGGCATTTTGCAGTTTCTCAAGTGGACCGTTGCTGTTTCTCAAGTGGATCGTTGCCGTTTCTCAAGTAGACCGAAAGTTCGGAGTCTGGACTACACCCAACTACCGGAGCAAAAGTAGATTTGGCTGTTTTAGTATTAGCGTTATAACGGGTGATTTGATGGTGTGTTCTTATTGGAGCAGGTGATTTTTTTCGACGTGCATCCTAATAGTCAAAATGTTAACTTTATAGAAACGGAGTTTGAAACTTTTCAGATTTTCTTTCTTTAGAATTTCAACCTTTGATCTTGAGTTGTTCCTGAAGTTGTTCTTGAGTTGTTCCTGAAGTTGATCTTGAGTTGTTATTGAAGTTTTGTTTCTCTGTCTAGTTATATACTCTACAAAATGCTCAGATTATCAATTAAGAGAAACCCAACATTGACAACGACAATATTGTCGTCGTCGTTGTCTAGAAACTTCTCTTATTCTTCTATCATAAACAGTCAAGGAAATCATCATTCTCAACAACTAGGATCTGGATCTGGTGGTAATGGAAAATTCGATGTCATGTCTTTTATTAATCGAATCGATGCTCTTTATGATATTCAGAATAAAAAAGAACCTATTCAAGTTAAGGATTTAAATGTTTTACAGCCAAAGGCTCCTATTCCAAATCGAGCATCAAGTCAAAAAAATGCCCAGCAAAATAATACTGACAGAGGTTGGAATAATCGAGTGCAGAATTTTCGAAATAGACAGCACCAAGATTCTAATCAATCTCAAGCCGATAGACCACAACGTACTCAACAACGTACTCAACAACGTACACAGGGACAACAACAGTCGACTCAACATACACAAGGCCAACAACAAAATTTAAATCGACGTCATCAATATCGTGATAATCAGAACCAATCTCAATCTCAAGGTGTAACTACTGCCATTAGAAATTCTTCCCAAGAGAAATTGGAAATTCATGTTAGTCCGTCATCAAGTATTAGTGATGCTCTTAGTCGTCCTAAATTCATATCGAATAATAAAAATAATAATTCCTCGCCATCATCATCTTTCAATAGAACCAAAAGAGCATGGGGTGCGGCGGTCCCTCGTCAACAGGGAGCAAAAAGTTTCAGACAAGGTAAACCTGGCGCTATCAATAACAACTCTCGAAGAGGATCGTCTGCTACAAGTTTCCAAAAAAGAAACACTCGTAATGGAACTAGCAATTCATCTAGATCTCGCTCTTCAGATAGAAGAAACTCATCTAATTCATCCACTTCCTCTTCTTCTGAAGGTATTACTCCCGAAGCTGGATTGCAGATCATTGAAAATCTTATCGGTTATGCTAGACCTGTCTCTCAATATGCCGCTGTTCATAATATCAGCTCCCCTGCCACTATTGTTCGTAATTTGTCTCCATCTGCCATTACCTATGACACCAGAATATGGTCTGCTATTAACTCCTTAAGGTTGAATCCCCGTCAACGTCGTCTTCTTCGTTCCAATAGAAAATTGGCTTCTCAAATTGTTCAGCAAACTGTTAACGGTTCCTTCACTGAATTCACCGTAACCCCATCATCTAATACTGTTGGATTTAATTCATTAGCAAATAGTATCAACTCCAATTCCACTTTAAGTCCTTCTGCTAAAAAGTTGATAGCTCAAGTAGCTTCTGGAAAGATTCCTCTTTCTACTTTAAAGATAAAATCTTCTTCTTAGAATGAAATGTAAATAGATTATTATTATTATATCATATTATGCAAAAAAAGTATGTATACATATATCCGTACGTTTTCCAGTGTAAACACTACAAAGAATAAGAGCTTAGGGGACAGCAGTCAACCACCATTGTTATTGTCCATCCCTAATCCATTAAGCTGCTTGGATATAAATAAATTCTCCGATCGAGCAAGTGACCGCTTAATGGAACTTTGCGTTCGTTCACATAAAAGTCCCTTGAAAAATTGACTTAGATATCCACTAAGAATCTCTGCTGGCCATGAATCAGGTATATTGCCTAATACCACCGTGATATCAAGACGATTCCCCCATTGTTCTAGTAATTGTCTGGCACATACAACTCTAATCTCAGCATCGGAGATTTTAAGAAATCTCAGAAATAATTGTCGGAACAAATCCTTTTGGATTTCCAAATCTAACGGAGGCCGACGGGTGGAGAGGACATGGGTGACTCTTCCAAATATGCAATAATCAATAGCTGATTTATAGTCCGTTAAAACACCGCATAAAATATCAAGACATTGTTCGTGAAGTCCAAGGCGTCCAAATACTACACACTGTTCTATCAATAATGTTTCCGGTTCATCTTGAACGATTCTCATTAAACTGGTTGGGTCGAAATCTTCAATTGAATCCAGTAATTCCATTAGTTCTATTCGTAATTTGATAATGTCATCACCGGTTGGGGGTGACGTCGTTTCCGTTGTTTTTATCCCATGTTTTAATGGTACTGATTGGGGTGATGGCGGTCGGGACCTTAAATATTGAATATAACTTGTCTTGGGTATAGGCAATGCCCTATATGCTTCATAACTATCAAGAACATACTTTCTAATAAGCTTATTTTGAAGCTTTTCTATAATATCATCAATCATAAAAGTAGCCAAATCTGCAGCAAACAAATGGCTTTTTTGTTCATAAACCAAATATTTTAAATATTGTCTCCACGCTTGATCATTACTCATTGATTTCAAAATATCAACAACTTGAGATTCGTCAAACTTAACTTGAGTATCTGGACTAGTGAACAATTCAATGCCCACCTCTGGATATTCCTGCACTAGCCAACCACCATATTCCCAAACAATATCTGCATCATTACAATTATGTATAAGGTAAGATAACATTTTTTGTTCACCACGGATACCATTTTGGAGTACAAAATCTGCATCACCTTCAATTAACATGTTTTTCCAACAAGCCAAAAGTTCCGAAGTCATATCTAGTTTAGCATATAAATGAGCCAAGTACACGAATTTCCTATGCTTTTTCAGGAGTTCAATTGTTTCAGTAATGGAACTTTTGATATCATTGTCAATAGTATTGTAAATTTCATCGTCGGTAATTTTGACCGTCGAAAGCAGTTGTAAACTAAGATATGATAATTCTAATGATTTGAAAATATCATCCTTATCAGCCAGGCCTAAACTAGCCAAATCTCGTTTTTGAAACCACTCCCTATATAAATGTTTCAGAAAATCAACTACCCCTTTTTCTTGATTCTTTATTGAAGATTCATATTCTTTCTGAAGATGTTTAATTAGCATCTGCAGTCCATTAAATACCCAGATATCACCCTTGACATTACCTTTATCAAAAATGAAAATTATAATACGAGGGTCTAATGATGTAGACAGCCAAGGATTTAACGAATTAACTTCAAGGTTTCCCCCACCATCTTTCAAGCAATAGAGAGCAATTAACAGGTTCAGATATTGAAGTTCGACGACTGCCAATTCTGTGGAAACATCTAATCGTTCCATTTCATCATATACGTCATCGATTTTACCATCTACCAGGACCAATTTCTCCAGATTTATAAGACGAGGTGAAGGAATAAGACATTCGACACCGTTTTGTACAGTATATGCAAACAAAGAAGAAGAAATAATCGAAATATTAGCAGCCGTTTTGCGTTCATGTGAGATACGTTCCGTAATATCAGCTGTCACTTCCTCTACATTAGTGAGTAGCAGTATTAATGCTATTTTATCGATTAATGGTTCGTAAGGTACCGAATATGGGGTTATAACCGAAATTAATAATGGTTTTGAAGAGAATTCAATCGTTTGAATAAGCCGTTGATCATACAATGAATGTATTTGAATCTGATTGTCTATTGTAGCAGCCACATAGGGAAAATCTACAGCCACTGAAGAAGGATATTTGGACCAAGCAATTGTTCCTCTGGATATTTCTCCATCTATATTTACAACCAATCCCATAGCTCGATCTTGAGCAAATGTTCCACTTGTAACCAGAAATTCCTCTGTAGCTACAGGAAGTATAATAGGTTTGACTACATGCAATGTTGAAGACGAAGATGATGACAACTGTATATCGGCTATTGTATTAGTAGGAGAAAGTCCTGTGGTCGCAGTACTTGCAGCTGCTATAGAAGGAAAGACTGAAGATGAAGTAGATTGTGGACTAGTGCTTTCTAGAGTTTTCACATCTGAACTATTATCAATAAGATGATCCGATGATATAGAAGATGGAGTGATATCGGACGTATCAATAGCCGGAACATCAGATGTGACAATAGTTGGAATAGGGGCTGTAATAGTGGTGGGAATAGGAGAAATAGCAGTTTGAGCAGCTTCTTCAGAAATGGTTGTTTCTTGTGAAGAAGGTATCGTGGTGGAGCTATCGTCGTCTTTTTGCTCAGGTTCTGTACCGGCTGATGTTCCAATAGGAAATAATGGGATTTTCCTTACATTTTCCAAATCAATCAGATCATATGATTCTGAATTAGCAACCAAGGCAAAATTTGATCTTCTTATTCCAATTAATGCTCCTGGATAATCTACACTTCTAGCAAGTTTCAAAGTATCACCAAATACTTTAACGATTCGAATTGCTGATTTTGAGAAAACGGTTACATCAGCAGATATGGGAGTATTTGTCGATGGTCTCGTTGAAGGATCCAAAAGAATATCTTCATCATCAACATCTCTTGATAATGCGTTAACATCTCTCATAGAACCAACATTACTACAAGGGGCAAGTTCAGGTAAGGTGAAAACCGAAGTGGTTGATTGACTTAAAACTAATGCCCTTGAAATTGACGGCAGAACGACAATCTGAGTTACAGGTCGTTTCCTTCTGGCATGAGTTCTCTGTTTCGATGCAACAATATAAGGATCACTTTCAATTCCTGTACTAAAGAAATGCAAGATTTCTCCTGATGATGTTCCAATGTATATACTTGATCCTATATATTTCAGTCAGTATAAGTGGCCAATAACAGAACTTGAGCGAAGCACCATCCCAGAGGCCGCCCAACACAGCTTCCCTCAGGCGTAGCAAAAGATAGGGTCTGGGGACTACGCTTCTGATCGTCATCATACTCACCCCATGATTCAATACAAGTCACAACTACAGGTTCATTATCCGATCCTAATATTAACTCGTTCGGCACTAGCGGAACCCTTTTATAGGGACCTGAAGGCGTCCCGCTGGCCATAACGTCTAATTTATATATATATATCTGTATTTCGAGTCCTTGAAATGTTGAGAAACAGATGAAAACGATACAGAGATGTTGGTGAAGCTGGTGAAGTTTGTTTACTCCCAATTCAATCTCCCACTAAATTTAGCTGCATAAGACGTAGTAGAAGTATAACATAGCCTCCGTACGGTAACAACGACTTGAATAGAAATCCGAAGTATCGGATAAATAAAAGTTTATTCCTAATGATTGAGACAAATAGATATCGAACTGATTAAAACTATGGAAATATTAAATACAATTGAGCCAGAAATATGAGCTCGGTTTAAGTCAGAGTCCTGCACGTGATGAAAATGAATCACGTGAAATAGCACTTGGCACGTACAAGCTTACGGACGGTGTATTATGTCATTATCGCTATCACTATTATATTTCTAGGGGGATTCGTCGAAAATGTTCTTCTTCAAATATAGACAGAATGGGGATAGGAATGAGGATCGAAGTATTGGGTCTGATTTGAGGTGATCCAAGTACCGGGTCTGATCTGAGGTGATCCAAGTAGGGTCTGGTCTGAGTAGTTATCCAGTCAGGTACAACATATTTTCTCTACCCTAGTCTATGAGGTTGGAACTGTCCCAGAGTCTCTGATGCTAAAACACACATATTCCTGAGCTAAAATCAGATGAAAGAAGTGATCATGTCGATCCCCTAGTAGAATAACCAGACACGTATTTTCCACACAAATATCCACAAATATACACAACCATTTCCTTTCCCAATAAAAAAAGTAAATTAATTAATTAATTCAAATTCTTCAGGTATCATTGTCATGATATGGAATATTTATTAAATTATCAGTCTATTTATGATTCCCAAGATCAAAATAAAATATTTCCGAATTGGGTTTATCTTATCAAAATCTGAAGCAAATAGAGTGCGCGATGTCTCAGTAGAGGTAGATCATGTCACTCCTCTCATGCGTACCCAGCCGTGTCATTAAGCACATGACATTTAACGCAACTCCGATCAAGTAATACACTTCCGAAGAACTCTTCCTATTCAATCTCTCCCCTTGATCCATTCTTTCTTCATTCCTGATTTATTATTTCCATCTATGTCTGTTGTATTTCCCTTTGTATTGCCAACTACTGGTAGTCTCAATTTGAGTCAGTACATTTCATCGTCCAGATTTCACCAAATAGTCCTCAATGCCGACTCTTCTCGTGCCCTAGTTCGAGATACTTTGAAACGAGTCAAGCGCTCAGATTCCCCTGATTATCTAGCAGTAGTGAGGGTGAGTTCTTTACTTTGGCAGGAGTGGTCCGAATTTTTGTCTAACTATTCAGTCCATTGAAGATTATCTTCCTTATTTATTCACCATTCTTTCAGACAATGGTGGTTATTTTTCTGTTGAATCAGAACCGATTGTTGCATGGAGACTACCTCGAACCACATTATCAAGAACATCTTTAACAGGAGAACCTCCAAAAGTTGAAGTTCGATCTCTTGAGTTTGAAAAGAAAATGATTCTATTGACATATTCTTTGGCTTTGATGTTATTAGCTGATTCTGTTATAAATGAAGATAGAGAAGAAGAAAAAGAAATTGATAAAGATAGGAAATGGAAATTAGCCACTTCTCATTTGACCAAAGCTCAATCAGTGTTATGGTATTTGACCAATGATAAAGGGGTACCATCACTGACTAACCTCAATGGTCTAATAGCCGGGTTACAGACTCTTACTGGAGGATCACTTCATTTATTAATTATTTATAAGAATTTAGAACGTGAAATTGAGGAATCTTCGGATGGATTTTATTATTCATCATCATCAACTGGTGGTAGTGGGAAAAATAGCAGTGCCAGTGGTACTTCTCCTAGTTTATTAAGTCGAATAGCTATATATGCAGCTGATAGATTTGGATCTGCTCTTCAAATGGTTAGCAGTAGTGGTGGCAGTTCTAGCTCTGCAGCAAACAAAATGGTATCTGCTATAAGTCAGAATAGTAGTGGAGGTACTGGTGATAGCATTATTGGTTCCTTTACTTTGAATAGTTGGCTGAATGATGCTCGTAAACTATGTATAGGAGCCTCTCATAAGTATATGGCCTTTGAACAAGAGAAAAAGGGTAATACTGGTAGAGCAATTGGTCATTTGAATGCTGGCTTAGAGGCATTGGGTGGGAATAGTAACGGTAGTAAAAAACCCGGTGCTCTATTAAAAAAGGTGGTTTCATCAAATTCCAATGGTAAACGTGGTAGTGATGAAGGCAATAATACTAGTACTATTAGCAAGCAGAAAATAGGTCTTCAGAGGCCGGCCAATGATCTACGAACTTCTATGTTAACGGTTTTACATGCCTACACAACCTCCAATGACAGCTACAGTTTTCAGAAAGTACCTAAACCATCAGATTTAGAGGCTGATCGTCCTTCTGGTCGTGAAGTCATTTCGTCCACTACTCCTTGGGTACCACCGGAAACTCTTATAACAGCGACCGTTGATCTAGGGTCTGTATCCGAGACTGGTTCGAAATCATCAAATAGGGTTTATTATTAGTTGCAGTCACTATTGTACTTAATATATTATTTATTAATGGCAGGTTGGACCGGGTCTGCAGAACCTAGTTTGCTTCTGTTGATGCGCTGGTTCCTAATTCTCGCAAAGGAGAATACCGTACTTCACCTCCCTAAATAAAGTTGATCGTTACGTATCTTGTATTCACACCTGATTCGTTTCAGAGTTCGTGGTAGCAGCGGTTTCAAATGGCTGACGACACATAGGACATAAACCTCTTGAAGTCTCTACCTCAAGCCATTTAAGAACACAATGCATATGAAAAGAGTGATGACATTTTCCATTGACTAAGTAGAAAACTAAGTTAGAACTACTTCATAACCATGGCCATTCACTTTTCAACTTACTTAATGGACATTCATCACCGGGATATTTACATGTTGGACAAGTTCCATCAAACTGAACTCTACAAATACCACACACTTCATCTTCAGGCATATCCCATTTCCATAAAGCAACCGCATTCCATTGTTTAATGGTAACTTTCATATTTTAACGACACATATGATTCGTCTAATGTCATATAGTTAGAAAAATATGGTGTGAAGATGGTTTGTCACCAGAACTTATTGTTGATTTTCTAATAACTGGCTGGTATTGAACTTTGTAGTGTAATAATACGGCTGAAAATAACTAAGAAAGTTCTAAATTAGGAATAAACCTAGCCCAAGATTAATATGGAGGGTTTTACCGGGGTCGCCAAAATTCTGAAATCAATTGATAATGAGTTAAATTATATTCTATGTATTTAGTAAATGGATAATTAGATGATGTTGAAAAAAATAATTTCAAAACTATTCCAAAAACTGATGGTTTTATGACATCTTATAATTTTCATATTTTGCTTGTAAAGGACTGTGATCGCTCCTGTGAATCCTTATAAAGGTCTTTTTACTATAACTGACCCAAATCTTTCGTTCTCAGTAATTTCGGTCTCACTCCTTCCGCTCACTTGATTTGATATCTTCCTTCTGTCCGTCTCTCCCTCGTTTTCAAATTAATAACATTCTTTTCCTGATAGGTAACGAGCTATGGATAAATCACCTTCTGAACCTAAGAACTTTGAGCTTAGGGAACAAGATAAATGGTTACCAATAGCCAATGTGTCGCGAATTATGAAAAACGCGTTACCTGAGAATGTTAAAGTATCAAAGGAAGCGAAAGAGTGTGTACAAGAATGTGTTTCTGAATTTGTATCATTTATCACTTCTGAAGCATCAGAAAAATGTAGTGCGGAGAAGCGGAAAACTGTTAATGGAGAAGATATTCTTTTTGCAATGACATCTCTTGGATTTGAGAATTATGCTGAAGTTTTGAAAATTTATTTAGCCAAATATAGAGAATTCCAGGTTTTAAAACAGGAACATAAGGGTGATCGGAAATCAACTGGAGGAGGACCTGGTGGTTCAGGTGGTGCAGGAGGGTCGGGTCTTGATGGAGACGGTGATGGTGATGGAGATGGTGCCGGTATTGGTGGTGGTTCTGTTGGCTCAAGTCATGGCGATATGGGTCATGATGGGAGTATTAGTGGTGATGATGATGAGGAAGATGATGATGATATTCAAGATGGGGGAATAAGTACCGGACAGGAAGAAGAGACTGGTCATCAATCATCATCTGCATCTACAATCCGAATCGGGTCTAATGGTGAAGGTCCAATTAAATCAGAATCAGTAGTAAATTCTACGTCGGCTGGTTATGTAGGTTATGATGATGATAATACCTATAGTAGTAATACAACGAATCATGGGCCACCTGTTGCGCCTAATGAAGAAGCCATATATGAGGAATATAGTGGACAATATACGAATGTTGATATGAGTCAATTTTGAGGAACACAGAATATTATAATGACTGTGACATCAACAAGATACGAGGTAATGATTTTATATATATGAATGATCTCCAGGCCAGATTTCCTAATTTCAGCCTGCCAATTTAAAAACTCTGATTGCTATACTAATGTCTGGTTAAGGCGATTATACTTTCGCAGTTAGTTTACTACTCCTAATCGCCCTGTAGTTCTCGTTTATGATAGAGGTTTAAATGGCTAGGTAGAGGCGCCAGCAGGCAACCAGGATCTGGTGCAGAGCAGCCGGAGGCGAACTCAGAAGGGCGTTCGGGACCTCCAGAATAACGTAGAAGAACTGTGCATTCTAGATAGGGAGTTTTTCCTTTGAATGCAAAATTAATAATATATTTATATTTATTCTGTTGACTTTCTTTTATAAATGTTCCACTAATAACTTGCTTCCCTTATTCTCCTCAGAAGCAGCCACAATTGCCTTCTTATGCTTTTTAAGTACCTTGATGAGATTGTCTTTTCCATCTTCTAGATTCTCTACAAGCGATACAACGACAAATGAACCATCACCCGTAGCCCAATCCTCTGGATATTCAAGTACCTTCGGTAGCAAAAGGTTCTTGAAATTAGTGGGTTCTTGAACTTTATCAGTTCTTTTCTCCTTAGCGTTCCATAAACCATCTTGAACTAAAGTTCGTAATAATCGGGCCGAAAACGGTTCGTGGATTAAGTTATTCTTATTAGTAGAATTAGGTGTCGAATCTCCAAAGATATCAGCCACGACTTCAAGTGCCTTTGTACGTTCATCCCCTGCCTTAGTAAATAACAATGCCTCTGAAACAAACTGGGCACCAAGAGATTCCTTTAGAATTGTTCGTGGTTCAGAAGAAATCGCCTTTAATATGAAAGGGGAAAATGCTTTACAAAGTTCTAATCTTCGAGTTTCATCATCTTTTTTAGAGGTTCCTTTTTTTAATTCATCAATGTCACGAAATTTAGCAATTATTGATGGAGTGAAATATCTTGGTGACAAACCTAATAACAAATACAAAAATGGCCTTCTTCCGGTTTTTGAAATTAATAATTTACTAACATTCTCTTCAAAATCCGGGATGAAAGATTTTGAAACAAGTACAGTATCATCCACAGTCATGAAAAGAGTAATCAGAACCAAATATCCGTGTTCATCTTCAGCTAATTTAGAAGCAAATGATTTCAAACTTCTTACTAATCCCTTTCTTTCCTTAGCAGTAGCAATACTTAATACTCTACATGCTACTTGAGAACCCTCATCAGTATGAACAATTTCAGCAAACTGTTCAGTAATTAAATCAATGAATTCTTCACGTTCAGAATTAGAAGTTAAATCAATATTTTTAACATATTCCAACATAGCAGCATGAATAATTGTAAATCCAATCGATCCCTTATTGACTGCAGAAGTGATGACTTCATTAAGATTTTTCATTAAAAAGGGCCTCTTATCAGGGTTTTCAGCAATAATATCCGATAAAGATTTATCCTTTGCAATATCTCGAAATAAAGCAAATTCCGATCCATAAAACTCCCTGACAATTTGTGCCTTATGAGCAGCAGTTGAATAATCCCTATACGCATCCTCGATCACATAGGCACCCTCCTTATGTTTAATAAGTTTACGGAAATTTCCATGCAATTCATTAAGAACATCATCACGAACTTGACTCGATCCATAGTGAAGTAATTTGACTAGTAAATATTTACCATAACTACTTTTAGCCAACTCAACATATGAACCTTTTAAGGCTTTTGTTATTGCCAACCGTTTTGATTTATCGGCATATTTGAAAATCGTTTGAATAACTCTAGAAGCATCATGTTTAAAAACAAGTTCCTTAACTTTATCATGACAAAGTTCCCAAGCCTGTTCTACTAACTTTTTACGTACTTCGCTAGGTAATCCATTTTTCACACGGAGTTTCTCCCAAATTTGTTTGATATGTTGAATTTGAGCACCATTAGCACGATTAAGTTTCCGTTCTTGTTTAAGCCTTTTTTGTTCAGCATGTTGTTCTTTAGATTTAGCAGATGAATCAGCAGCAGTATCATCATCACCATTTAATTCATGAGAATTGTCATCATTTACGTCTTTGTCATCATCATCTTCGCTAACATCAAGATCATCTGAATCTAAATCTGAATCTGAATTTGAATCCTGAACTTCATTCTCATCCTCATCATCCTCACTTTCACTAGATGATGATTTTTTGGTTCCATTAATTTTAATATCTAGATTATCTTCTGAATCGTCACTGAAAGAATCTGATTCGTCTTCAATCTCCTCTTGACGTTTAAGCTTTTTAGACTTCAAGGTAGTAGAAGTAGGAGGTTTGCTTTCAACAGCACTTGCCTTCCTCTTATTAATCACTTTTGTAGTGGTAATAGTAGCACTAGAACTCTTCTTCGCCATGATTGATTAATAATAAATAAATTAAAATAAACCTGACCTATATAAAATGAATAAACCAATAGATAGATGGCTATAAACTTTAGGTATCTGGAAACTTTTTCACATACAAAATCGATTTGTGTGTATTAAATTTTTTGACATGCGGCTGAAATTTTTTTCAACTTTACTTTTTTCTGGTGATCTCTCCAGCTAGTGGGGCCGGGTAAGGATCTGCATCATGACCGGGTCCCTTTCCACTTGCCTCCGGCGGCTGGGGGCGTAGCCCCCAGACCCCCTAGCTCTCGCTACGCTCGAGAATCCCCCAGCGGGGCCGAAGACACCATTCTAGAGAATAGACACAGCTAGGTACTTGCTGAAACCAATATACCATTCACCAAGGCATAACTACATCCATCGTTCACCTACAGAACTAAATGTTCTTTGGATAGTGATAGAAAAAGTTCCTAAACATGTTCGGTCAATACTTGATGGAAGGACATGGTCAACAAGGCGAGGTGATAAAGGAAAGATACCTGCGTCTAGGGAATCTTTAGATATGATATACAGATGAGACTTAAAACGTGCAGATGTCCTAGCCCCAGATGTTGGAAACTCTAATTAGTCTCTGTTCAACCTTTCTGCTGGTGTTCTTGATTGTTCACTATTTGTTGTTGCTCCTGCTCATATTTCTGATACTCTTGAAGTTCACGTTCTTCCTGCATTATTAAAAAATCTAGAAGATCCGCTTCATCTTGTATAGTCTGTTGTTGATTCTCTTTGCTGTCGTTATCTTGAAATTCTTCGGGATATGTAGAATATGTCATAGCTTCGCGATCTGCTGGTGCCTTTTCCTCCTTATACTGTGCTAACAAATAATAATCACTCATAGAATCGAATCCTCCACGAGCATTAAGTGAAGCTTGTTGACGTTTTTCTTTTAATTTGGCATTTAAATCTTCTCTTCTTTGTTCACGAGCTCTCAATGGTGAAGAGAAATGGGTTTCCGGGTGTTCAACAAAATGTTTTCGTTGAGTCGCCGGTGACGAAGATAAAGGTGAACTTTCTGGAGAAGCATGTTCATAAGAATGAAGAAAAGAAGACATTTGTGGGGTATCGCAATGAAAATGAAGATAAGGAAGAGAAATGGTATACGCGAAATCATGTAGTTAATTAAAATCACGATAAACATCACGTGATTTTCTATATGCGGATCGATCGATCGATCGACCAGGGCGTGGCCCAAGATCTTTTGCACTCGCTACACTCGAGGTGTTAAATCTCTACTGGAAATTTCTATCTCGAGTGCAGCGAGAGCTAGGGGTCTGGGGCCACGCCCAGCCCCGGAGGCAGAATCGGTAGGAGGGTCTCGAGTTCATCACTTCAATTCCCAAGTAGAAAGTGCTCCGAAATCGCGCTGTATATTATTCATATATCAATCATATAGTCCTTTCAACATCATTCTCCTTTAGCACTTGCAATATTTCGAGAGCCAATTCCCTTTATCCATTTGGATCTATTATGAAGGAAATGGCTCAGGAGCTAAGTGTCTAAAAACGACCAAGGGTTTATTGTACGGCCAATTAAGGTTGCATGATGCATGAAACATTTACAAGTCAACTGTCATTTGAGATCGATGACTTGATATTGCCGTGTCAGCGTTCTCATAAACATGAACAGAGAGCAAATAAAAAGGAAAGAAAAGAGTTGAGATGAGCATCCATAGGCTTGACTTTGTTAGAGCAACCAAGTACAGGTACGAACCGGAAATCGGATGTAAATGTTAATGTCAACCTAGACAGATTCAGGAGAGCAGAAAACGCAATTTTAAGGAGACAGATGCAAAGCAAGTTTCAATTAAAAATCTATATGTTATAAATATTCGGCGACTCGGCATTTCTTATCGGTCGTGAATTGGCCGGTCAAAGGGAAGTGATAGGAACTGGTGACCACTGCGTCCAGAATCGATATACGACGACGATATAACTCAGAGGTTAAATATAAACATCGGAAACCATCGGAAATGAATATTATGCAATACATCGGCTGTTCATCATGCAGGGGTGAAGTTATATCAGGTACGGTTGGTTCCGTTCCAGACCTCGAGAAGCAGCCGGAGAAGAATAAGGAAGGTGAGCTAGAACGTCCGATTTCGGAGTCAACGGAGGCGCATTTCAGACCCACTTTCGATTTGATTATTTATGTCCAGAGGCTGGGGGATGTCCGTTGTTTTCGTTAATTCAACAAAAGCACCGATGTTTCGCTTGAGAAAGTCTTGGAATGGAGTATTATATTCTTTGTCTGCTAAAGTAAACATAGACTACAAGTGTACACTAGGTACCTCCTACATGGATATTTGAATTTATTATGCATCACGTTTCTGTTCGGCATGTCCGCCTGACTAGAAACAATGCCAAATATGAGAACTTAATGAAGCAGCCAGTAGAAGCAATGCTCGTCATTAATTACAGGGATGATTGATTCAAGCTCAAGGACTATATTTTGAATACTGAGACATATAAAATGACATTATTGAAACAGCTATGAACTAGACCTTTGAGGTTAATAACTACTGGAATTTAGGAGGAACAAGGGAATTGGAAGGTCGGAGTGAAACACGATAACGAATGCAGCATGGAGCGAAACAAGAGCTAGGGGTCATGGAGGACTGGTTGCCTCCGGTGGCTGGGGCATAGCCCCAGACCCCCAGCACTCGCGTAGCTCCAGCCGACCCTCTCACTTCGCTCCAGATTAAAATCGCTATTCAGTATTGTCAGTCTCTCTTATTTATTTGACATGTGTGTGTATTGTGGGCACACATGTGTACGTGTACATACATTCCTTGATGACTTGATTAGGAGATTTGCATGAAAGTGTTAGGTGGGACACGAATAATCAAAACAACGCGAAGAGAGATGTTGTTTATATACGACGCGTAAAACTGGAAGCAAACAAGACAAAGGACAAGGAACATATATCGGAAGCATCAATCAATTATAATCAGATTGGGATCAAAGTGATATGAGATGGCGTGTTGAAAACAAAAATTAAACTGATATCTTATCTCACTAAATATATATATAACTATTGTATGTACTCTTAGATGGTGATTTGACATCAGAAACTTTTTTTGGGGTTTTATAACAAATAAGATTTCGATTTTATTAAGTGATTTCTATACTAAAACCATATCTATGAACAAGAGAACACTACACTCTACTATTCCTTCCGTCATTTCTCCTGATTAACAACATCTCATCGCGTGGACAACTATATACCCCCTGTGGTCATTAGATACCTAAAACTATATACCCCCAATCAGACCATCAGATTAATTGTTCAAAAAGCTTATTTAGCAATTGATTGTTGGCTATATATAAACTTGTTTGTAACGGGTTCAGACACGACCGCGGTTATTACTATATAAGTAGCTGTGCATTCACTTAATTCAGTGAAAAAACGTAATAACGGGGTTGGTTCACGATATCTGCTGCTTATCATTTAAATTGATCGACAGAAAGTAAGTACGATTGATTACTCGATTCAGATATAAACAGATCAATTAAAGAACTCCACCATTGCCTGCACTCCTTTATTTAAAGGTAATTAACGACTTGGTTAAATCAAGAGGAGTTCAAAGCAGACACAACCGATACTCAATATCAGCGTCTCAGATCTCAGATCACACATCGGCAACTTAGCAGCATATCTCAGCATCTTGAAGCACCACCGCTCCACTCTACAGCTGCTCCACGCATTATACGACCACTTCATCGGCAGCTACCAGCCACCTAGTAAGTTCCCATACATTAAGCTTGCCAACCAATCATTACTCCCAATTGTTTTTTCTTTTTTCTGTCATCTGCTGAAAAAAAGTTTATAAACTTCGATTATTCTTGCTGATAAACAAAAGAAAACGAGTGAACGATCTGGAAATAAAAAAAAGAATATTATATTATCTTCTTCTTTTCCCTGGCTAATGATCCTTTTTCTAACTTTAAATAGAACATTCTTCACGGAGCAATAACACCGTTGCTTCTGACCCAACAGGGACTAAACATTAACCGCTGATACCAAAACACTTATCGTGTAGACCAGGGGTCAGCATTTTTTAAATCTCAGCAACCGTCGGTCACACTAAAACAAAAACGCGAAATAATAACGACATATACACGTTTAAAATATTTTCCAAACGGGAAATTCAAAGTCAAAGGGGTCATAATATTTTGTTTTTTCTTAGCAAAAGTTTGAATATTTTATTTTTCAAACGGGGTTTGTTGACGTATCTCATTTTAAGGCGTCAGTGGGGCCGAATGGTTCTTATGAATTGGAACTGGAATTAAATTGTTTCTATTAATATTAAGCATCTATTAATTTCCCCGGTTTTTCTTCTTCATCTTTTTTAATAGAACTTTTTTTTCTATAGGAATTGTGATATATCATTATCTCTTAGGGAAAAATTTGCTGGCAATTTTTCACTATTTATTTATCATCATGAGAGATTATAAAATCGTCGTATTAGGTGCTGGTGGGGTGGGAAAATCAGCCCTTACCGTTCAATTCGTTCAAGGAATTTATTTAGAATCGTATGATCCAACCATTGAAGATTCTTATAGGAAATCATGTCTAGTTGATAATAGATCTTGTACATTAGAAATCTTAGATTCAGCTGGTGTTGAACAATTTACTGCTATGAGAGAATTATATATTAAAAATGGCGAAGGCTTCATCCTTGTATATTCAGTAACAAATCAATCATCATTACAAGAGCTATTAGAATTAAGAGAACAAGTCATTCGAATTAAAGACAATCCAAATATACCTATTGTTCTTGTTGCTAATAAATGTGATTTGATGGATGATAGAGTAATTGCTCCTCAAATAGGTGTCAAGGTAGCAGATTCTTGGGGCAAAGTACCATTTTATGAGACTTCGGCAAAATATAGACTTAATGTTGAGGAAGTTTTTATTGATTTAGTTCGACAAATTATGAGACGTGATTCCGGATTTGGTTCTTCATTAGGTTTACGCAGTGCTAGTATTGATGAAAAGAAATACATTCTAGGTCATTCATCGAATAATTCTTCTCATCATTTTCATCATAATCCTGCTGTTTCTCATACCAGTAGTAATTCTACAAGTAGTAATTTTAGTTCCACAAGTCATAATGGTATTATTGCTGCTCATAATGGTCATAATAGTAATAATGGACTTGAAGGCTATGATTATGCTTTTCTAAATTCCAGTCCCAATGACAATAATGCTAATGGTAAAAGTAAAACAAAACTTTTAAGGCCAAAACCCAGTAGCCGGAAATTATCGTCTAAAGCTTCTTCTTTATCATTACGGCGTCATAGGACCCATAATGGTTCTACTTTAAGTAATAAGGAAAAAGAGTGTGTGATAATGTGATCTCAACACTGACCAACAAAAAAGGAATTTGCACAGACACGAACGTTATGTTTTTTATTTTTATTTTTATTTCCTACTTTTGTTTTATTTATGTGATGTCATGACCCTCAAATATTTAACATATGGATTCTACTTGACCTCTTCCATCCTCCCCATGTTCTGCCTCCGGCGGCTGGGGGCGCGCGCTCGAAAAACAATACCATCACCACCAACTCGAGCGAAGCGAGCAAAGCGAGCAAAGCGAGCAAACAGGGTCTGGGGCAGCGCCCCAGCCGCCGGAGGCAGAACGGGAAGGAGGCGAAGGAAAAGGGAGAAGGTCATGTATTATATATTTACATTCTCCAGATACCAAAGTCATCAGCAGTAGAAGCTTTGGAAGCGGCTTTTTGTGCTTGTGTAGCACGAGATTGTGCACGAATTTCAAGAGCTTGACCAAGATAATTTCTTGTATCTTGAGGCTTGATGACTCCATCATCCCATAATCTAGCACTTCCATACTTAACTTCAGATTCTTTCTCAATTCTTTCACGTAGAGCAATGGTTTTGTCCTTATTGGAACCAACAGTTTCCATTACAGAAGCTAATTGTTCAGCACCCATAACAGCAGTCTTAGCATTGGGCCATGACCAAAGAAATTTGGGATTATATGCTCTACCACACATTCCATAATTACCGGCACCATATGAACCACCAATAATAACAGTATATTTCTCTACTCCAGCACCAACAACGGCATTGACAAGTTTTGCACCATTTTTGGCAATACCACCTCTTTCAGCTTCAGAACCAACCATGAATCCCGATATATTTTGTAAGAAAACAAGTGGAATATCTCGTTGTTTACAAAGCTGAATGAAATGAGCACCTTTAAGAGATGAGTCACTGAACAAAGGACCATTATTAGCTAAAATGCCAACTGGATGATTCCAAATTCTACTCCATCCACATACTAAAGAGGTACCATAATTTTTCTTGAATTCACTAAATCTTGAGCCATCAACAATACGAGCAATAACTTCGCGAACATTATAAGCTTCTTTTAAATTAGTACCAACAACGCCACCGAGTTCTTCTGGATCATACAACGGCTCATCAATTGAAGGAATTTGTTTTTGTTGGTTGGTCCAATTAAGATTTCCTACTGATTGTCTTAATAATGCAATACCTTCCTCTTCAGATTCGGCTAAATAATCAACAACTCCACTCACAGATGAATGCATTTCACCACCTCCAAGTTCTTCAGCACTAATAACTTCACCAGTAGCCGCTTTAACTAAGGGAGGGCCAGCAAGAAAAATATGACCAGTACCTTTTACAATAATAGATTCATCACTCATTGCTGGTACATAAGCACCTCCAGCAGTACAAGGCCCTAGAACCAAAGCTAATTGGGGAATACCTAATGAAGACATTCTTGATTGCTGATAAAAAATATGACCAAAATGATTATGAGCAGGGAAAACTTCAGATTGATGGGGAAGATTAGCACCACCGGAATCAGTCAAATAAAGACATGGTAAATTATTTTCTTGGGCTATTTCTTGAGCTCTTAAATGTTTTCGAACAGTAATAGGATAATAAGTACCTCCTTTAACAGTAGAATCATTAGCAATAATCAAACACTTTATGCCTTTAACAATTCCAACTCCAGTAATAATGCCACCGCCTCGAATATCTTCACCATGATAAAGATTATGACCAGCTAATTGAGAAAATTCAAGGAAACTAGTTCCAGGATCAATTAAAGCAGCAATTCGATCTCGAGGTAATAATTTATTTCTAGCCAAATGTTTCGATCTAATTTTTTCAGGGATTTCATCTGAATTCGTGATATGATTATGAATTTCTTCTAAATCTTTAATCAATTCATTCATATCATTAGATTTTTGTCTAAATTCTGGAGATGAACTGCTAATTGTAGTAGGTATCACTTGAAGTTGTTCAGCTTGATAAGATGAAGCGAACAAAGAAGTCGACACATGACGATGAATCGTCAAAGGTTTCAATCTATTCAATAATCTAATTGATTTCATTTTGACCGTATATACTTAAATCTAGATAATATCAATTTGAAACCAAATCCTTATGGATATATATATTAAGATTTGAAAATATTCAGACCGAGAATACTCCGGCATTTTCATATTTCAGGTGCAATAAATATGCGGCTTGGATTTATGCGGGGTATAAACGGCTGTCAGCGGGGGGGAATTCCCCAGATTTTAGAAAGGGCCCCGCCATGGAAAATACCCCTCCCGAGTGATCTCCGATTTGATTCTTGTTGAAGTTTAAATGAATGAATATATATATATCGAGTTAAATTAGTTTCAAATAAGTAGACATTTAGACAGACAAGATGTTTTCAAAAATTGGGAAATTCAGTCGAGTTGGGACAATTCAAGTCAATCGAATTGTTCTTCCTAGAACAACAACTCTTAGAAATGCATTTATTAAAGATTTTTCTTCACAATCATCTCCATCACTATCAATAGATGAACTTCGTGAAGCAACGATTGCTTTTTGTAATGAAGAAATCACTAAAGATATTGCAGCAACTACTGATTCTAATAACTCATTCCCTAATGAATTATGGTCTAAACTTGGCGATGCTGGTTTATTAGGTATCACTGCTAATCCCGAATATGGTGGCCTTGGTTTGGGTTATTTAGCTCATGTCGTTGTTATGGAAGAACTATCAAGAGCAAGTGGTTCAATTGCTCTTTCATATGGTGCTCATTCGAATTTATGTATTAATCAACTCACTCGTTATACAACTAAAGAACAAGCAGAAAAATATTTACCTGATCTTATTTCTGGTAGGAAAATCGGTGCCTTAGCAATGTCTGAAGCTGGGGCTGGATCCGATGTGGTTTCTATGAAAACTACTGCTACTTTATCTGATGATGGTTCTGGGTATTATTTAAATGGTACCAAAATGTGGATCACTAATGGTCCTGATGCTGATACCCTTGTTGTTTATGCCAAAACCGATCCAGCTGCTGGTGCAAAAGGTATTACTACTTTTATAGTTGAAAAAGGTATGAAAGGATTTTCATGTTCTCGTAAATTAGATAAACTAGGTATGAGAGGTTCAAATACTGGGGAGCTTATCTTTGATAATGTTTTTGTACCAAAAGAAAATATCCTTGGTAAAGTTAATGGTGGAGTTTATGTTCTCATGAGTGGATTAGATCTTGAAAGATTGGTTCTTGCTGCTGGTCCGGTTGGATTAATGAAAGCGGCCCTTGATGAAACTTTACCATATGTTCATCAGCGTAAACAATTCGGACAACCAATTGCTCATAATCAATTTATTCAAGGGAAATTGGCTGATATGTATACCAAATATGCTGCATCTAGAGCTTATCTGTATGAAACTGCCCGAGCCGCTGATGCAGGAAATAAGGATACAAAAGACTGTGCTGGCGTAATTTTATATGCTGCCGAACGTGCCACTGAAGTTTGTCTTGATGCCATTCAATGTTTGGGTGGAATGGGTTATATGAATGAAACTGTTCCCGGAAGACTTTTACGAGATGCTAAGTTGTATGAGATTGGTGCTGGTACTTCTGAAATCCGTCGTATGGTCATTGGCCGTGCATTCAATAAAGAATATCGCGAGTAAGAACCAACACTACGTATATAAAAATAAAAAATATTATTTCTCGAGCGAAGCGAGCAACCAGGGTCTGGAGCAGCGCCCCAGCCGCCGGAGGCAGAAGTGAGGAGAGCTTTTGGGCTATGCCCTCGAGCGAAGCGAACAAACAAGGTCTGGGGCAGAAGTGAGGAAGGGAATGGGTGTAATCATCCATTAGCTATGCCTTGAGCGAAGCGACAAACAGGGGCTGGGGCAGTAATCATCCATTAGCTATGCCTTGAGCGAAGCGACAAACAGGGGCTGGGGCAGTGCCCCAGCCGCCGGAGGCAGAAGTGAGGAAGGGGAACAGGTGGAATTAAATCACTGTAATCATTATACGTTCTACATTTTTAACCCTCGAGAACTTTTTGAGTTGCAAAAAGTTTGGGTGCAACCGTAGCACCGAATTCTTCAATTTGAGTACAATACTGATTGATTTGAGCGGAAATAAGTAAATTATCCAATCTAGAAGGCTCATCAGGTAATTTAAAAAGAGTTTTCCAATCATCAGTTGATAAAGATGGTTTACCAGATTGTTCACGAACGGAATTCTCAGCTTTACGCTTCTGTTGCCATTGCTGAATCTTGAGTTTCTCTCTTGAAAGTTGTCGTTGATAATAATTATAATTACCTTGATCATAATGGAATTCATCTACAGAATCGAAAATAGCTTCAATGTTGTTTTCCAAATATTGATCAATAGAAATGGCCAAATCTTCATAATCCTTTACATTTTCAGAAGCATCTTTGGAACTATGCAAATACAAAGTAACCAGATGTGAATTATGAATATCGACAGGTAATTCTTGGAAAATATTAGAATAAGATAAATCATTTTTAACCAAATTTTCAGTTGTGAATTTACCGGATTTCTTAGCAGCTAAGTAACCAGGACTTAATCTATAAGCTCTCAAAGAAAACCCAGCTTGAGAAGATTTAGCAGCATCATGAACCAAAACAATGGCTTCGGGGTTCTCTACTTGATATGCCAACATAGTATCAATAACGTGCTGTGAGAAAAATCGTCCTAGATTACTACTAAAATACCAACCAACTGAGTTTGAGTCAACATTAACTTCTTTGAGATGTTCAATAACATCAGCCTGATATTTGATAATTGCTTTAGACCTTAATCCAGAACCATCATTATCCATAGCAGAAGCAGGGAATGGGAAAGAATGACTAACAGAAAGAGTTCCTGCCACATCATTCTCAAGACCTAATAATTGTCCAGAAGCTTGACCGGGAAATTGATCAGAAGCATGTTTAACAATCTTTAATACAACACTTGAATCAACTTGTACACGTGTAGTAGTTGCAGGTGCAACTGCTGGAAGAGGAGCCCGTCTTAAATGTTAGTTATAGGTCATTAACAACCCGTTCTGCCTCCGGCGGCTGGGGGCGTAGCCCCCAGACCCCCTAGCTCTCGCTACGCTCGAGATTCCCTACCATCTCCATCAGAATGATCTGAAAATACTTACGCTTTTGACATCTTTACTCTCCTTTAAAATGCTGCTGATATGAAATCGAAAAGTTCAGTGAAAAGAGTTCTTCTACGGCCAAATTTTCAAAGAACCGAATGGGCATTTTTTTCACCATGCGGCTCATTCACAGAAACACCCGATATTGAGAATATATTTCATCAGTTTGAGCCATAAATTCTAAGCTTGAACCTCGATTAGCAGAATATTGTAAATCATCATCAGTATATTAAACTTAAACAGACAATAAATGATAATCAATCAATCGAGTAAGGTCAGGCAGTTAACTTACAGCTAGAGAATTTGGGGTGCTCCGTTCGAGGTTGGTGGTGGGTTCTCGAGCGTAGCGAGAGCTAGGGGGTCTGGGGGCCACGCCCCCAGCCGCCGGAGGCAAAACATCGGTCATGTGATATTCCTTTATAAGAATATCTTTATATTAGTGAGTCTTAAAAAAAATTTCAAGATCATCATTTTTCAGGCGAGACCCTAGAAAAAGGAGTCATCTCATCCATCTTTTAAACTCTAAAAGTCGTATTGAGTTATATAGACATAGATTATATTTTGGGTTGCTGTTCTTTTTTTTTAATCAGGTTATATCTAATCATGTCGGACGGTGCCGTTAATGAAGCTGCTGATAAGCTTCAAAAGACTTATTTGGACGAAGAAACTGGTGAACAAGTTTCTAAGACTGAATTGAAGAAACGTCAGAAGGCTAGAGAATTAGCTAAGAAGAGAGCTGAAAAAGCTGCTGCTGCTGCTGCTGCCGCCACTATTGATGGTCCTAAGGCTTCTGTCTCTAAACGTGATGATGATAAGAATCCAAATGAATATTTTGAAATTCGATCGGCTCAAATTAAAGCCCTTAAGGAAACCAAATCACCAAATCCTTATCCTCATAAATTCCATGTTGATATGAAGATTAATGACTTTGTTAATAAATATGCCCATTTGAAACGTGGTGAGGAACTTAAAGATATCGAAGTTTCAATCGCTGGTAGAATTCATGTTAAGCGTGAATCAGGAACTCAACTTAAATTTTATGTTCTTCATGGTGAAGGAACTCAACTTCAAGTAGTCGCTCAAGCTAAAGATGAAAATGAACAATTACCTGAAATTCATGATTTACTTCGAAGGGGTGATATTGTTGGTGTAAGGGGTTATCCATTTAGAACTGCCCCTAAAAAGGGTGGTGAAGGTGAAGTTTCAGTATTCATTCAAGAAATTCAATTATTAACTCCTTCATTGAGAATGTTACCCACTGATCATTATGGTTTTAAGGATTTGGAAACTAGATATCGTCAAAGATATTTAGATTTGATTATGAATAATTCTACTAGAGATCGTTTTATTACTAGATCTAAAATCATTTCTTACATTCGTAGATTCTTTGATTCTAGAGATTTTATTGAAGTTGAAACTCCTATGATGAATCAAATTGCTGGTGGTGCTACTGCTAAACCATTTATTACTCATCATAATGATCTTAATATGGATTTGTTCCTTCGTATTGCTCCTGAACTTTATCTTAAAGAGCTTGTTGTTGGTGGTCTTGAAAGAGTTTATGAAATTGGTCGTCAATTCCGTAATGAAGGAATCGATTTAACTCATAATCCTGAATTTACTACCTGTGAATTTTATCAAGCTTATGCTGATGTTTATGACCTTATGGATACTACTGAATTATTATTCTCTGAAATGGTTAAAGAAATCAATGGTAGTTATATTATTAAATATCAACCACAAGGTCCTGAAGGTAAGACTTGGGATATTGATTTCTCTCGTCCTTGGAAGCGTTTAGATATGATTGAAACTTTAGAAGAGAAACTCGATGTTAAATTCCCTCCTGGTGATCAATTACATACCGATAAGACTAATAAGTTTCTTCGTGATATTTTGGCAAAGGTTGGTCTTGATTGTTCTCCTCCTCTTACTAATGCCCGTATGCTTGACAAGCTTGTTGGTGAATACCTTGAAGGAACCTGTATAAACCCTACTTTTATCTTTGGTCACCCTCAAATGATGTCTCCACTTGCCAAATATCATCGATCAAGAGCTGGATTATGTGAAAGATTCGAGGTATTTGTTGGAACAAAGGAAATTGCCAATGCCTATACTGAGTTGAATGATCCATTTGATCAACGGGATAGATTTGCTGAGCAGGCTAACCAAAAGGATCAAGGTGATGATGAAGCTCAACTTATTGATGAAACTTTCTTGCAAGCTCTCGAATATGGTTTACCTCCTACTGGTGGTTGGGGTTGTGGTATTGATCGTATTGCTATGTTTTTAACTAATTCCAATTCCATCAAGGAGGTTCTTTTATTCCCTGCTATGAAGCCTGAAATTAACAATTAAAGGAAACCTATATAATAGTACTATTTTAGGATATAAATATTAATTATAAACTTCTGCTCACGTCCGTTTAATCAACCCTTTCCGTTTCAATTCTAATGCAGTTTTATAAGGAGGAGCAGTTGGACTCTGAACAGGATCTAAACTTATCCGATTTATAGATCTATCCAATGTGTATGTAGCATCCGAGTCATATTCACTAAGATCTCCACAAGCAATAAAAGGTGCTACAACACGTTCCTCTGCTGATAATGCATTTTCACCATCTTTCATATATACTGATAAAGGAGTTCTCAATCCCATTTTTTCAAAATATACCTCAGTAGAAATACCACTGCTAATCTCAGGAACCCAACCGGGCCTTGGTTTATATCCTTGACATACAATAAATGCTTCTAATGATGATCCTCTAGATGACCGAGGTTTGGCACAGGTGACTTTCTCAAACAACATTCCTAATTGGAAATACATTAAATCAATATCTCTCCCTCGGAAAATCTTGGCCACAAAACAACCACCGGGCCTTAATAGAGATGTTGCAAGTTGTAATGCTGATAATATTAATTGTGCTTGAATATATTCATCTAAGTCATGTAAACCAGTAACATCGGGTGCTCCATCAGAACAAACAAAATCAGCTGGTTCTCCACCAAAGATTTCCAATATTCTTGATAAGGTTTTTGGATGAGTGATATCTGCTTGAATTGAGGTGACTCCAGGAATTGGTGACATAGGTTGCAGATCCACTGCAACGATTTTAGCAGTATCTTGAGGTAACGTACGAGAAAGAACTTGAGACCATGAACCTGGAGCAGCACATAAATCAACGACTCTATTCAATCCTTTAAGAAGATGAAATTGTGAATCAAGTTGAAGAAGCTTGAAGGCTGAACGAGCTCTCCATCCTTCTTCTTTTGCTTTCCTATAGTATAAATCTCTTTTATCTTTACTACTTTTGCCCATTTTGATATCTCTCCACCTTTGGTAGTAAACTAGTCGTTTATGTCCAAATATCTCTCTATCTTTGGTAGTAAACTAGTCGTTTAAGTCCAAATATCTCTCTATATTTGGTAGTAAAATGGTAGGAGAATCAGAATATTTTGGCTGAAATTTTATGTTAGTAGTTGTGCGGCTCGTGTGCGGCTCTAAATCAAGGGGCCTTGTCTCCGATAGTTGGACCCTCTCGTAGTACCGCCTCCGGTGGTTGGGCTGCCACGCGAGTTAGAGCTTAGTTTCTCGACCTAGGGGGTCTGGGTGGCCGGTGAAGAGTTATAGAATCTATTGCGCTTGTTGAATGCGCTTGTATATGTATATATGCATGTACAAAATATTATAATATATAAATAACTTGGTTGAACATAACCATGGAATTAGTAGACTATTTCCAGTTTTATTATTGTCTTCTCTCTATTCAAGAGTTTCAACAGGATCACAAGAACAGAAAAGATTAAGATCTCCATATGTATCATCGACACGAGTCACAGTAGGCCAAAATTTGGCTTCTTTTAAATAAGATAAAGGATAAGCAGCCAGTTCACGAGTATATGGTCTATCCCATTCAGACCTAAGAAGATCTTGCTGAGTATGAGGGGCATTCTTAAGAACATTATTTTCTCTTGGAACATGACCTTGTTCAATATCAGCAATTTCCTTTCGGATAGAAATTAATGCATCACAAAATCTGTCCAACTCACCAAGACTCTCGGACTCAGTAGGCTCAATCATGAGAGTATTTGCAACGGGCCATGACATTGTTGGTGCATGGAATCCATAATCTTGAAGTCTCTTAGCAACATCGATAGCTTCAATACCACTAGTGGCCTTAAATCCTCTTAAATCTACAATAAATTCATGGGCACATCGATCATTATTATTGGTGTATACAATAGGATAATGTTCACCAATACGTTCCTTCATATAATTAGCATTCAAAAGAGCTAATTCAGTAGCTTTACGAAGACCATTAGCGCCCATTAATTTAATATAAGCCCATGAAATAGGCAAAATACTAGCAGATCCATAAGGAGCAGCAGAAACAGAATCAATTGCTCTACCGTCCTTACTAGCAGAATCAACTGCTACAACCGAATGGCTAGGAAGGAAAGGTTGAAGATGTGATTTAACACAAATAGGACCTACTCCAGGACCACCACCGCCATGAGGAATACAGAACGTCTTATGTAAATTCAAATGACAAACATCAGCACCAATTTCACCAGGACTAGTTAAACCAATTTGAGCATTCATATTTGCACCATCCATATAAACTTGACCACCATGACTATGAACAATATCAATGGCTTGTTTTACACCAGGCTCAAATACTCCAAAAGTAGAAGGATAAGTAATCATAGTAGCCGCCAAATTATCTTTATATTTTTCAGCTTTAGAAGTCAAATCACCAATATCTAATTCACCTTCATTAGTACATTTAACAGAAACAACTTTAAAACCTGCCATAGCAGCAGAAGCAGGATTGGTACCATGGGCAGAAACAGGAATTAAACAAACATCACGATGACCTTGACCAATTGAATCCAAATAAGCACGAATAACTTTCAAACCAGTGAATTCACCTTGAGCGCCAGAATTGGGTTGAAGAGAAGTAGCATCGAAACCAGTAATATCAGCTAAATCAGCTTCTAATTCAGTAACGAGGGTTTTATAACCTTTTGCTTGATCAAGAGGAGCAAAAGGATGGAGTTGACCAAATTCAGGCCATGTAATAGGAGCCATTTGTACAGTGGCATTAAGTTTCATTGTACAACTCCCAAGAGGAATCATTGAATTAGCAAGAGATAAATCCTTTGATTGTAAATGATGAATATATCTAAGAAGTTCAGTTTCTGAATGACGGGTATTAAATACAGAGAATTGTAAGATTTTACCCGATCTAGCAAATGGAATAGATTGAACAAATGGAACTGATTCGATGCCAGTAATAGTAGATCCTGTAAATAAAGATACTAAATCAACAATATCCTTTTCAACAACAGTTTCATCAAGGGATAATGAGATTGTTGAATCGTCAACTTTATATAAATTGATTTGATATTCAGAAATAGCTTTATTAAGGAATTCATCAGAAGAAATTCCATTAAGTTTAATAGTCAAAGTATCAAACCAAGTTTTATTAACAATTGAATGATTAGACGATGATTCGATTTGTGAAGCCAAATAAGAGGTGAGACTATAAACTCGTTTAGCAATATTCTGTAAACCTTCAGGACCATGATAGACAGCATACATAGCAGCCATATTTGCTAAAAGAGCTTGAGCAGTACAAATATTGGAAGTAGCCTTTTCACGACGAATATGTTGTTCACGAGTTTGTAAAGCTAACCTAAAAGCAGGATTACCTAACCGATCTTTACTACGACCTATTAAACGACCAGGCATCTTGCGTTTTTCAGAATCAGCTACTGCGAAAAAGGCAGCATGAGGACCACCATAACCAAATGGAACACCAAATCTTTGAGAATTACCAAAAGCAATATCGGCACCAAATTTAGAAGGAGGTTCTAGAATTGTTAAAGCTAATAAATCGGTTGCAACAGCAAGAGTACCACCAGATTTATGAATATCATCAGAAACCTTTTGCCAATCGTCAATAGAACCATTAGATGAAGGATATTGGATAACAGCACCAAACGAATTCTCATAATCTTTTGAATCTTTAGGTAAACCAATTATAATTTTAATACCTAAAGAATTTGCTCTGGTTTTTAAAACCGAAATAGTTTGACTATGAACATTTTCATCAACATAATAAATTTTCCGTTTACCACGTAGAGCATGAAACCCCATTGCCATAGCTTCAGCTGCAGCAGTTCCTTCATCTAACAATGAAGCATTAGCAACCGACATACCAGTTAAATCAGCCACTAAAGTTTGAAAATTCATTAAAGATTCCAATCTACCTTGAGCGATTTCGGGTTGATAAGGAGTATAAGAAGTATACCATTCAGGGCATTCAAGTATATTTCTCTGAATCACTGGAGGTACAATAGTACCATAATAACCTTTACCGATAAAGCTTCTAAAGATTTTATTTTGAGAAGCGATTTCTCTTAATCGTTTAGTTAAGGCAGTTTCTGAAAAACCATTTTTAGGTGATACATTTAAAGGGCGTCTAGAAAGGATATTTTCAGGAATAACCGATTCAACAAAACTATCAATTGAATCATGACCGACTTTTTTTAAAAGGGTTTCAATTGATTTTGAAGAAGATGATCCATTATGTCTTCTAAGGAAAGTATCTAATGGGGCAGTAGCATCTGATAAGGTTGTATTAAGAAGATTTGAACTAGAAGAAAATAAACGATGAGTAGTTAATGTTGAAGAAACAAATCTAGAAACAACTATTTGTTTAGAAGAAGATTTTAATAATGATTTCATTTTGGAAATATAAAAAATTGAAAAAAATTGATCCAGTCAGTTCTTCTATCAAGATTTTTTCCAGTTTCCCAAGCCGTAAAAGCCAAAATGAAAAAAAGATTATTTCACTTGAAATACCAATACCAACAACAACCCCTACTTTGATATCGAGACAGATACCGTTTATTATATAGTTTCTGCCCCTGTCGTCCGTGTCCGTGTCCGTGTTAGTTCAGGAGCTTATCAAAAAAAAAAACCTCGGTGAAGATATATCTAAGCAGGATAAGCAAAGAAAAATTCTATTACCGAGAAGGAAAATTGGCTGTTTATGCACGCGTATATCTATAAATTGACACGGGATTTTTAGAGGTGGTGGTTCTAAAGATAAGGAGAAAGCTGACACGAGAAGAGAAGAAGAGAAGAGAAGAGAAAGCTAGAAGAAAAGAATTATCCAAAATTTAGAAACAATTCAGGAAGTTTCGTTTTTTTTTAAAAGGTTTTAAAAAGTCTTTTCAAGAGGAATCAAAGTGTATACCGTGTATTAGACGTACTGCACACGTACCATATTTGGCACGTGAAAATCTGACGCGGAAAGATAAAGTTGAGGTTTTCTTGGGTGGGGGTATTGATCTGTTCTTTACAATTAAACCACGGTAGCTGAAATAGATTAGATCCACCAACGTGAATAGAGGAGATAGATTCACTGAGTAAACTTCTATCATACCTCAGGTATTAGAGGAGATGAACATAAACCGCACTGAATGAACTGAGTACACTGAATACACTGAGTATACTGAGTACACTGAGTACAGTACACTGACTGCACTGAGTACATTCCTAGGAACTCTCTTAGAATATATTTGGTTACAAACTAATTCTCCTCAGTTACTTCGTCTCTTCTCTCAATAACTTCCCGATTTTAAAATTCTTATCTCAACACGGGCCAGCCTAACTCCCAAACGGGAACTTTTTTTTCCCAACGACCGCGCGTATATTCATTGATTCTCTTTTGGGAGGTTTGAATTCTTTTTTTTTCACTGAGTAAAACATTATTTACTCAGGACATACTATTGTAACTACGGCTTCGAAGACAATTTTATATGCAAGAACAGTTTAAGCCGCACATTTTTATGCGTTATCATGCGTCCCGAGTTTAACCTCATTTAACGTTCCTTCCGGTGAATTTTCGGAGACTTTATAATCCGTGGGCAGAAGTGTTTCCTGAGAACAGAAGTTCAATTTCAGTCAACTTACCTATTATTGGGAACAGCTGAGGACTTCAGTTGTTGGACACTATCTGAGATCCTATTCTCCTACTTCATTTCGCTACCTCCGTCATCCAGATCATCCTTCGACGGGAAAGAGAACCAAGAAGAAAGGCTCAATTAAGATCAAATAAAAATCAAAATAGGCAGGTCTAAACCTATTAAGACGATGTTAGTTATTTTCCTAATAGTACATAATACATTTTCTACTTTCAGATAAATAATTATCTCTTAAATTTTTAGATTCCAAATTAATCTGAAATCAAATTAACTTCTTTCTGTTTGTGCCGCACGGCTGAAAAATTGAACGATAATCCCCTGAGACTCCCCCCCTGTTCAGTTGTCGTAAGCCCTGAGGATTGGATCGACCCTGATTAAGGAATATTTTTCATTTGTGATTTTTCTTTTTCTCTCTTCGTCAACTCTATGAAGGTTGACATCCCGATGGGTATTGACTTTTTCTTTTTCCTTTAAAACAATACCATTTTTAATTTATCTAGCTATAATTTTTCGTTGCTTCTGTGATTTATTCATGAAAATTGGTGGTAGCCCCGTTACCAAGGGTTCTGTGTTGCTCCTGGCATCTTGAGCGCAGCCGCCGGAGGCAGACACCACTAACAGGAGAATACTAATTTTAATAAATATATAGATGTCTAATCTTTTATAAAGAAATTTCGAAGTCTATTTTAACTCACAAAACACCGGACTCAAGCTGACCAACTTGACCTTTTTTACCTTTTCCTGCTTTATTTTGCTGAGGGGTTTGCCATTGACTAGAGGGAGATTGAAATTGTTGCTGTTGTTGAGATTGTTGCCATTGCTGAGCCTTTTGCTGTCTCACTTGTTGTTTCTGAAAGAAGTTTTGCGGTGGTTGCTGATTTGGTTGTGGTACACTACGAATCTGAGGTTGAACAGCTATTCCTCCAGGTTGTTGTTGAGATCTATTCTGAGATCTATTCTGCTGCTGAGACCTATTCTGCTGCTGCTGCTGCCTTCGTCTTTGTTCCTCTAAAGCTTTTTGTTGTCTTTCATCAACCATTTGGAATTCACCCCGTTCTCTCTGTTGATCTAATGCACGCTTCCTCAGATAAGTATCAATAAGAGCAGCATTCCTAGTAGAACATGCATTCATCCAACAAAATATACTACCCAAAACTGGAAACAGAGAAATAATGAAATCTAAAAGAATATTTCCAGATAATTTAGCCTGAATATCCACAGGAACTCTTAATTCTTCTGCAAGAGTTACCAATCTACCATGAACTGCATACATACAAGTAGGTCCAATAATAGGTATTAAAGCTGCCAATGGAGCAGTTCCAAGTCCTAAGTTTAACCAAAACCAACCCAAAAAACATTGATCATGAGTCCATGCTTTTTTAATTATCAGTTTCCATAATTCTTGATCATGTGCACTCAAACCATCCGGTGGTTTTCTTCTCTCAGTTTTTCCATCAGGTAATGTTACAAAGTACGGATCTTGAGGTTAGACATTCTGATTTGTATATGGGCGGTGCTCCAGACCTTTAGCTCTCGCTACCAGTAATATAACCTCGTGCCCCCTCTCATATCAACTTACCTTTCGTCTCTATAAATCGTCCTGCAACATCACCCCATACATCCATAGCATAATTAAATCCAGGAACAGACTCAATCTGGCTATTCAAAGTATCTATAGCCCCTGACATGGTGAAGCGATATACCTCGACAGCACCTGCTCAACTTTCTCTACAATAAAGTTCGTCAAAAATATTCTGGCTTCGTCACACTCACTGGACTCACCCACCAATCACGGCACTATCGGAGCAAGTCCTTAGTATGTATTAAAAATGATGAAGCTTATCCTGCACCAGGGAGCAAGATCCCTTCTTTTTATAGTAACATCATGCACCGGTCATGCACATGCTCATCGGAGCAGGAAGCAATCGAATATTATTCGTTAAAAAGACGTGTATTAAATTTAGTTGAAATTTGAATTATTACTATATGGGGAATTAAATAATACCTGTATTTTGATTTGAATAACATATCTCCAGCCTTCAACGGTTCTGCTTTGCTCGAGAAATCTCATCACTCACTAAAGCTTGATAGAAAAGAGCTGACAATGACCGGGCCCGCCGGAGGCAGACGAGGTTCTGGGATTGGCACGCTTTTCGCGTCCACTTGTTTCCCTCCGGCGGCTGAGGTACCCCCAGTTCCCCTAGAAGTACGACCGAAGAGAAAGGTGATTATACTCAGTACCACTCAACTGTAACTGGTTTTGTCACCTCTTGTTATTAATCTATAAATCTAATATAAATATAGTAAATGAATTTGAATGAGTTAGAATATTTACCATGTTTATGCAAGTTGACTATACTTAGAAGTTGTTATACTCGACAGTTATATTCTGTCTGTCACTGGCAGTAAAGCCTACAGAAGTCCCAAATCGCGAGTCTCGATTTACTTCTTCTTCTTTGAATCGTTGACATATCGACCTCTTCCTACTCGAACACCACTATGCCTAGTAGCATCTCGTTTATAACCAGAAATAGCAAATGGAGTAGCAACAGAATCAGCACTTCCTGTTCCAATCCATTCATCTAATAATTTCTCATTATGTCTCTTTTTCCACATACTATCTTTAACAGCTTTTTGATATTCTTTTTGATCTTCTCGAAGCAAAATAGGATTATCTTCATGTCTTAATTTACGAGCACGACGACTTTGTGGAGTTGGTAAACTATATTTATCTCCACGATTGGACCATTGCATATTCTTCTTTAAAAATACTTGGATCTTTCCATTATCAGAGACTTGAACAGAACATCGAAGCAATGTAGCACCTCCACAGCGAGGACAAAATTGTTTAGGTTTACCATCTTTTGGGAATCCTGTTAATTTAAAACAAGCATGGCATCTTAACATATAGTTTTTAACCTTTTTGATATGTTTTCCATTAGTCGGGTTAACAAGATTAAGACCCATCTGTAAAGCTACATTCTGCATTGCAAAATCTCCAGTAGACATTGCACATTTCATATATTTGATGTCAGTTTTTTCTATTTTATCTCCTTCACCTTTTTCAAGAGTTTCTTGAAGATTTTCAGAAGTGATCCAGTCGTCATCATCTTCATTATCATCTTGAATAACCTCAATAACATTATCTTCAACTTGCTGAGAATTTGATTCAGTGGATTCGGTTGTGTTCAGTGGGGTCAACGGAGCTTCTGAAGCCTCTGCCTCTGAAGCCACTGGAACCACTTCTGGCACTTCTGCTTTCGCTGGCTTACTCCATGTATCGTTATTTCTCTTTTTATTCTTCTTTGAATTTCGGATTTTTGGCTTAACTATTGACCATTCATCATCATCACCTACAGCTAATCCTTCTGATTCAACTTCCACTGAACTAGTTACATCATCAACTATTGATGACTCCGCCGATTCTTCTGTAACAATATCATCCATCTTACTTGGTTCTATTATGTTTGTGTTTTCTTTCACATCTCCATCACCACTTTCTATTTTACCTTCGACAACCCCATTAATTTTTTTTTGTCCTGGAAATTTTCGTAACCTCCAATCACCATTATTTAACTCGCATTCTAATTCGTAACATAACGCAATAATATGCATATCTGTAGATGAAAGTACAGCATAATCTCCAGTTCTCTTAGCAAATTCACTAACAACTTGAATCGATTTGGGCTTGGGCTGTCTGACAACTAGTGAATCCCCCCAAAGTGTTAAATTTTGTCTAGCACGTTCATCTCTGATTTCATTATATACTGATGGAGTTGTGAAAAAATGTTCAGCCCGAGAATGAAGATCTGAATAAGTTTGAGTGAGCAATGGCCCAGCATCAAGTATTAAACTATTAATACTAGTCATTATGAATGATTAAAGAAACAAATATAATTTAATTAAATCACAGTCATATACCAATATAAATATTAGATCAAGTGAATCAATCAGATGAATATCAAGCAGGTATTTCTCTGAAATATTTTTTTTGATATTCGAATTTTTTTTGTTCCCGTGATTTTGATAAGAAATATAAGCACGTGATATACACGGCTGAGATAACGCGATAAACTTCGAGTGAAGCTGAGAATATTGACGGTTTCCCGAGGTCGTCAAAATTCTGAAATCCAGTTATAGTGAAGTTATTTATATTCTAAATATTTAGTTAACTAGTTCGTAGTGATAGAGAAACAATTTTAAAATACTGTATCGTATTGATCTGGAGCGAAGCGATCAATGGGGTTTTTGCAAGCAGAGAGAATGTGTTCTGTAGGACTGGGGTAAGTATCCGGCCGTGCCTAGCTCTGGAGAATCGGCTGAGGTGCTGGTACATATATTTAGTAGATATGAACCCTCTCCTCTTGATTATGTCTATTATTTCAAAGGATTAGCTGCTTCGGTCAAGTATAAAACGAGGTATAATTAATGTATATTATATATTTTCTCTCTTTGATCACATGACTACCGGCCAAGTTGCATGCATGCATGCATGCGCACATGATTTGAGGTTCGTGAAAAGTCGATAATAATCTTCCCCTGTTTTATTCTCATTCCCTTCGTTTCCTTCAGGTTCTTTTGACAACAAGATATCATTGTCATTATTTTTACACTTGTATTGATTTGAATTTTTATTTATTTATTTTTGTGATTCTTGCGTAATGCCATTATCATCATCAGATATCATCCAGAAGGGTGACGAAGCACTTGTTAATAAGGAATATACCAAGGCTATTGATTTGGCTAATAAGGCTATTCGTCTTGATAAAACTCGTTATAAACCATATTTGCAAAAGTAAGTGGAATGACCTCTCGACCGAAGCGAGAGCTAGGGGTCTGGGGCCATGCCCCAGCCGCCGGAGGCAAATCCCCTCCGGTTTTGCTAATACCGAATTACGGCCTCATTATCTAACATGATATAGATCAATTGCTTTTCAGAGACAAAATCAATTCCAGTTGTCTTTTGAAAGTGCTGAGAAGGCTATCAATAAAGCAAATGTGGCTGGCAAACGTGAAGCAATTGCCGAGGGACATCTTCGTAGAGCAATTGCTTTATTCTCATTGAAAAGATTTGCTGATGCTGCTTACTCTTTAGGCTTGGCTGAAAAATACAATTCCAAGGACAAAACCATTTCTATCTGGAAATTAAAAATTGAGAGTAAAGTAAAGGATTGTATGTATACATTAAGAGAGAGTAGTGAAATGTTCCCATTATTTAGAAAACTAACTTTAATAGTGAATGAAGAAGACCTTGCAGTGACTATTGATGAGATTCCAGTGGTAGATGACAAAGATGAGGAAGAAGCTGATGTTGTGGTAGTAGATTCTGGCATTGTTTCGTCATCATCCTCATCAGAACCTGCTACAATTGAATATCCTGATCCTTCGACTGTTAGACATGATTGGTTCCAAATGGGATCTACTTGTGATGTTTCTATTTTTATAAAAAATGCTCCTAAGGATTCGGTTAATGTAAAGTTTGAGGAATATTCGGCCACAGTCAGTTTTCCCACCTCAACATCATCTTTGTATGAATACAAGTTAGGGCCATTTGCTAATGCGATTGAGATATCTCAATCGAAATTTCGTGTTTTTGGAACGAAAATAGAACTCACTCTTGTTAAAGCCGAGAACAGAAATTGGTCCAAACTTTTGGCTCCTGGGGCTGAAGAAGCTATATCTAAACGCACACCTAGATCTCTCGATGACGTCCGTAAAAGTTTGGAATCAAAGACGAATATTGAAAATAATGATGAAAATAATGACCAAAAGAAGAAATTTGTTGATCCTACTTCTGCGCCTGTTCCCTCGTTTACGAAAAACTGGGATAAGCTTGCCACTGATGCCCTGGGTGATGAAAAGGAATCGGATAATGATCCTAACTACTTCTTTAAAAAGCTGTATGAAGGTGCTGATGATGATACCAAGAAAGCTATGCTTAAGAGTTATACTGAAAGTGGTGGGACTGCTCTAAGCACTAATTGGGATGATATTGGTAAACGAAAAGTTGAAATCACGCCTCCATCTGGAATGGAAGCTAGAAAGTATTAAGGAAGAGGCAGGCATCGAGGAGCTTTAGGACCCCAGAAAGACTAACAAAAATCCAAAGAATTGATATTCAAATTTCACTTTTTATACATTTTTACACTCCTCAAAAATGAGGCTCTAAGTAATTGAAATACATATAACCCGTAGCATATCAAGTAAACGCGATCAGGATCTGAGTCCAATCTGATCAAAAGCATTCCAGGATGTCATCATAACAAGATCCAAATCCTGTATTCCTCATTTAACAATTACTACTGGATGAAGTCTCTGTAGTTTTCATTCAACCAGTTAATCCCTAGCTATGTCAATTAGCAGAGATTGCTTCGAGGTGACGTCCTCTACGGCTTATTCCCTTCACAGAATGTAATTAGTCGTTTAACAGCGGTCAACCACCGTCTGGTTTTATCATCACTCATTATATGAGCAGCATTCTGAGAGCCAGTAATCTTCTCTAACGCTCGACGCTCATGAATAGCAACCCCTATAACTCCAATGGGCCAAGCAGCATTACCAATACTCAATTGAATATAAGTTTCATTAGCTTGACGATAATCTTTTCTTTGTAAATGCAACATTAAAGTGGCTAAACTCGGGAAAATATCTTTCTGTAATGATTTATTCCTAAGTTGATCCAGAAGGATATTAAGATCTTTAGTAGTTTCTTTAAGAATATCACGAGATTTTTGCGTGACATCATCTGGTCTTGAATCAAGTACTACCTGCCATTCCTTTAACAATTTTTTGATATAAACTCGAAGTTGTATATAAACTTTATCTTGATTATCTTTAATATCCTGAGGGATTATTAAATAATCGGTATTTTCATCCTCTTCTTGTTCTTTTAGAGACTGTTGGGCTAATATTATTCTTTGTTCAATTCGTTCTAATCTCTTTTCTCGACCTCTATCAGTTTCTCCAAATAGAGTTACAGGTTCTTTAAGTTCTCTTAATCTTAAAATAACAGCAGCTACTGATTCACCAACAGAAGGAGATGTTTCTTTTTCGGTCCCTTCTGAAGTTTTTTCCCTCTCTTTATTTTGTTGTACCTTCTTCCTTTCACGATATTCTTCTTGCAATTTCTGTTCAGTATCAAGTTCTAATTGTCTCTTTCGAAATTTCTCCTTTCGTTTGTTTTCTTCTGCAAGCTGTTGTTCTCCATATGCCTGTTTACGATTTCGTTCCAACTCAGCCTTAGTGACATATTTCGAAGTTCCGTCCGAACCGCTACCACTACTACTAGCAGCTGCTTTCTTCTTTGCTATTTCTTTTGATAATAAATTAGCAAAATCCATATTTATTGATAGAGTAGACGAGGATCCAGGTTGGTGAGATAGATGTCAACTGTGCGGCGTAGATATTGAAAAGTTGGAGCTGATTATGCGATGTGAGCCGCATGTCTCCAACCTCTTTCATGTCTTCGGGGGCTATCTCTAGCTCTCGCTTCGCTCCAAATTCATCCTTCTTCCTCTCAAACAACACAATGACAACCTCAATCCAGGCAAGCCTAGGGGTCTGGCGCATAGCCCCAGCCGCCGGAAGAAGACAACTGGCAGGGGGAAGGGGGGATTCATGCGAAACTCAATTCTCTGTCCAAAAGCCGCATTGTCGTGCGGCGATACCAATTACGTATTGTCAGTTCACGCGTTCTAAAGGACTTCTTACGTATCCTCCTGCTACTACTACCTGACAAGTTAAATCTGGATCTATTTGGAGGAGGGAATTGAGTTTAAAAGTACTTGGTTTTCATTTTAAGTTCCAAGACCTACTCTATAACGAGTTGTCTTTCATTGGATATTTCTTTAGGGGTTTTATTGGAGTTCTTAGGGAAAAATTAAGAGGCATTAAAGTAGGACATTACACAAAGATGAAGGCTATAATTTCATTACTTTTATTATGCTTCTTCATGGGTATAAGGTTAGTAAATATTTATTGGCATAACCCCGGGGTATCAGAGATATAAATCTAACCACCTATGTCGTAGCTCATTTTTGGTTGGTTTAGTACCTATGTTCTTTAATTTGTCACAATCGAGAATTCGAATGATATCATCTTTAGGAATTGGTATTTTAGTTGGAACTTCACTTATTGTTATTATCCCCGAAGGAGTGGATGCAGTTTATACTGTATCGGAAACTCCACAGTTAGAAGGAGGCAGCGGTGGTGATGTGGGAACAACAAATAATGTTTCTGCCGGATTGGGTAGTAGACGATCAATTGGATTTGCATTAATAGCAGGTTTTTTGTTGATGTATCTGATTGATAAAATACCCAGTTCATGGGAAAAAATTCGAAATATTATAGGCAGTCGTGGTCAACGGTTACCTATGGGGATAGATATGTCGAGTTTACGGTTTACAAGTTTAGGAGGTGGTCCGAGTGGAAGTGAATCGGGACCTTCTGGACCTTCTGGTGTTTCTAGTGGAGGGGGATTTTCATTAGGCTCATCTTCTACTTCGATTGGTCTTATTATTCATGCAATTGCTGATGGTGTGGCACTTGGTGCCTCTGTGTCAACTGAATCATCAGCTCTGGAAATGATCATTTTCTTAGCAATTATGATCCATAAAGCTCCGGCATCGTTTGGTCTTACTACAGTTTTAATGCGAAGCGGTATGCCTTTAAATAGAGTCAAACGAGATTTAATAGTTTTTGCTGCTGCTGCACCGGTGGGTGCTATTATAACTTATTTATTGATTAGTATTCTTGGATCTAATGATTCACAGAGTATTCAATGGTGGACTGGAGTTTTGTTAGTATTTAGTGGTGGTACGTTTCTTTATGTAGCAGTTCATGCTATGAGTGAACTGCATGATATCAATTCACCTATGAATGAAAATACAGCATCTACAAGTAATAATTATGTAGATTCTGGCAATGAAGGAGTTGATTTGATGCTATCTTCTATAGGTATGTTAATACCGTTAGTGACATTTTTAGTTCCAGATGTATGAAAAAAATTATATAATGAATTAAAATGATAGAAATAGACATTTGATCCCGTAGCCCTAGTGGAGTAAGGCGCGGCAGTTTCTCTAGGTGTCTTTTTTGTTTAGGGTGCTCGAAAGTTCCGAAGTTGAATTAGTAATAATTTTTTCTTTTAATTGATTGAATTCTTCTCGCATGCTCTGATTTATTATATTCAGTTGATTGGCCGAGGAATAGATTTGTTCAAGATTGACGATGACGTCGATCAACAGCTGATAAGATAAGATTTATAGATAATGTGCGGCTCAGATCTTCGCCCCACCATGGACCCCTCCTCATCTGTATGAGGCGGCAGAATTATTCAGAGACTCAATTGATAAAGGTTTGAGTATCTTGTGAAACAAAACAGAGACACCCAGCTTCCTTATATCTAACTATTTCCCTTTCCATTTAATAATTCTTCCTGATCCATTCATAGAGACAACAGCCTAGCCAGCTAACTAGCTAGCTAGCTAAATCCTAAGTTACCCTCCTTTAATTTTAGCTGCATTTGACCCTGAAAGGGGGTGGAAGAAAATCACATTTTAGTCTCGCGACATTCCCTGAATCTGTCTCTTTTGCGTAGATATTTGAGACGCGTTTGATTCAATTTTCTAGAGTGTTTAACACTCGAAGAGAATATGATTCGATCTGAGCTAGCCAAATGGCATCTATCATTGCCAGGAAGAATTTGTCAAACATGTCTATCTAATAGTTACTCGTTAAGAGGACGATCACGGTTGTTTTCCAGTTTAACCGCCAGTAAGAAAAGAATTAATGAGGAGAAGCATAACTTAGTGGGTATGGAACAAACAGATGGGATTGAGATGTGAAGTGTAATTCTCGGGAACGCGGATTAGACGACAAACTCTAACTATTTTTCAGATCCTCGCTCAACTATAAACCCTGTGGGTATTCAACATATTGATGAAGAAATGCAAAAGAAGGTATTTGGAACTAAATCACATTCATTCCCAGATCCTGATAGAATAGAACAAGCCAAGGAACATCTTGCGTTACATAATCTGTTAGGGAAAAAGACTAATATCTCTGAATTAATTAAATTTCCGTTACCTGATCTGATAGGTGAAGATCTCGATGAGCATTTTTATCGAATAGGAAAACAAATGTGTGAGCCATACTTGACTATGGCTAAAGAATTTGTATCTGTAGGAATTCCCGAACGACCAAAACAAGAACAATGGATTATGAGATCTGGTTGGACTAAATATGTTGAAGGACGTGATCCGGAACCGATCGAATTCCCTGATGATGATAGTTTAGTATTTGATACAGAGGTACTTTATAAAGAATCGGATTTTGCCGTTATGGCTGTGGCAAGTTCTCCAACTGCTTGGTATGGTTGGGTTTCTCCCTGGTTGTTACAAGAAACTGATAATCCTCGTCAATTAATTCCTTTGGGGACTAGAAGTTCAAAAAAAATTATTGTGGGACACAATGTTGGTTATGATAGAAAAAGAGTAAAGGATGAGTATCATATCGATGAATCTAAAAGTTTCTTTATAGATACTATGTCATTACATATTGCAGTGAATGGTATGTGCTCTAGACAACGACCTGCATGGATGAAGATGAACAAGATGAAGAAATCCATGATGACAGACCAGGAGAAGGCCATAGACACAGGTTCTTCGTCCATAGACACAGGTTCTTCGTCCATAGACACAGGTTCTTCGTCTGCAGGAGCTGATTCAACTGTGGGTGCTGACTTTTCTTGTGATCTCGAAGAAAATCCTTGGTTCACTCATAGTGCATTAAATAATCTGGCCGATGTTGCCAATCTTCATTGTAACATCAAAGTTGACAAATCAGCTCGGGATTATTTTGGAACTTTAGATCGCCAGGGAATAGTGGATATGTTTGTCGAGCTAATGGATTATTGTGCAACCGATGTAGATGTGACATATAAAGTTTATCAGAAAGTTTTGCCCAACTTTTTAGAGGTTTGTCCTCATCCTGTTAGTTTTGGTGCTTTGAGACATTTGTCGTCACTATTTCTTCCCATAAATGACCAATGGGCAAAATTCGTCGCCGGTGCAGAGAGTCATTATCAAGAAGTTCAATTAGAAATTTATAATCGACTGAAAAAATTAGCCGACGAAGCGGCTGCAATGATAAAAGACGAGGACGGTGCTGAGACAATTAATAATGATACCAATAAGGATGCTCATCCATCGACTGACCATCCATCCAAGGATCCTTGGCTATCTCAATTAGACTGGACTGTCAAGCCAGTGAGAATGGTTAAAGGAAAGAAAAAAGGTGAGCCTGATCGACCTGCAAAAAATCAGAAATTTCCTGGCATGCCCCAATGGTACCGAGATTTATTTCCGACCGCTGCTAAGCCAATGAATATTTCCTTAAGGACCAGAGTGGCACCTATATTATTACGATTACAATGGGACCACCATCCTTTAATCTGGAGTGACAGTTTTGGATGGATTTTTCGAGTGGACAGTAGGAAGGATGCAAACAAATATACCAAATTGAATTATACTAAATGTGACATTTCGACTCTGACTCCAGAAGAACTGGATAAGAATTCGGTCATTAAAAATAGCAAAAAGGGTACTATTTTCTTTAAGGTTCCTCATACTGACGGTCAGGAGGCTCGATGTACCAACCCAATGGCTAAACAGTATGTTAGTTATTTCGAACGGGGTGTTTTGACCTCACAATATGAGTATGCAAAATCAGCTGTGGAGTTGAATTCACGTTGTACTTACTGGATTTCAGCTAGAGAGAGAGTATTCAAGCAGATGCCGATATATTCCGATGATGTCGATATGGGCCTCAAACAATTGCCGTCGTCGACGTCGTCATCGTTGCCTACTCCAGAGTCTTTTGGTATGATAATCCCCAAACTTATTCCTATGGGAACAGTCACTCGACGAGCAGTAGAAGATCTTTGGTTAACGGCAAGCAATGCTAAGAAAACTCGAATTGGTTCTGAGCTGAAAGCAATGATACAGGCACCACCAGGCTATAAATTCGTGGGTGCTGATGTAGATTCTGAAGAACTCTGGATAGCAAGTCTCATTGGAGATTCTTTATTTGGAATACATGGCGGAACTGCTCTTGGTTGGATGACCTTGGAAGGGAATAAGCAAGATGCTACTGATTTGCATTCTAAGACTGCAGGAATACTAGGTATTTCGCGTAATGATGCTAAAGTTTTCAATTATGGACGAATTTATGGTGCAGGATTAAAGTTTGCTATTCAGCTTTTGAAACAATTCAATCCATTAATTACTGATAAAGCCGCTGAAGAGGCTGCTACCAAGCTTTATCAAGCTACCAAAGGTACTAAGACACGATCTTCAGCTTTTGCTGCAGGTAAATTTTGGCGTGGTGGGACTGAAAGTATTGTTTTCAACAGGCTTGAAGAAATGGCTGAACAGGATGTTCCCCGTACTCCAATTTTAGGAGCAGCAGTAACTCAGGCACTTATGAAACAGAATCTTCGCAAGTCGAATTTTCTGACCTCTAGAATCAATTGGACCATTCAATCATCTGGAGTTGATTATTTACATCTATTGATTGCATCAATGGACTTTCTGACTCGTGCTTATAATATTAATGCTCGTTTAGTTATAACCGTTCATGATGAGATTCGATATCTTGTGAAAGATGAAGATAAGTATCGGGCAGCTTTGGCTTTGCAGATTAGTAATTTGTGGACGAGAGCTATGTTTTGTCAACAGCTAGGGATAGAAAATGTTCCGCAGTCGGTTGCTTTTTTCTCTCTTATTGATATTGATCATGTTCTTCGTAAGGAGGTCGATTTAGACTGTGTCACTCCTTCACATCCGGATGCCATCCCATTTGGTGAAGCCATTAATATGAAAGAGCTTCTGGAGAGATGTCCTTCTGGTTTGGGTCCATCTAGTTCAGATGGAGATGAGGGATCAGGGCACGGCATAGAGATTAGTCAAAAGTACAAAAAATTTGAGTATTCATCTCGGATACCGGTTCTTCAAACTCTATCACAAGAAGAAAAGAATATCAACGAATATCTTATGGCTCAGATTACGAGCGATGTAGATACTTTTAAGAGTATTCAGAAAAATGTGAGAGAAAAGGAGACTCCACAGAAAAGGGCTTATAGAAAGAGGATTGTTAAGAACGAGGATACGACTGTCTCGAATGTGGAAGTTTCGAACATCAAAGCTAAGGACACGAAGAATAAAACCCAAGCTAAGAAAAGTACAACACCAACAACACTTACTACCGGTAATACCACTTCTGAAAAGAAAGCTCCTGTCAGGAAGACTACTAAAAAATCATCAAAAAAGACTATTATTGGCAACGTAATGACAGATGCTGCCATTGAAGTTGCCATTGGTACAACAGACTCAACAGCAACCCATAGATATGTGGTGGCCCCTTTCAGATTCGACCTTGATTCAATGCCTAATCTGTTTGACACTTGCTCATCTGAGCCTATATTTATTGATTCGTTACCTCGATCGACGTATCGACAGTATTAATATGAATAATGATAATGCAATGTAATGTAATGTAATGTAATGTAATGTAATGTGTTATATATAATCGGATATAGATGATGTATATATAAATGCTATGAAATCCAGAAAATATTGGCTTTATTGGCTGACGGAATTCTGAATAGTCCCAAGCAGGGCCGATATATGCGGTTTTGACCCTCGTAGTAGATGAAAGCAATTCTCGAGACAACCGCCATTTACTTCCCTGCCTCTCTTCTACGAGCTAAATATCTTTCTCGTGCGCTGGATATTACATCATCTGTCTTTTTCAACTTGGTCTGCTCGATAATACGCAGCCTCGAATCTTCCTCTTCACGCTTACGCTTCTCTCTGGAAAGAAGTTGTTGTTCCATCAAATATGTCTCCTGTTTGCGAGAAGAACCAGCTGACTTACGAGAATCGTTGTGATTCTGGTATCTCTCTGAAGATGCTGACAAGGAATCTGTCTTTTTAGAAGAACTATCTCGATAATTAGAAGATGTCTTCGGCTTTTTAACAACATTCAAGCCCGCGGTTAGAAGCTGCCGATCATCAACAATTTCTCCATTATCATTGAGCAAAACCTTCTGGTAGCCCACTTCTTCATTAATTTTATTTGCACGAGAAGCGTTGGCATTGTTATCTTCTTCATCTATCGATCTTGATATTACTTCCTCTCTGGCATCTATCAAATTGGTTGTAGCCTCTACTATTGCTTCATTTCGTCTCTCGTCTTGATCCAAAACTGTTCTGTAAAATAGTTTCATTTCCCTCTTTTTATCTGTTTCAGCTAAGACTGTTAGTATCTAGTGTTCTGCTTTTGAAAACAAAATTTAGCAGGTATTGCTTTAACTTACCATCTCTCATCTTTTCTTCTTCAGATGTTCGACGCAGCTCTTCTTGTTGTTGTTTGTATGCGGTGGTGATAAACATCTCCTTGTCGGCAAATTCCTCCCCTTCAGCTTCACGTTCTCGCTTTAGTAAAGCATCTTTTGCACGCAGTCGATCTTGTTCTCTAATTTTTTTTGAGTCCACTAATTGCGTTACATATTTAGCCTAAAATGTTAGTTAACATGTCCTTACCACTTAAGCCCTATCAATATCCCAGACTCATCACCCGTCTGCCTCTGGCAGTTGACCACAGTTAAATATCCTTCTTATTAACAGCCTTAGAAGTTTGCTCTCATCGCTTCTTGAGAAATCACATTCTCAGATGCGTCTTTTAATTTGCATGGAGGCAAATCCCGTGAGTAAATGCCAGAAGTCATGGAACGTGAAAAATATGTCACAAACTTTATAGCCAGAAAAATCATATTTAACAGGGAGCAATGAAGCCTGGGCCCAGACGGCGGAGAGAAGTAAAAATTGCTTTTTCCCTAAGCATTTGAATATACACCTACCTTGCGATCGCCTTTGTCATCTGGGCCCTTTTTAGCTTGTCTATCAATAGCCTTCATCGTGTCATACACGGAATCATAGGCATATATCGAAGGGTCTGAGGCAATACTATCGACTTGGGATTTAACCATCTGCTTTTGGCTATTTGCACCATGGGCTATTAACTGAGCGTTGGTTTTCCTACGTTCGTCCATGAAATTGCTCTTACCAGAATTTGCGAAGGATGATGACTCGTCATTTTCTTCATCATCTTCGTTATCCTTAAAAACAGCAGCACGAGAACCGAAGGCTGTAGTTCCAAAAGCACGAGGCCCGCGAACGCCTTGTGCAGGTCTAATATTCTTAAGTGATACACCAGATAATCCAATTGGTTTGGGACCAGGATTGGGCGGTGGTGTTTTACCTTTACTTCCAACATCGCCAGAATGGCTACTACTAGTAGTGGTACTAATAGTACTCCTAGCACTAGCACCACCACCATCACCATCAATTGAACCGCCACTGCCACTACCGCCACCACCACCACCACCACCGCCAACCATAATATTAATATTAGGTGGTCGAGAAGGCATAACTTGTTGTGTAACAATACTTCGTGTACCTCCAATTATAACTCCTTCAGAACCCTGACTGGCACCGCCTAAATAGCCGTATTGACGAGTATTCCAGGCGGGGATCTCTGCTGGCTTTTTAAACTCTCTATGTCGACCCTCTGGCGTTGGGGATTGCAATTTAGGACCCAAAACATCTATTGAAGGATTCTTAAGATGAGCATTACGGGACAAAGACCGTAAAGTAATCAGAACTTGAACAGGGTCTCGTAATTCATAAAGATCTCTAGTCTCAAATAATTCATAATGAGGAACACCAATTTCAGCAGCAGCTTTTAAAAATGCAGCAATATTTTCCATCTGAGATTGTTAGAAAACGAAAGTGAAACCCCCCTCGAGCGAAGCATCACACGTCAGAACTTCTGGAGCACCGTGTCCCTCAACTACTCACCTGCACAAAAGGCATATTTGAAGACTTATATTTGGCACTTCCTGGCAAAATCACATTGACTAATTTGCACAAAGCAAGTCCATCTTTAAGTGCTTCCACCGGATCTCCAGATGATAATTTTTCCCCTATAATAGATTCTATCCATTGTTTGACTTCAATTGCGCTATTAGCATCATATTTCCCCTTCCGTGAATTGTCTGGAGAGGAGGAGGACATATTATGAACTCAGAACACAACAAAGATAATACAAGATAATATAACAAGAACAATATAAGACAAACAAGAACAAGAACAAGAACAAGAACAAGAACAAGCCAGGATAGGACTCAGTATATACTTCAACTGGAACGAACTTGAAGTTTGAAAGGAAAACAACATCGCGTCAAAAGATCCAGTCCCGTGCCTGATCCGGGGTTAGGAATACAATCTGAATTAGTGAGAGATCAGCGTTTTGGGGACTAGAAATAACGCGCTTAAGCGTCATCTATTTTCAGGGCTAGGGATATCTTTCTATGTGTACTCTATAGCTAGATCTGGAGATCTGGAGAATCTAGCTCTATGCCTCCGGTGAACTATCAGGAGCTAAAGTCCAATAACCAAATCCTTTATACTTGAACAGTCGACTGTCATGTGATGAAATATCTTTCATTATAGAGTCCGCAAAGATCCATTACACAACAAAAGATGGTTGAATGGACTTAACAAGCCGTTTATATAGACTGAAGCTCATGGTCCAATGTAGCTTCTGCAACAAATGCCCGCATATCAACTAGGGCCTCTCCAGCAGCGTAAAGCTGTCGAACAGATTTAGCAAGATGTCTGTTGGCTGCTCTGTTGGTGAGAGCGTCTTTTTCTGTAGAGCTGGAAAAAATCCCGCAGGCTCTTAATGCAACTTCCATTGTATGAACAACAGTATCAATCCAGGTGACAACCTCGTTCATAAGAGTGGGATCATGTTGTTTGTACTCTATCAAACCTTCGATATTACTGATGAGATGACTACAGTCATTAATAGTATGTGACGCTGATCTGGCACCAACAATACCTCTATCTATATCCCCATTAGCCTGACTCTCCAGAGCAAGCGCAGAATTTAAAGCTCTACCGGCCGCACTTGCCAGGATTTCAACCTCCACATACCTCTCTGCAATACTCGTTCGGTTTAAATCATCTTCATATTCTTGTCTTTCACTAGCGAGAGGCTTTACTTGATTCATCAGAAGCCCGTGAAGAAGAGGATGCCGAATGACAATATCGCCATCTATGGCAAGCTGATCTGGAACATCAAATATGACCCCGTAAGGAATTATCAGGTCCCCATCTGGCCTATCTACTATTCCTTTTTCTGCCGTTATTTCATTCTGAGTTATGATCAGCCTATCTTCAGGGCGTGCACCTTCAGGATCGTTTAACCAATACAACTGAATACGCAGTTTCATAACTCTTCGATGTACTCTTTGTATCTGGATCAATAAGCAACCTCTCACATTCCCACCATAATTTCGTAGCCATTCGACGGCCTTAGAAGATAGTGAATTCCAATTCTGACTCGTACCTACTTCAATTACCAAAGAGGGGTACCGCCCGTTTTCTTCATCCAGAATTGGCCTGGTAATCGGTGCGATGGAAGCATCAGGTTCACGGGAGCAGACTATTCGTGGAGTGCTGGCTCTTATGCCTTGTGGAATGGTTAATACTATGCATCCAAAGTTTCGTCCAACTCGTTCACTGACTGTTTGTCTTCCTGAGCCCAACAGAAGAACAGGACATTCAGAAAAGTTAAGTGCTCTGTGATTGATTTGCTCGTGGATAATTGTAGCTATGCCGACCGCAACTGCACAATGAAGGACAGACACCATCTTCAGAAGAAGAGTTCTGTTATGCGAGTTGAAGCTGATTCTCAAACTCTTCCAAAAGTCCTCAAGTCTTTTGTTCTTTTCAAGCCACTCCAACCCCGAGTGACTGATTTCTGTTATTAGACATGATCACAATACATGTCTTCTAGTCTTTCGTCTTGTCCTTCCTGCTCTTCTTTCAGACCGAGCCCTATTTCAAGTTTTAAGATTAATATTTCTATGAAATGATTTAACTGGAAGCAATTCTTTCTACCAGGAAATTCTAAAATATTTTTCTGGGGTATCCATTCATAAGCGGTTTTGTCCATACTTTGAGCATTAACAGAACTGTTCTCACTGGGATTAGAATTAACAGTAGACATGATGAAATTAAAAAGCACTTCAGAAATTAACTTGTCTTTTTTTGTTGTAGGTCACTTTTAGTTAACCAAGCAACCAACTAAAAACGCAGGGGACTATTCTGTTTTTTTTAATATAATGTAGGATTGGCGATAAGAAAAGTTGGTTTTGTGTTACTCAGAAACGACCTGGATGGCTGCCTGTGATGTTCTTGACCGGTGTTAAATAATTATGGCAGTAGTAGTCAGCTCTTTAAATCGTGATCAGTTAGCCGCTGGGCCGCTGGGCTCTCATATAACTCGCAACGAGGCTTGTAAGTGTTCAGTGTTTGTTTATCACAGGAATTAATACCCTTCTATATGACATGAAACATATGATAGATGAAAGAGAGATGATGATGATCGGCGGATTCAACTTCTAGGCGGGGCATAATATTAATATAACTTTATGATCACATGTTGAATACGTATTACTATATATATCGAGACTTATTGTTCATGCGCTTAAAAAATCAGGGACAGCTTGTCCCCAGACCAGAAGGCAGAACGAGACTTGTCGTATGGATGGATGGCTACCTATATTGATTGGGCTGCTACGGGCAAATGTCAATCTTTCCTTAAATCTGAGAAATCCAACTCTCGAGAGGCCAGGACCCAGTCTGGAGTTGATTGCGTGAGCGATAGAAAGATAAAGTAGAAACCATCCTCCTATTATACACCATATATGTGGGTTTTTGGTGCTTTCTCTTTTTAAATAGCAAATACCCCTGATGGTGTATAGAACAAATATTTTTTTTGAAAAAAGCAATTGAAAATCAATTCAATGTTAATAATAAGATTTAATTCAATTAGTCGAGATTCATAGCATAAGAGCATCAGCTTTCATAATAGAGTTCTCCGTTCTATTCAGTTTGAATGGTTGGTTCTATTTACGGCTGCTGCTCACAATTTGAGCGATGAGGTAGCCGTTTAACCCTAACCCTTTAACTATTTTCAGAGACACATGCATGTGATGGGCGTTAGATCTGGCAGATAAGACCTGCAGATGTTCTCTCTCCTCCTTGGGTGTTGCCTCCGGCGGCTGGGGCGTAGCCCCAGACCCCTAGCTCTCGCTTCGCTCGAGATCTCGAATTGGTCATGGCTCGATCCCACGCAACAGAAGCTTAGCTTAATCTCAGAGCCAGAAAGTGTATTTAATGGGCAGGACAACTCCCACATAAGCACGATATATATTGTTCCCTCGAGAGCAAAGATGTCCCAGAAAGTTCAGGCAGAGTATCAGGATCTAGGGGGAGACCGTTATCCCTCCTACTCTCCCACTGAACGAAACACCTAGATCATACGCTGATTTCACTAACACGACTTTGATTTGATGAAATATTTATTTGAGATTTAAAGTAAGTGTCAATTAATTAAAAAACTATTGTGTAGTTTACTATTCTGTATCTGTCTCACTCCATCATCATGTCGGATTCGGCCTTTATGCATGCCGCCGGGCAAAGCCTTGTTCCGGCCTCGAGGCTCGCAACATCTACTACATGTACTGTGAAGTATCAGATAGCTGTTAACTGTCTTGTCGTTGTTGGCCGAATCAGTTAGCCGACGGCGATTAGTTATGCGATCCTTTATAAGGATCAAAAATCTTTAAGACAAAATATAGTGTATGTATGTTGGATATTTCAATTCGAGAAACTATATCACTAGCTAGTCCGACCGAAGTGAGCAATTGAGTCTGTATGAAATGCAGTAAAAATTGGTGAACTATTTTAAATAAATACTCTACTTAATTATATTTATCTTCTTTCTATTCTTTAGTATGCCCCAGCTACCTCTGCTGGCTATATATATATAGCTAAGAGATAAATTCACGTGATATATGTCCTTTAAATGCATTTATTTTCACCGCGGGTGACTATAGGCCCTTTATTTTTGAGCCTCATTTAGGCCGACATTATCCAACCCCCGAACTGCGCCGCTATTTAGCATATCATCCAGTCTATTTCATCATATACCAGTATATATATTCATTTTCTATACGAGAAATAGGCCAAGTGGATATAATAATAGATATATAGAGAGAATTGATTTAAACTGGAAATGACAAAATTGTTATAGAGATATATATAATTTTGTTTTGGAGTTATCATAGTGTAGAGAAAGAATAGTACGGGTATTGGCTCTGTGTTGTTGATCTTTGATTACCGTGATATCATCAGTTTATGTATAGGCTTATAAAAAGAGAAACGAGAGAGAATCATATACATATATTTCTTGTGATTGTCGATAATATTCATAGTATTCTATCCATATTGACTGATTAATTTCGTGTGGGTCCTCTCTGTACTTGCGTCATCATGGACCAACACCTCAATGTGTCGGTGGAAGATCTTAATCTATCAGTAGAGGAACAAAAAGCATATCCTAGGTGGTATACAGATTTGTTGCTTCGTAAAGGTAAACAATCAATAGCAGTTGGTGATACTCTTTCATTTGTGGATAATTTTGGAGTTCGTGAAACTGATAAACAAGAGATATTACAAATTTTTGGTGAAACCATCGTTACCCTTGAACCAGCACAATTTTATATTTTTATTCGATTAACTAGCCATGTCCTTCAAGGACAATCTATTAGTCCTTCATTAATATATATTCAGGCCCCAGTCCCAAAACCAAGGAGTATATTATCACGGAAACGTAAAAACAAAGAAGGTCGATCAGTAGGAATCAGTGATAGTAGTGGTAGTAGTAATGGTGGTGGTCCCGGTAATCCCTTTAGACGTAATACAGTCACTGCTACTACCAACAACAATATTGGTAATGCTGCTGGTGGAAACCCAAAAAAAATCGATATAGATTCATTCAAAACTTTTATATTAACAGGTTCAATGCCTGATATTCATGATCATAGTACTGATGATGATGATGATCGTGATAAACCCCCACCAACTTCGAGAAGAAAGAAAAGAGTTACTTTTAATAGTGATCCTCCTCAAGTAGCTGAAGCTGCTGCTCGTAGTATGGAAGAGTTATTAAGACAAAGAGGTTCTGGTCAACAAGTAGCTCCTCCTCCTTTATATTATGGTGGAGGAGGAGAATCTTCTTCTTCTTCCTATTATGATTCATCATATATTTCTGAAGAACAACAATCAATGGAGTCTAATGATAATGATGATGAAGATGATGTTGATGTGGAAATTGATAATACTTTCAAGAATGTTAATATTGATAGTGTATTGTATCACGGAGTATCGAATGTGACACCAGAAAAGGAGCCATTTCATTTCTCCGATTTTATATCTCCATCACCATCACCTCCATTATCACAATCAATGTCTCCACTACAACAATCATCATCTCCTGTACCTCAAACAATAGCAGCACCAACAGCAGCTGGTGCAACCCCACCGCCACTACCTCCTCATTCTGTTAGTGCTCTTGTTCCTCCACCTCCACCACCTCGATCTCGAGTATCTTCTTTTGATTCAAAGCCTTCGATATCATCTTCTTTAGCTTCATCTGTCATTGCTGCTGATCAACAAAATGGTTCAAATTTTGGAAATAATATTAATCACGTAAATGTCACTGGTGTTAATAATCATAATCTTCAGAACAGCAACAATAGTCCTCTCACCTTTTTCCATACTGGTAGTGCTTCATCTCTTTTAAGTCAGCCATCACTGCCACCTCGTGTATCGTCTCCTGGAGATCCTGTGCAATCCTCTGCACCACCATCAATTTCTTCGACGCCAATTTCGCAGAGTACTCGCACAAGGCCAGTGCCACAACCAATTCGACCCATTACGACTGGAGGTTCTGATCTTCCTTTAATTGCACCACCTCCTCCACAATCAAGAAGAAGTTTCAGCTCTGGAAGTACGAATGGTAGTGTCAACGTGAATGGAATATTGAATGGCACTATGCGAAATGACATTGGAATGGGTAATTTACATCATCAACCTCAGCAACAATTGCAACCATTTCCTCAACCACAGCAGCAGCAACAGCAGCAACAGCAGCAACAGCATCCATTACGACAGCCTTCACCGCAACTTCCCACACAGCTTCCCCCACAACTTCCACCGCATCCTCCACAATATCTACATCCTCATTCTCATCCATCACCCCCACCACCACCGCCGCAGCCATCTCGATATCTTACTCCATCTCCTCTCACTCAACAGATTCAATTTCCTCAACCCATCATTAATAATAATGGAGTTGTTGATAGCGGTGGATTCCTATCTCCTCCACCACCTCCTCCGAGACGTCGAGCGCCTTCTTTACCGCCTCAAGCAACTCCATATTATCCAATTGCATCTTCTTCTCCTGTAGGAAGTGGTATACCAAATCACATTCAACAGAATGGCTATATGCAAAATAGATTAGGGCAGCAACAGCCCGGATATACTTCTTCTGCACCGGACCTTTTGGCAGATCTAAAGGCTCTTCAAGATGAAGTTGACCGTTTAAGTACTCAACGTTAACTTCGTTTTATATATGTACATAAAAAGGCATTTAAACCATCTATCAATTGTTATGATAAAGTAGGTTTATGAATAATAAATACTTTTTGATAGCATATCCCCCTCATTCTGCTTCCGGCGGCTGGGGTGTAGTCCCTGACCCTTGGCTACACTCAAGAACGGTGGCTAGAGAGAGATCACTCACGAGTAGTCAGAGCTCAGACGAACGAATATTAGCTGACAGCGCATGTATGTACGAACTTTATCGCAAGGCAGAAAACACAATTATATAGATGATGATCTCTTTATATATCTTTTTATCACATTTTTCCATAAATTAGAAAATTAAAGCAATTTTTGTTGAGTGACGGAATAACGAAGGCAATGTTATATAGTATGACTTTGATTATGTCATAAGAGAGTCAGATGTCATAGATCTTCCCGAATTCGATAAGGAATACTTTCAATAGCAAGGGCCAAGGTACGGACGTGGCCGTAAGGTGAATAATAAACAATAGCGATCTTAGGGCTCACCGCCTAGCTATCCAATAATTCACGGAAGTGATTACGAGGAGGACATTGAAAACAAGCGGTAGTGGAATTGCAGTCCGATCTTGATCCTGTAAGTGGTAGTATATTAATACCAGAAGGGTTTCAATCCTCTATCTATTTAAGGCTATCAAACCTTTACTCCCACGAAATATCGATTATTCAAACTGCTCATCAGGGATAATGGTTTCATGGATTATCCAAGATGCAGTCAGCTATGGCTGTCAATAGAGAATACCAAAGTCTGGAGCTGGGCGGGATGTATTTTACGACATAAGAAATCGAGCAACTAATAGCGAAATGTGCTTCAGAGAATGACTTGTTTAATCGAGCAGGAATTTATCTCCGAAACTTCCCTCATAAGTCATTGGATGCACTAGACAATACTGGACAAGAATAGGAGGCAGCGAAAAAAGATGCATCCTGTCCAAAATGTTCGGTAAATTAAACTGTATTATGATTTCATATTTATGCTGCCATTCGTACAATCCTTTGATTACTTATCCTTTGATATGAACCTAATGTAGGTTTGCCTCACTCACCCCTGAGTGATAAGAAGTTTCTTCTAGCGCTATGGCCATGTTTGTTGTACAAGCTACTTTGATAAACGTTAACAGCTAATTGAAGTGGATGATCGTTTACGTGATAACCGCAGAATCCACATTCTAACGAGGCCTAAGCTATCATTCACACACAAGGATGATATCTCGAATCCAGGGGTCTGGCTATATCCAAGCCATTTGGAGCAGATGTCTCGAGGTAGGGTCAAGGGTAAAATTTGCAGCAATGATAATCAGGGGCCAAGCCTGCAGATGATCGGCATTCCTCGGAATACGCAGATCAGAACAGAACAACCAAGTTTAATACGCCTAGCATGATCTCTTTCATCTGATTTCATACAGGCATTTACTATTGATTTTGAGAGACAAACAACTGAACGCTGTCAAATCTCATATGAAAATTGAGATGTGCTTATTAACATTGACCTGCAACAAAACAAACAAGCGTATATCAACAACCACCATATAATTGCTTCGTCAGAAATATTAATATATCATAGGGCATTATTAATTTCTGAAATGTTTTTGCATCATGTCTATTGTTAATCATAAACCACTGAAGGCAAAATCTGAAACTATTCTGAAGACTTAAAGAGTTTATGACCAGACTTTGATGGTGAAACAAAGGCGTTACTTCTAAAATTCTTAACGCCAGCTCATAATTGCTCGGACATAATCTAACTACGATCATTGAATAGGGAGTCTGTCCAGGGCTTGTTTGGATGTCCTAAGTATTCATGGACCAAAAATATCCAACTCTCGTTATTGAAGTGAAGTATACTCAACATTGACCAGAATTATCTGGGAGAGCTGATATCTGTCTCGGGAATTACGATTGAAAGTACTTAGTTGTCTATGGGTACAAATAGTATCAGTTACTGGGAATCAGAGATATGAAAATTATTTTCGTTGATCCTGAAGATAGAGAAATGATAGTAGAGAATGAGAATGCTCCTCCGCAGGGGTAAACGGATATAGAAGATGGTCAAGGTGATCTTGTGACCAGATATCATAGCATTTCGAAAAACCTGATGAGCTAGTTGATGAGGATACCGCTACTTCAACTTGAAAATAAAGAGAAGAGCATGAAGAGGATTTGGACCGAACCCTGAAGTCAGACAATCAAAATCGAAAGTCTTATCATTTCTTCCATTCACGCTTTGAATTCGGCAGATCATCCGGTGGATGAGTAGGTAAGAGATGGTGATGACCGAGGAACTACCGCTAGAAATCGGCAAATTGCATTCACAACGGATTACTTATGTCATCAGAATATTAAAAAATAGATAATGAAAACGTAGATAGTCCTTTTCTTACGAACGAGAATGCTGGGTATCAATTGGTTGCTGTGGCTGCCGCTGCCGGTACCCAAAGAGGTTGGCGTTAATGCAATGGCCAATATATGCGCTGATAGTGCTGGCAGGATATCTGGGCGCTATGCAATGAAGACAGAGCCAGGCTAGTTCATGCCTTCATGTGACTATATAACATGCCTTAATCAGCCTATTTAACAGGTATTTTATAGTAACTTATTACATTCCAGTCAAAACGTATCTTGCGAACTGTAGCATGAAAGATATTCCATTAGAGAGGACCAATCTGGCTGGCTGGACTATCGAAACATATCTTCACCTCTTGAAACTGAGATATCCCGCTTGTCGTCGGAGGCTGCTGTTGAGAGCCCCACAACCCCAGATCTCGCAATGGTCATAAAACCATATCCAATAAGCGTAAAGTCATAAGCGTATGACTCGGTATGAGAAAGTAACAGTCCGGGACTATTCCCGCCTTATGATGTGTTCGATATCATAGATATCAATATTCTTCTCGAGTATAACCCGCGCTCTGGTACTAATATCTCGGGTTAAAGTTATATATCGCGCGCGCTTAATCTAACTACAGTATTATCCAATAACGCGGCTTCCTTAATTAACGTGCGGCTTCCTCCATGCGGCTTCACGTTGTCACGGTAACCCCACCCAAAATTTTTCAGAAATTTATCGGCGGCTTCGAAATTTTTTTTTTTTTTTTTTTTCAGAGAAACTCGATTTTTTTTTTCGCCCTCTTCTTTTCCTTCCTCTCATATTCTCTTCTTCTTACTCTTACTCCTCTCTCTTCTTCTCTTCTTTTTTCTTTCTTCTTCACACCTTTTTTTTTTATATACAAACATATAAAATCCAAAAAAAAAATTAAAAGTAAGTAAATTAATTTTGGAAGGATTGATAAAATTTTTAAGGTTAAAAAATAAATGGGTTAGAAAGTTAGGGAGAAAACAGGAACTCTTGTTTCCGTCCTTCTTTCATATGAGTTGGATTTCGCCAGACATCTAGATACACTAGAGATTGACTGTCATGATGAAATTGTAGTATGCTCGAGCTGGGAGTCTAGGAGCATGCGCCAGCTGCCCGAGGCATTGTAGGACTTCTCTCTTCTCCCGGAATGGCACAGTTTTACTAACTAATTAGATGTCTACTGCTGGAGACGGAACCTTCCCTGGTGCTATTGGTATCGATTTGGGTACTACTTATTCATGTGTAGCTACTTATGATTCCGCTGTTGAAATCATTGCCAATGAACAAGGTAATCGTGTTACTCCTTCTTTCGTTGCCTTTTCTGATAAGGAACGTTTGATTGGTGATGCTGCTAAGAATCAAGCTGCTCTTAACCCTAGAAACACCATTTTCGATGCTAAACGTCTTATTGGAAGACGTTTTGATGATGAAAGTGTTCAAAAAGATATTAAAACTTGGCCATTCAAGGTTATCAATAATAATGGTAATCCTCTTATTGAAGTACAATACTTGGAAGAAACTAAAACTTTCTCTCCTCAAGAAATTTCCGCTATGGTTTTAACCAAAATGAAGGAAATCGCTGAAGCCAAAATTGGTAAAAAGGTCGAAAAAGCTGTTATTACTGTCCCAGCTTATTTCAATGATTCCCAAAGACAAGCTACCAAAGATGCTGGTGCCATTTCTGGTCTTAACGTTCTTCGTATTATTAATGAACCTACTGCCGCTGCCATTGCTTATGGTCTTGGTGCTGGTAAGACCGAAGATGAGAAACATGTCCTTATCTTCGATCTTGGTGGTGGTACTTTCGATGTTTCTCTTTTGCACATTCAAGGTGGTGTTTTCACTGTTAAGGCTACTGCTGGTGACACTCATTTGGGTGGTCAAGATTTTGATACCAATTTACTTGAGCATTTCAAAACTGAATTCAAGAAGAAGACTGGTCAAGATATTTCCGAAGATGCTCGTGCTTTAAGACGTTTGCGTACTGCTGCTGAGCGTGCTAAGAGATCTTTATCATCAGTCACTCAAACTACTGCTGAAATTGATTCCTTATTTGGCGGTGAAGATTTCTCTGTTAATATTACTCGTGCTAGATTTGAAGCTATTAATGATGCTTTATTTAAGAGTACTTTAGACCCTGTTGCTCGTGTCTTGAAGGATGCTAGCATTGACAAGGCTAAGGTTGATGAAGTTGTCCTTGTTGGTGGTTCTACTCGTATCCCCAAGGTTCAAAAATTACTTTCTGATTTCTTTGATGGTAAACAACTCGAAAAATCAATCAACCCTGATGAAGCTGTTGCTTATGGTGCTGCTGTTCAAGGTGCTATCTTGACTGGTCAAGCTACTTCTGAAGAATCTCAGGATCTTCTTTTACTTGATGTTGTTCCTCTTTCTTTGGGTGTTGCTATGGAAGGTAATATCTTTGCCCCAGTTGTTCCTCGTAATACCACTGTCCCCACTCTTAAGAGACGTACTTTCACTACTGTTGAGGACCATCAAACCACTGTTCAGTTCCCTGTTTATCAAGGTGAGCGTGTTAACTGTGCTGAAAATACTCTCCTTGGTGAATTCGATCTTAAGGGTATTCCTCCTCTCAAGGCTGGTGAACCAGTTTTGGAGGCTATCTTTGAAGTTGATGCCAACGGTATCCTTAAGGTTACTGCTGTTGAAAAGTCTACTGGTCGATCTGCCAACATTACCATCTCCAATGCTGTTGGTAAACTTTCTTCCGATGATATTGAAAAGATGATCAGTGATGCTGAGAACTTCAAATCTGCTGATGAAGCTTTCTCTAAGAGACATGAAGCTAAACAACATCTTGAATCCTATGTTTCAAGTATTGAAGCTTCTATCACTGACCCAGGTGTTGCTTCTAAGATGAAGCGTGGTGCCAAGGATCGGGTTGAGACTGCTTTATCAGAGGCTCTTGCTACTCTTGAAATCAAGGACAGTTCTGCTGATGAATTGAGAAAAGCTGAACTTAACCTCAAGCGTGTTGTCACCAAGGCTTTTGCTTCCCGTTAAAAAATTAATTTAACTTGTGTGTGTGCGGGATATAAAATAAAATAAAAAGTGCGTTGAGAAACCACCGTTTTTTGTTGTTGCTATTTTTGTATAAAGGCAAAGGGTTGATTGATATATCATGATATGTATAATTCTATGTTTTTGTGTATGATGCCTATCAAAGGAAAAATAAAGTTTTTAGAGGCTAACGATATCGTTTCGTGTGACACCCGGAGTTTTACTCTGGGAGCTGGCCCCAGACCTCGTTGCTTACTTCCGTTCGGTTCTGACCACTCCAGCGAAGCGAGCAACGGGGTCTGGGGCATCGTCGGAGCCCCACAACCTCTTGCTCGCTTAGCTCGATCTGAGGTCGACAATGGCTATTAATTTAACAATTTCTTGTTTAATATACATAATGATATAAATAGTTATTTCGTTAAAACATTTCATATGCGTAATTCATCAATCTCGGTGATAACAGCAGAAGTTTCTTCACGGTCATCTTTATCGTCGTTATCATCATTATCTGGGGCCAAATCTTCGGGTAAAATTGGTGCTGATGGTTCTTCATTACTATCCATTGGTTCATATTTGGGTACATAATCGTCATCTGGTTGACTTGCAATTTGCTCTAGCCGGTTCCGTTCAAGTTCTGCTTTATCCGAAAGACGAGGAAGAGGAGTTTCTGATGCTGAGGCTGTCACTGGGACCGGTGTTGGTTGATGTGGTGGAATACTACCACCTGAATATGATGGAGCGGATGGTTCAACAGATGACAGAGAAGGACGGGGAAAAAGATGAGATGGTGGTGCAGAAGGAAGCTGATCCGATTCAAGTTCTGAAGGTCCTGGATGAGTCTCGCGATAATATGGAGCCGCTTCTATGGAATTTATATCTATAGGTCGACTTAACGGAACTGGCGCAGAAGGCGGATCATCATGATAGTATGGAACAGATGCTATTTGCGACTCCGACTCTTCATAAGGATATGCTGGAACATCAGGAGCAGACGGTAAAAGAGCCTCTTCCATTCTTCTTAAATTTTCTTTTTCTGACGTGACAGCAGCAGCAGCAGCAACTTGCTCATATCTCAATACTTGATACGAAGATGCAGTAGATGAATGAGTAGATTGAGGAGAGCCACCAGAAGCTCTGGAAGGAATCGGAAAAGTATTACCTCCTAAAGATGAAGAGCTACCAGTATTAGGATTATTATCAATAGCGGTTGCTACCGATTTACCTTTTTGACGTTTCCTATTAGTGGCATCCGCCAAATCATTACTACTATTGTTATTAGATGCAGCATTGCTCCGATACGTGCCTATGACAACCTCAGTCCATAAATTCACTACTCCACGTCCACGCTTTAATTTATCGGTATCTATATATCCCAATTTAGAAGAGCCCATATCAGGATCGCGATTCGGAGTAATGTCAGATGACCATTTCCCAGCGAGATCAATTACTACTTCTATACAGTATTGAAAAGAAACATCTTTATGACCCTTAGTAGTCGGAAAGGTTTCAGGAGGGATTCGAATATTTGTCGTAACTGTTGAAAAAAAAGTCCCTGGATCAGTATATAATGGAGATATTGTTTGAGCAAGATCCTTTCTAAAAGATTGAGCTTCAGACCCTTCGGCAGATACAATGCTTATTCTTGATAATGTTGTTATGATTCCTGATAAATGTTTAACATGTTTCATATGTTGAATAGATACTTTAACAGGTACGGAATCACCTCTAAGATAACCTTTCCTTGGCAATGCAACAGCTACAACTATTGAACCATGGCCTTTGCGCTTCTTATGAACATCTACCGTTAAAGTGGAGACTTTAGGTGGTGGTAAAGAAGTTATATCAATAGGGCATATAACAGAAAGAGCTTTTTGGGCAGTAATGACTGGGGAAGGACCAGACCTGTGACAAGATGCAGTTATAGTATAAGATATAGCACCTCTTTCGAATTCGAGGCTATTAAATAAACCTTTTTCAGGTAAAGAGAATTCAAATGCAAATAAATGTTCACCTCTAGGAAGCGGTTCTAATGTTGTTGATGAGGATGAAGATGACAATGAAGAAGATGATAATTGTCTATGTTGTTTACGAAGCTTATGGAGCTGTTGTGTTTGTGGCGGTTGTTGCTGCCCATCTACCGTTGATGTTGTATTAGACTCACCAGACGATAAGCTAAGTCTACTTGTACCAGGAGATCCATTAAGGTTGCCACTGTTACCATCACTACTACCACTTGAAGAAGTGGAAGTATTAGGAGTAGAAGTATTAGGAGTAGAAGTATTAGGAGCTGTATTATCACCAGTAATGGTAGGTTTACTACCACTACTATTACTACTAGTCGTACTTGCTGAGGCTACAGCAGAATCTCCAATACTAGAAACTTCAACATTACTGCTAGTGTCTTCGCCCTCTCCCCATAATACAACAGAATCTTCAAACAAAACGTGTTTTACAGCTTTTGTTTTTACTAGAGTATTCCGGATCATTATAGTTCCTTCAATAGTACATACAATTGTAGTTATTTTTTGTGGTTTCGTTAATACAATAACCACACTACCATCAATTTTATCGCCAGGACTAAAAGTTTGATGAGGATGATTTAATTCTATAAAAAAATCATCTGGACTAGAGGTTCTTTGAACGGTATTATGAAGTATGGGACGTAACTTTGATAATGTGTTACGTAACATTTTGAAACAGTTTGAAACAGTTTGAAACAGTAGCCTGAAAATGCAACCCAAAGAATAGAGAAAATGGAGTTGGTCAATTTTCAATCGTCAACTGAATTAATCAAAGGTCGACGGTCAAGGTCAATCGTCAATCGTCAATCACCAATCACCAGTCGCCAATTACAAATCACCAATCGAATATGTCAATCACCAATAGTACCAATCAATCCGCAATCGAATATGTCAATCACAAATACCGTAGTACTAATCAATTACCAATCGAATTAAAATATCCTCTAGATAATCCCTTCAAAATTCCTACAAATCCCCTATTCCACCACAGAGGGGGAATATTATTTCCTCCAACTAATAATCGACTTATTTTATCCACGCCTAATTATATTTGTTTCGTTTGGATCATCAACCAACAATAATAATATATAATTAGAATAATAATAATAGGAATACGAATATGACCTCCTGTAACCAGTTATTGAAATTTGCATTAAGATGAAATATATTAAACACCAATCTATGTTGTTGATATATAATTCAGAATTGATTTATAAAAGAAATTCAAATAAAACAACTCGTCAAAAAAATAAACCTATATTCATATAAATGATATAGAATAAGTAAAGGAAAGAACAAAATGAGAAATGAACTATAACAATAAAATATAAAAGCAAGAAGTTGGAGGTAGATAGACGAGATGAGAGATATATAGAGCGACTTAGATATACACATATTGGCTGCTGTACTATATGCTGGTCTGTGTGTCTGTCTGTCTAGCGCAGTACTTCTGCCAGTTGGGACTATCACTGCCATACCCGTACAGTGAGGTACTATACGCTGTACACTGTACATCCTGACCACACTAGTAAGTTACTAGCTCAATAGAAGTAATACTAATAGTAATATTACATAAAATAATAACGAGTTTTAAGAGTTTATTCACATATATTTAGTATATGTATATGTTTGATATATTTTATAAACGGTTAAATCTACCACAATACTAGCGCTAGTTTCAAACGGGTCACTGACATCCTTCGAAGCTTAGTTAACAACACTAGCCGTGTCATGTCGTGTTTAGCCGTGTGTCTCATTTACTTTGCAGACAGTGGTAGATCTAGATCTGATGCAGTCAAGCGACAGGTTTGGCGCCGCCAGTAAGTCATCAATCAATAATCGATTAGTAAAGACCCACCCAGTACAGGTAAATAGAATGGGCATTTGTTAGACTACTCCGACGGATGCTAGTCTCCAGTGGCTGGGGCGTAGACCCCGACAGATCCCTTTGATCTCGTAATGCTCGATAGATTTAGAGGTCGGAGTCGGATGTTTCTCGGGCGCAGCGAGAGCTAGGGATCTGGTATGCATCAGCCAACGGGGGCAAATCTCACCAGTCCTATTCCCCTAAATGGATTTTAATACTATTTTTTATATTTAATAATCAGTATAAATATAATAATTAAAAGAGCTTTTTTGACGGATATGGTCGGCAGTTTTACCGCTATTGCCCAGGATTGGGGGGTAACGGAGTGGGGTCGGGTTGGTGATGTATAAGCGGGTTTTGTTTTATGTTACTCCAAATTCATCCCCTCCAAGCTCCGCATCAAAATTCCCAGTTGGGTAATTATTACTTCCCAATGTGATCGATCGATCTCACAAAGCTCAGACGCTCGACAAGTTCTATTGTATATCATATCTACACATGATGTCAATGCACAGAGATCTCTGTCGATAACGGCGCACTGTTTGGTGAGACAAATCGGAGAAACAACACCATCTCAGAGAAAAGGAGTGTACGTACGTACGTTGTTATGTCATAATCACCTGCAGCTTGCTGCCCCATACCCCCCGTAAGGAAGTATGCTTAAGGATTTACCCCTTATACGTGTAGGATCTGATAGACCGTATTTAAAAATGCCACTGGTAACTAACTGCAATATGCTTCATTCCGTGAGTGGTATTCCATTTGCAGATTCATCATTTCAAGATAGATAGTGACTGATCTATATACATGGATATAGCTAGTTACATGATCACGCGATTTCGACGGTTCAATTAGGTACAAAAACCGTTCTGTCAATTAAAATGGATGTACGTTTGACAGGCTTGGTGGCGGCAAATGACGATTGGATCTAAAATGAAAATATCCCACCACTGTCAATTAATTGAAATTTAATATGAACTAATTGATCAATTAAAATAAAAATATTATTACTGCCAATTTAATGATAAATATCAACAGTCACTCATTAATTTGTTGTATATTACATGTACAGATCTAATCGTTCGTTGAGTCTCCAGCTTGCTTCGCTTTGATTATCTTCCCGCGCTACCCCGTCATGTCAGCTTTTGTTCCGTTGTTTCTGACCTACGATCTAGACCTAACCCATGAACTTGGCTTTTATAGCCAAGAGATGGCCCTGTTTGGTAATATTCTCAGATCATATGCAGATCCGGTAGATCTCAATCGGATTAGGCATTATGGGGGTCCTTGACGGATTTACGTAAGAAAGCTTGGCTTCTGCCCAGCCGGGCTGCTGGCCCACACAGAATTTGGATCGTCGATATTTTCGACTTAACTAACAGATAAGGACTAAGAAAGAGCTAACAACCTAAAATGAAAGCCATATATGATTTAGACAAGAAATTTGATTTAATTATATGGAGAACGGGAAAAAAAAACTCGGATCTTAATGTTTGATTAAATTTGATACTCTCTGCGGAGTAACGCAAATTTGCCTGAACCCATATACATCTTCGATGAATATCGATAGCAGACGATCCGAAAACCACGGCTATCGGTACTTTGTTTCAAATCCGAAAAAAACACCTTACTGGCCTATACTCGGATGGTCTACGTTTGATATCCGAGGGTGCTCCAACCGCCGGAAGCAGAGCTGAATCATAAAACAATACATAGATAGCATTATATTTTCTATTTACGATAGATCCATTAACATTAGTTGCTCATCATTGTCAAATCCTGACATATCAAGCTCACCATCTAATCCAACTCCAAGATCATCATCACCCATCCCTATATCTAGATCTCCCATTAATCCCATATCATCAAGCCCTTCGATATCCATACCACCTCCATTATCATCAAGATCAACATCAATAGCAGAAGATTCAAGAGAACTAGCAGTAATAGCATTAGTAACAGAGGGATTACCCAAAATATTATTATTGTTATTATTAGTTAAATCATCATTAAATCCCATTTTCTGTAATAAATTATCCGTTTCTTCTCCTTGTTCGATGTCTTCTTCTTCGAAATCTTCTTCCTCTTCATCATTATTACCTGACAATATTTCTTGTTGTTTTTTCCGGAATTCTAGTAAATCTTCGATCCGTTTTTTAAATTTCTGAAAACCTCCTATCAATAGATTAATATTAGTGGTACCATTATTGGTGGTGGTAATATTACTGGTCACTGTAGTGGTACCGGTGAAGGACGCAGATGCAGCAGTAGTACTAGCAACAGTAGTACTTGAAGAACCGCCACTATTATCTCTTCTTCTTTTCTGTTCTCGTTGCTTGAGAACCGATTCTTCGGGTATTTTATCAACAAGTTCAAGAAGTGATGACTCCATTTTGTCCGATATACCACCATTGTCATGCTGAGAAACTGTATCCATTGTCAATATTAATCCCGATAATACATCCAATGCATACTCAAAAGTGCCTTGAGCCTCAGCAAAATCTAATTCATCTAGAAACAAATCCAATAGTTTTCTTGATCCTAATATCTCACTAGCAAGTGAAAAACATCTTAGATTATATCCAGGAGCTCCACTAATATGACCCTGATCTAATGCTTGGATCCATCCTACTAAGATATTTATAGTGTCCTTCATAGTTCTAACCAAATTATTTGAATGGGGTATAATTGGAGCAAATCTACCAGTAGCATTAGCATGAGGCTCTAAGCCAATAAGGATTTGATCAATCATACCACGATCTTTTGAAGTGCGAGATTTCACATCTAATATAGCAGTTCGAAGATCAATTGCAACGATTGAAAGTACTATTTTATGAATATTAGTAGCTTCAGATGAAAGACCTCCCGGAGATATTAACAAATTCAACACCCATAGAACCTGGGCTAAATCTTTAGATAACCATAAGCAATCTCCTAAATATCTGAATGCTCCAAGTAAAGTTGGTAATAGAAAAGGTTGTAAAAAATAATCCAATCCACCTTTCAAAGTATCTTGATCAATTATATTAGCGGCGCAAGCAGTAACTGATTGTTGAAAAACCGATGGGATTAATATTACTAATTCTTGAATCGAAGATAATCTCATCAAATCGTCACTAATACCACCCGCATCATATAAAGCAGATATCCAACCTCCTAATAATGATTTTCGATTTTCGCTCATATCTTCTATAAGCATAGCATCTCTAATACCATCAGTTATACAATCAAGCCAAAAAGATTTCTTATCGCTTGATGATTCTTTTGTCAGTAATAAATCCTCTTTACACAAAGCATATCTCCTGTAAACCACTCCAATAAATAAAAATATACTACCAATATTTGTATATATTTCCTGAAAATTATTCTCATCATCTTCATCCTTCCATTCATCCAATGAATTAATCAATGGAATTAATAATGAAGTTGGTGTTATATGAAGAAATAATATGTCCAAAGTATCAGTCTTTAGACTTAATGCTTGACAAAATCGACTTAAACATGCTTGTTGTTGTTGTGAACTATTGACGGCCCATTCTTCAACAGACTTTAAAAGCTTACGAGCAACTTTTTGTTGACGATAGCCATCTAAATCTTCAAAACTTTTCACTAACCATACAGCTATACTATCATCAAATGCTACATGTTCAGAGTTTTCTTGAGAAGCTAACCGGAATATTTCATCTATGGTTACTAGATGACCCTGACCAGCTGCTCCACTGTTAGAAGGTCTTGTAATATATTTGGATCCTGGCGGCCCATATGATGGCTTTGAATTATCTTCTACTATATTAGCCTCTTCTCCAAGTGCTGATTTTAGACATTCAGAGTTAATAAGATTTAATTCTACACATGATTTAAGAAATTCATGGCGGATATCACTAGTGGTTGAAGGAAATGAAGAAAACATTTCATCCAAAGCATCTCCACCTCCATAGATACGTACTAAATTAACAGTACCTCGATCAAGAAGGCGAATAGGGTTACAAATACAAGTTTCCAGCGATGAAAAGGAGGATGGGTTGTTATCCAGAGATGATGCTAGTCTTTTTATTATAATTGGTAATCGTTTCCCTATAAATCCTTTCCATAGAGGAATATAAATAGGAGAATCTTTCCTTTGTAAAGCTACTGCTAAGCAATCAAAAGCAGTTGCTATTAAACTACTGATAATGATCTGTATAGATTCGCCAGCAAAAAATGTTTTTATTTCACGAAGAAAACTATTTCCTTGGATTTTGGATGCAGTAAGCATGACACTTTCAAGCCATAATAATCTAAAAGCTCTTGAGCCCTTTATTCGACCTCCAATATTAACACCGTTAATACCATCCACTCCACCCAATCCTCCTATTCCAGTTACTCCTACTCCTCCAATTATGACATCACCTCCTCTTCCTCCTACTAAATCAATACCACTACCGTTCCCATTTTCATCGCTATCACTATTCGTGGCATTTTTGAAAACATTCCTGTAGGTAAGTTTTAATCTCTTTTGTAGAAACGGGTCATCAGTGACAAGTCTTAGAATTTTTTGTAAACAGGTGTAGAATTGATATAAACTATTTTGGTGGTGGTTATTGACAGATTTACCATTAACAACACCTTCACCACCCGTCGTCACCGATTCCCCTCCAATAATTATTACTGGATCATAACCTGATTCTGCTAATCTAATAAGCAAATAGGCTAAAGCTTTTGCTAAATCAATTGTTGATATCTCTTTCATATAATCAGTTAAGATAGTAGTAAATTGATCAGAAGAAATCATGGATGATAATGCTCCTCCACTTGGTAACATCTTTGCAATAAATATTAATACATCACATTTTATTTTTTCAGGTATTTGAATATCATCACCGGATTGTAAAAATGCAATTAAATTAGGTAGTGGAAATAGACTTTTTGGATCAGATGATAAATAGCAGATATATTGAAGAAATAGAGGTTCCAATGGTCCAGTACCGGTTATTATTCCGGCTGAACTAATACCTGCGGAAAATAGTGCTTTACCAACAATTGATGGGTTTTCGAAATCGGATGTTTCTTGTAATTGATTACAGAGCCGTAAAAATATATGAGGACTCCATCGTTTATAGAGTGAAACTTTTGTAAGCTTCTCCAACTTCTCTAATGAAGATAGAGATAAGGTCATGAGATAGAGAGAGGAGAATCAAAGTAATGATAAGACCTTATTCTATTCCTTCAAGTCTTCTTGTCTTGAACTAGATTGTGATGGTCGGTATAATACCGTGAGATAATGAAAGTTTCGATTAATTGATTGAAACAAACTCAAGTTAAGAAAAACTTATTGTACTCTCGAGCTTGATGGATCTTTTGGTTCCACTCGACTTTGGATGGTGGTGACAGTAACACCTTGGAGATAATTTACGTGAAGTTGAAATTCTGTTAAACCCGCGGTTGATAATATCTTGTTAATATTTATTCTACAAACGAGGTCGTAGAATCTATTCTGCATAGCCGTGCGGCTTGTTGTCTCCGACGAGAGGGTCTGCCAACCCGGGGTGGGTGTTCTGCTTCCGGCGACTGGGGCGCTGCCCCAGACCCTGTTTGCTCGCTTCGCTCGAGGTTCTATCACTTATAGGGAATGCAGCGAGAGATGGGGGGACCCCCTGGCGGAGACAGACCCAATTCTTTATTGTTGAATAGGTTCATTTACTTCTGATTATTGATTCTTTCAATTTGTTACAACCAATCCAAGAAACCGCTATTGTGATGACAGTTATTGATAATTTAGATGCATTGACTTTCCTAGAAACGTCCATTGATCAAGATCCTACCTTCGTCTCGAGATCGACGTCAATTCTCTCTCCTTGTCATGCCTCGAGCAGTGCCGTAGCTCGCCACCGTATTGTATAAGTGATCGTCAATAATTCTAGCATTAAAACATGAATTATGAACTGTCTCTAAGCTTATTCGTACTGGCATGCGAACTAGATAGAACGTCGTAACGGATTCTATAAGAGTCGCCAAGAGTGAGTGAGAACTAACTAATCCATCTGTCAAACAGATGCCGCGAAAGTAGCCAAGACAGAGAATTCACCAGTGTTAGCCTCAATTACTGCTAGCTGCCAATTCCATCTGTTGCCAAGATTGACTATCAGTGGCTTTGCTATTGTCTCGGAATTAGAGTTGGTTACATTGAATTGGTAAATGGATGAATATGATTAGTCATTGATTACATGATATTAGAACCCTTTACCAGGATGAACGCGCTAATCAATGCAAAGTGCACGTGGAGTCTGGCAGCGAAATCAGGCTAACCATGATAGGCTTAGCCCACGCTGATGTGATAACCGTATTCTCCTCCCGTACGTCTGCCTCCGGCGGCTGGGAGCGTAGCCCCCAGACCCCCTAGCTCTCGCTACGCTCGAGAATCACTACAGGGTCTTGGGTATCCCCATCCGCCAGAGGCAGACCTGGAGAACTAGATGATAGAGAAGATAATTTGAATAATGAAACGCCTAATTATTAATATGAAATGCGGTGACATACTAAAAGCGAGATAATATATAATGAAGACAAAAAAACAAGAGCACCAAAATCAAAATCAAAAGAATGAAGGAAGGTAGAAAAACACCGAAAAAACAAAAGCAACCCAAAAAAATAAAGTGAAAACTTGCACTTGTGGTGCTAGAAGAAACGAAGAAAAAAACTTTTCAAGAGACAAAAAAATATTAGTAACTTAAGCATCAAAAAAAAGTTAAAGGTGATGAAAGAAAGAATAGAAAAAATAAAAAGCAAGTCATCATCGTCGTAGAGAATATCCATTAAATTCTTCTCAACATGTCCATTACATTTCCAAATTGTAATAAATTCTATAAACTTCTATCTTTGTTTGGAAATGAGAAGAAATAAATTGAGAAACCTAAAAGATACTCTGGCAATGCAAAAAATATTGTCGTAATAGTGATGAAAGTAGTAGCAGGGAATCTACCAAAATGATGATGATGATAATGTAAACGAAATAATTGAAAGTGATGAATATGAGAATGTTAATACTATTATCTCCTTGATGGTCGAGGTGGTACTGGTCCACTACGAGGAATAGAATCAGGATTTGGATGCTTGGATCCAACTGCCGCCGTATGACCAGCTTTATTTAAAGCATAATCTCCTGAATCAAAATATTTCCGATCATTAACCTTCCTCTGAAGTATTTCTGCTCTAGTAGGTAATTTACCATACATTTTATATAATCTTTGTTCTTCTGGAGAGAGGGTTTTAATGTCGACTTGAGATCCTGCCATTGTAATAAGAAAAAAACACAAAAAAACACAAAACTAAAACTTCTTATGGAGATGACACACTTTTTGAAAGCATATGATTGATATATCTCTTATCACGATCTAAAGATATTCCAATATTCAAGTGAGAGATTTTAGATTAGATGAGTTACTTATACAAAAAGTAATAATAACAAAATCTATTCTTTTTAGTTTATGATAAATACCACTCCAATCACAATCTATTTATTTATTATTCGTTTCTAATGTACTACCCGTTTGTTCTATTTCCAAATTATGGGATAATATTAAACGAAATAAATTTGAAAACTTTTATAAACATCAAAATTAAAAAGTTAATATCTAATTAGTGGATCCATCTGTGTATTTATAACCGGACTTAGATTGGTGTAAGGGCTAAATCAGGGCTAGACTCAATTTGAACTAGTGTCAGCAGGCTAAAACTAAGCTAAAAAAATACAGCAGCCCACACTATGCACTACCCACCAACATCATCCATTCATCACTAAATTAGTTAGTTACTTTAAACTTGGGCTAGTAAACTCTTACCTAAACGTAAAACAAAAAAACCCCTCCTCTACTTTTGCAAAACCCGAGTCGGTCATCCCCCCCACCCCCCTCGTTCTGCCTCCGGCGGCTGGGGCGTAGCCCCAGACCCCTAGCTCTCGCTACGCTCGAGAACCGCTGAAACGGCCAACAACTGCCTGGTCAGCACGGCCAGTAAGAACTATATCCCTCTGTCATTCCCTGCCCAAGTCTTTCTGTCTGTTCAAGTCAAAGTCCCAACCAAAGCCACACCACAAGTCAGGCCGGATGGCCGGTCGGCTCATAATTCATTTCCCTTTCTAAATTAATTCCTTGTCCAGGGTCCAGTCGGCCGGCCATAAGTGCCAATATTATATCAAATCCTAGTCTAACCAGCTGGTGATGCAGCAGATGATGCGCGTTTACCACCCCTCTGCCGCTGCTGGCCAACCAACCGCCAGTTGTTTACATACCTTTAGATATGCAACAGGGTTATGGTTTTTATCAAGATATTATATGAACAACGGTCGAACGATCTCCACTTCCTCTCAATCAAGTAATGACTTTCACTAACTGAGACAGAGTAGAGATAAAGAGACGAAAAAACTCTGAGACAGAGTTCAGATACGTGCAACACAAGTTGCTCGGATACAAATATTAAAACCAAATTACCCAGGTAGAAGTACCTGTACCGTACGTACAGGTATTACTGTCAGCTAATACCCAAATACACTGATACGCTGTGTTTAAAAAAAGAGCAAATTACTTTTTATAACACAATAATTACATAGAGAGAGGAGAAACATAGGAGAAGTATGGATGGACATGTGGGCTTTTGCGTATTTTAAAGGCGGAAGTAAAGAGGAAGATAGCAAGCTGATGGTGGCAAGGAGGCAGGGAGGCAGGGAACCGATCAATCCGGGATCCGACCGAAGCGAACCACGGGGTCTGGGACAGAGCTCCACAGCCTTCGGAGGCGAAAAATACACCCGATCCCGAGTGAAGGGAAAAACGACCAAGTGGATACGGCCTGTGGTGACATGTATGGTTGCATCTGGTGAAGATAAGTAAGCAAATAAATAAATAGTACCCTATTTCCTGATTATTATTGTTATTAATGTTCTATATTATTCTGATGTATCCTATTTTAGTAAATTTCTGTATTATTTTTATTAATGCTTGATGAAAATTATCTCACGCGGACCAAACGGCTATGCATGGATGAGATAAAAAAGGAATCTGAGCATAGGTATCAGCACTTTCTTGTCCCTGCTCGAGGGTTTGTCGGGTGTAGTGAACTGGCTACACCCCAGCCGCCGGAGGCAACGGGGAAGGTCCCTAGTGGACATAACCCCATCTACATAATCAAAAAAGGCGCAGTAAATAGATTTGCACTTTAACTTCCTAAAATGATCATGCTGTAGAATATTATTTACCGTTTTATTATTGTTACATATTATCAACTGTGCATATGTACAGTTATACAACAACACAGTTACTTTCTGAGCACATGTACAATAACAAACCAAGGATTTTTGATCTCCAGAAAGTTCCCTTAAAACAGGCCAACTCATGTACTCAAACCTTTAAAAAGAGAGTTAAGCTTATAAAACTTAACCGTTAATAAGAGGACCGAATATCCATTTCTGGCTGCCAAGGAATATATATATCGAAACAGAAAGAGATAAGCAAAGCATAGCCTACCAGTCCACATTAGAACAAAGAAAGAAGAAAGAGAGATAAGAATACAAGTGTTCTATTCTTTTTGTGTAGTAGACGATTCCGCCAAGTTGTTCCCCAAAATTGCTCATTAAGCTATAACGATCAATTAAATTAACTTAATAGATTATTAATCTTTCCTCTCTTTAGACTAGTAGATAAAAAGATTAAATAAAGATTAACTTACATTGTTCAGGTTCATAACCATTAGTTTAAACGTCTTTGACCGCTGATTATCATTGCCGTTGGTTCAGGTCCAATGCAGCTGTTACCTCTAGGGCCCAGTTTGTAGCGGATATCAACGATAGTATCTGAAATAATTATAAAGCAAACATCAGGCGTCTGCACTATGCCAATAATTGTGGAGTATCACTAGTTGCCCCTCTCTCCGCTATCATTCCCCTCATCCCATGTTACTGGTGGCGACTAGAACTTATTCGTTAGCTTCCGCTCAGTTGATAAGGGCTCTAATCTCTATTTTCTCATTGAAAGTTGCTTTTTTGGAGTGGGTTAAACATATTTTCCCCTCAATAGAGAAATGAATAAAGATCTGATCTGTTAAGTTGCTTTGGTAATAATGACAGCAATTTGATGGGTTAACTTATATCCGAATGAAAAAATTATTATTTCGCAGGAATGTTGGTGGTCATTTGCGTTCCGTGTTTAACGTCAGCTCTTGCCTGGCTGGCCTTGCTCGTCCTTCTTCTTCGGCAATCAATCTAGGGGTTAGAACAATTCCCTCTCGTTACCCAAATGAAGATAGGCTTGCACTACTAAAAGATGGGCAGAAGAAGAATCCATACCAAATCCGTTGCGTATGAGCAAAATTAATAGCGTGCACGATCTGCAAAGTAGTGATGGAGCTGACAAAATCAGGGGAGAAAATAACAAAAATAAGAGCAAGTTTCAGATGTTTCTGCAACTATAATTGTTTCTGAGATAAGTCAGTAACTAAGCTCTTTTCTTACACCTGTTGTCGTTTGTTGGTCGATCGACATGGCCAGATGACAAGATCGATAGTACGTTAGTAAGTTAAATAAGGACTGACTTGCATACATGTTGCTACCGTTTCTGTTTCTGTTTCTTCAATCGGATGTCGGTTGAAAATTAACCCCATGCACATAACGATATATGTACATATCTACATGCTGTAGAGCCGTTCGGTCAGACCGGATATGTCAAAAGGGTTATGGTGGTGGATTTTAAATCAAGCTGTCAAAGATAAGAAGACATATCTGAACTACGATAACTAGTCTATTATAAATCACTTTTATCGTATTCAAATAGTCCATAGCCTCGGGATCCAGTTAGACGAATCCGAATTATCCTCGTTTTTTGCCATGGTCGAAGTAGAAACGATTCGGATCGAAAAAAAAATTTTCCCTGATCGTAAAAGCCAGAGATGTTATCACAGTGGTTTGAGAGCACAAAAACTGGAATACTGTCCATATCCATAATATATTTTGACAGATTTAATCATTCATTTCTTCAATTGATAACAGAAGTTAACTGATTAGCTGTGAGCCTCGGTTAGTCCAACAAGTCTAGACTCTAACATGATCTACCCCTTTCATTGACCGGTTTAGGGGAACTGAACTAGTTTTAAATCATCAAAACTTCGAACTAAACTATTCCTGATCTGCCTCCTATCGTAAAGCTTCAAAATCAACCTTGCCCACTCCAGTCAACCGAGTACTAGGGGTTTGGAACAACGCTCATCCCCCAATCAAGGACATACTAGTATTTTGCCTCCGGCGGCTGGAGCTAACTATCTAACCGATATCCTCCCCGTTCTGCCTCCGATGGCTGGGGGCGTGGCCCCCAGACCCCCTAGCTCTCGCTACGCGAGAGAATCCCCTGGCTCAATTAACTATTACCTATTATAGTCACTTTCGTGCGGCTTCCTCCCATATTCCATTGTATAATAATTAATACCGTGGGAGACAGTTGATTTGTAGAAGGCGTGAATGGGTTCTCATCATATACAACAGACTTCTATTAAGGTATATCTTCTCTTGCCATGGCGATTACCTGGCCAATACAATTTTTTTCCTTTTCTTACTTTTCTGAGAATTATAGACTCTCCCGACCCCCTGTGCTGCGAGAGAATCCCTTGTTGCCTATTATGGACACTTTCGTGCGGCTTACTACGGTATTTCATAGTATATAAAATGAAATCCAGGCCCATAGCCCAAGTAGTTTCGTAGGATTACGTTTTGGGCATTAACTCTCGTTATTTCCATACTAGAGGGCGATTGGGAAGATTTCTACACTTATTTCCAGGTGAGTTTAGATATTTCCCAATGAGGCGCGATTCAGCATATCCACGAACCTCTGCCCACGGCAGACTTGGGAGTGCTCCATCTCTCCTATGGATTTTCGAACTTGAATAATAAATAATAAATATATTTCTTAACTGAAAAATATTTCCTAACTCTATGCCTCATCATGGATTCTGCATTCATCAACAGATTTTCTTACGATACGTTTCAATCTTTCTCGTTCATATTGTAATAATTTACTAACCGAGCGATTTGAGAAAATTAAGTTAGTTAAGATATGTTCATCCTACGAGAAAGTACGTACGGACGCTTGCTCTTGCCATTCTCTTTCCCTTCAAACAAAAACAGTAGCTCAGGGCTGGATATCATTATACAATGAAAACCAATTCACTCCTCTACATACTGTCTCCGAGGGGTCTGGGGTTGATATCATTACACAACGAAATTTCGTAGCAAGCCGCACAATAGTGTCCATAATAGGTAATATGGGATTTGTTTTGCCATTTTGAGCGAGAATCTGCCAGGGGATTCTCTCGCGTAGCGAGAGCTAGGGGGTCTGGGGACTATGCCCCCAGCGGCTGGAGGCAGGGGGTAGGAGGAGGAGAAACTATACGGATAACTTGAACAAAGCAAGTAAGCTGGATAGAGTCTCCTGTCTCATATTAACCACTTCTTTGTCTCATTATTGTGATCTATATTGTCAACGAAAGGAGGAGGGAGAATTTTGCTCTATTCGATATCATCTTTCTGTTTAATTCAAATCACTGACCGTTAATCACACGAGTTAACTGAATAAATCCACCCTACTTGCGGTAGCTACTAGCTCCAATGAAGTGTTTACAATAAACCATGATTTCTTTCCCCTGAATTTTTAAATTTCGTGGAGAAAAATATGCTAATAAGCGTATTCTCAATCTAACCACGGTTAGTGGGATAATTACTATTGTACAACAATTAAAGAATAGCTAGACAACTTGAAAACGGGGCCCGGTTCATAACCAAGGAGATGAGCACTGGATCCTCGGTGGGCCGACGGAGGCTGGGCATAAAATTGTGAAAGGCATGCCAGATCAATATATAGAGTGTCCCTGATCCTCCCATAACATACTAAGAAATCATGCTTCATACCTTATTTGAAGTCTTTTCCCGCTCAAGGTTAATATCAAGTAACTTAACAGCACCTAGCTTTACCCTGGGCTGACCAGTAATCACTATCGTCCTCAACTGCTAACAGTCAATTGAATTAACTTGAAATCAACCAGTAACCGCCTGGGCCTGAAGTCATCCAAGTCCTATCCAAGTCCAATCCAAGTCCAATCCGGCTAAGTAACCGTAGCACGTGATATCGAAGAAAAAATTTATGCATGAACAGTGTACGGTAAGTTAAACAGAAGTAGTTAACACGTAACATTAAGAACATCCTCATATTCCTAGTTGTAACCACTACCTCTGCCTTGCCAGTTTTGCCTCTAGCTCCTGGAGAAATTAAAACCTTATAGTATATGTGTTTGGTTACTATCAGTTGGCCATTACGCCTGTTTAACCGCTCTGTTTGTTTCCAGATCTCTCTCAATCCCTGTGTAAACTCTAGACCGTTTTAGGTAATATAACAGATGTTAGGGTTTTGATTTTTTTTTTTTTTTTTTTGAACAAGAAAGTTTCTTGGGCCTGTTGCTGGATGTTGATATTCTCCTTTTTTTTTCTATTCCAAGTGTTATAAACTTCTATAATTATATTATTATTATTTGACAAGAAATAGAAATAAAGCAATATTAATTGAAAATGCTGATTTATAAGGTATGTTATTTTGATATAATTTGGATTGGTGGTGAATGTTGGTTCTCTTTTGATTTCTGGATTTTAACTAACTGAATATTAGGACGTTATTGCTGGCGACGAGGTAGGTCTTTAGAGGGGGAAATAGATGGATTTCCAATTTGTGAATCTCCAGAGCTCGACTGAACGGTAGACAGACCTTTCAATTAATGACAAAACTCGAGTGAAGCTAGTCGTAGGGTGGTATCTTCTCCTGCTCCCTCCATTGATATAAACGTGTATGGCTGTTGATTTTCCGTTTTTTGAAAATCACTTGTCGTCATCCTGTATTGACTATGTAACGCACACTTCTCGGATACTAGACAGACCCGACGGCTCGCTTCACTGGAGATCTAGTTTGGACATTCGCTCGAGGTCAAGATGATCGGGTTTACTATCATTCGACCTTTCGGCGTGAGACATCTCCAATCTCATGGTTAAACTCTCTTTACTAACATATCCAGTTGATCTCTGATGCTTATGATAGCAACTTAGTTGATAACGTTGTCTATGAGGTTGATTCTCAACTAATTACCGTCAAGGCCGGTGCTGATGTTGATATCGGTGCTAACCCTTCTGCCGAAGACGGTGATGAAGCTCTTGAAGATGGTGCTGAACAAGTCAATAACGTTGTCTATTCTTTCCGTCTCCAGCCAACTTCTTTTGACAAGAAATCTTATGTTACCTACATCAAAGGTTACATGAAAAAAGTTAAGGCTCATCTTCAGGAACATGATCCTGAATCCGTTTCAACTTTTGAAAAGGGTGCCGCTACCTATGTCAAGAAGGTCCTTGAGAACTTCAAGGACTATGAGTTCTTCACTGGTGAATCAATGGATGTCGATGGAATGGTTGTTCTCCTTAACTATCGTGAAGATGGTACCACTCCTTATCTTATCTTCTGGAAACATGGACTTAAGGAAGAAAAGGTATAAAAAATGTAATAATTTACTCATAAAATAATAAATATAAAAAAAATTCTTATCTTAATATATGTACTAATTAAAGCCACGATTCAAACTCTAGATGTTACAATTAAACAGTGATTCTCAAGTGACACGGACTTGTCAACATATTCAACAATTTCAGCTTTGAACCCTACATCTCGTAAAGATTTGACTCTACCAAAATCAATGATTCTTCTTGCCATTAATCCAATATTTTCTTTTTCTTCTTCATCCTGTTCTTCATTTTGCCCTTCACTTTCTCCTGTCTTCTGCTTCTTTTCTCGAGTACCACAAAGAGCCCACGATGTTAGTCTTGAAATAACCTGAAATCCTTCTTGTCCTATTTTATTTTCTTTTAACCATTCCCGTCCAGAGATTGGATATGTTTCATAAGTGCATAACTGCCTACAGCAAAGAGCAATAACAATTCCATTTAGACTGGAAGCGTTGCCATCTTTTTTATCGTTCTTGTTGACAAGCTTACTATTACAAATACAAGCCAATGTCAAATCAGTTGCACAACCACACAAATGTTTTGAAACAGCCGCTACTTTTAACGGTACTTCTGATGTTTCTATCAATGGCACAAGGTCCAAATCCAGATCCTTAATATCAATTTTCAATCTCTCCACTATTGGCGGTTCAATTCTTTGTTTTCCAATATTATTCTTGTCTAATTTAGCCATTTGCTCCTCATAATCTTTCGCTAATTTAGTATCGAATTTCATTCTAGGACCTGATCTATCAACTAGCAGGAACTTCTTTCTAGGAAGTTTACTTGAGACTTCCATATAGTCAGAGTTTTCCAGCTGTTTTATCAATTGTGAGCGATAGATATATCTAGATAATTCTGCTCGCCCACATCCAAATTCTATAATCAATGTATTAGTATTTCCTAAAAGATCATTTTCTTCCATATGTCCTATTAAAGAAGACTGTTGGGCAGCATGCTTTCGGTTCTCGAGCTCTGATAATCTGTCATTCAGCCCTTGATTATGTCGGATATCTCGAACAATCGGGTCATATCCAAATTCACGTTGATACAACTCTTTCAAAATTGGGATCCATCGACTAGATAAATCGTTGTGATCGTTGTTAAGACTCTGAGTCGATGATTCCTCATGATTTCCAATCACGTTCATATCCAGTCTGAACCATGGATCGTTTAGTGGACTTTTCGGTCTCGCTCCACATCTTTCTAAGTGATATTTGACTTGATCTTCCCATACACTATGACCTTTATCAAATGGGCATGGGATTCGTTTTCTTCCACCAACAGAATCTTTGATCTATAAGTTAGAAGGATGTCCATTTCATTAATAGGCCCATGAAAGTCCTCTCAAGATTATATCTTCGAACTATATGTTGATCCCACATATCCATGAGGAAAAGAAGTTCTCCATCTCAAACGGTAGCTTTTTGAAACTTACTAACAAAATATGTTGCGCGCAAAAATCTTCATCTGCTCTTCTTGTCATATTACATTGCCTTCCTCCTTTATGTCGAAGAATATATTGACATTGTAATCTTGTACCATTTCTATGCTTCAGTTTTTTTGTCAGCGCCTTTCTGGTCACTTTGTACTTTAAATCCTCGGTCATCTTAAGAGCAATCTTCAGAAATATCTACAGACTACCACTTCGTTTCAAAATCAAATAGAGAGCATTATCCGAATAAAATCTTGATAGTTTCTCTCTAAACTGAAAAAAAAAAAAATCGACATACGAGATTTATTCATAACTTATACATTTTGAGATGCATACATTTGTGGCTAGAGTAGTTGGCAGATGTTTACTATAAATAAATCTAACAATTAACAGGAATGGATGGATACATTTAAATGCTTTCATATTAATAGAATCTATCAAGAAATTTTAAAAAAATGATTTAGGAATTTAACCTAATTCAACTTCCTTGCCAGGGGTCGAACCTGGAATCTCTTGATTCGTAGTCAAGCGCCTTGCCATTGGGCCACAAGGAACACCACTTAACAAACTTTTTTTCTAGTTGTCTTTAAGCCTGTTCATTTAAAAACTCCTAGGGCTAGGGTATCTTTTATGATTTTATTATTATTTTATATTATATATTATATACTTAATCAATATCGAAGATAGAAATAAAGAAAAGATGTCGCTGGCGTATCATACTTAGAAGGTAAAACATTTATTCATTCATTGGTTATCACTCGGCGGCTTCAATAATAATATAGATAAATAGGCCTGTGTTAAATTTCTGATGATATATTTGAGCCTTGTTTCGTGCGGCGAATCCATTTTTATGCTGCTCAACCTCTGCCGGACGACGTGCTGTCGTTACGGTAAACAATTCTTTTTATCTATCCATCTATCATTTTGTCTAATAGTAATAGGGGTTCAGAGTAATTCACTAATAGCAAATGAATGGGATATAAATGTCGCTGGTTTATATATTTTAATCAACTTTAGTTCAAATGCAGGGTCAGCATACATTCCATGCAGGGTCTATTAACTTTTATGATCTGAATAAGGATCCTTTCATCGATTCGTGTAATCAGCTCAATAACCGTAATCATTCTTTGAGTGGTAAATGGTTAGGTGTTAAATTGCGATATTTTTTCAGCGCCACCAGATAATATCTATAAAAACATAAAATAAAATAAACTATACATATATATATATATATGTATATTTAAAATTGCGTTCGAAACAAAATCTAGCTACAATTTTAATGAGCAAATCTAAAATCAAGACGCTTGTTTCCTTTATCCTTAGTAGTAGCTATATATGTATATTGCTCTTCTTTTGTCATACCTGACCAGATCTTCTCTCGACTAGCATTCCTCCAAACGTAATAAATCTTAGCAAGTATCAAAAGTCCAATCACTCCGATGTTGATAAAGAATAATTGCATATTTCCTCTATGATATTTTGGTGCATCATTAGCTCTATACATATTTGTTGATATAACACTTCCCGCTTGCACAAACATATTATATACTGCTGCTGACACTGATCTTGTTCTGATTGTGTTACTGTTACGGGAACATAATGCTACCAAAATAGCATGAATATAAGGATAACCCAAAAGCAGGGTGACAATTGTCCAAGTTGGCCATGGTTCGACTTGACTTCCCGGCCACCATCTCAAAACTGCTAATAAAGGTAATGTCCAAAGTGGTTGAGCAAGAGATATCAATAACCTCTCATTAAAAACTTCACTGGCCTTTGTAACTGCTAAAAGAAGAATAATATGAATAACACTATTAGGAATATTCAAAAGATTAGTGTTAAAAGTACTGAATCCCAAATGCTTAAGCATCAAAGAAATATAATATGAAGTGGGAGCTTGTGGGATATAGGCAATCAACCCCAAAAGATAAATTGGCCACATATCGTAATCCTTCAAAGATTGCCATAATAACTTGGGAGTAATGGCTTGTCTATTATGCATATCACCTTTTGAAGGATCGTCTCTTAAAACTCTATTAACAACAATCTTTTCTTCCCTTTCAGTAAACCAACCATTTTTTCTGAACCAAGTTTTTGTTTGAACCGCAGAAGCAGGCATCATGAAGAAAGAAGCCACACCAACAATGAAGGTAAAAAGACCCTCAATAAGGAAAAGCCATTGCCAACCAGCCCAGCCACTAACACCTCTAAGTCGAAGTAATCCGAATGCCAATAGAGACGTAAGAATGGTAGTTACACTAAGAGAAGTCCAAAAGAAGGAAAGTCTAATAGGTAATTCCTTTCCAGTATAAAAGTAAGAAAGCCATAAAACAACATCAGGAATGAATCCACCTTCTAAAATTCCGAGTAATGAACGGGTAGCGTAGAAACTAGCTTTACCCTTAAGGGCAGCTTGAGACATAGCAACAATTGACCAAAGACACATTTGTAAAGGAATCCAACGATCAGGACCAATCATTTTAGAAACTAACTGGGATGGTAATTCAGCAGCAAGAAAACTAACATAGAAAATAGTATTTCCATAATTATATTCATTAGTTGTTAGTTTTAAATCATTCAGCATATTGTCGGATGTTGCTTGAACTAAATTACCTCTATCGACCTGCAAAGCAATGAACATAATACAGGCCCATAGAGTGACTCTCCATTCCAATTTCCAAACGACTCTTCTTTCTTCCTTTTCAGTCCATTCAAAATCAGGATCAAAATGATGACGAGCCTCATACTTCGATCTCTCATAAACACCACGATAGTATTCCGCTACCTCAGGATCTTTGAATATATTTTTTTTATATTCTTCATCATCTTTATGATGACCTAGAATGATTTCACCATCTTGAGTAATAACATTATCCTTTGCACTAACTAATACAGCGTTAGCAGGAATAATTATATCGTTACCAGAAGATTTCGAGATCTCTCCTGCGGATTGAAAGCTATGACTTGGAGACAAGGTACGGCCCAATCTTGAAAAGACACTTTGAGATTTCTCGTTCGATTCTTCCGCCATATTGAGCAAAAATATAAAAAGAAAAATAAGAACAGGAAATACAGAGATGACTAGGATCTACTTTAAACTTATTTTACTTTAATTATGAAATTTATATACACATTTTGTGGCTTGCTTCTTAGGTTTATATACATTTTTTTTTCAATAATTCAGCAAATGGCTATTCAGATGAGACAAACTAATGGCCGCTCAGATGAGATAAACAAGGAGGTAAGCCACAATAATGGCCGCCAGTTTAAAAATTTGAGGCGAAAATTATGTGATTTCACCATAAATAGATATATATAAATGTGAAAATATCGCCTTAAAAAATCAATCATGGCTGAATGGCGACATTTTATTTAATATTGTGTATACTTTGTGGCTACGAGCGACTGCCGATCAATTCGCTAAGACGTCCCAGGAACACTATTGACGATCATAGCACTAGAACAGTTCTTAACATAAAACAACTTACTTATTCATAATTTATAACACATGTTGCGCTGTTGTAGTGATTCCCGTTTTCGTCCATATGAATCCATTACAAATTCTAGGCATAGATAATAAGCTCGGCCGGGGCCCCAGAGTCGATATCTCAATTTATTTTTAATCGAAAAGAAAAAAATTATCGTCTAACCTACCATCTAGCCACAGCGAAAACTATCAACACTAACCATTGACCTTCTATCTTCGTTAACCTCATGCTATTGTTCTCAAAGTTCTTTGCTCGTAAAATTAAATCTAACCTATTGATCCTCGGTCATCTTTTGATTTCATGTTATTATATTCTTGTTGACCTTGGTCGTTTAGGTTAATATAGGAGTAGTAGTATAACTATAACTGCACTTATAGTTTAAGCTGATTAAGGTTTCTTTCTGAATACCGTACTAATTTAGGTAACATATGTGAAGATCTCAGATTAAACCTTGCCGTTTTAGGAAGTTTGTACGGCTGAACGATAAGAAATTAAGATCTAATCATGTACTGCTGTTGCGTCATCAACGTCCGAGATAACAACAGATAACGTTCTTACAGTACAGATCTCATATGCCATCACGACATCGAGCACTCTTGTTACATATGTTTGTTGATGATGCACAGCACAAGCCACCACTAAAATACGGGGATAATTTATACCGAACCGAGCTATAGTTTAAGATACTCCCCATGTGGCGAGAGATTTAACGAAACAAAATAAAAACAAATAAAAATGGATCCTTTGTCTTTTTATGATCTACAAAAATCACAGTATCAAAATCTACGATATTCGTGATAACACCGCTGGACGATGGCAAGGCTATATAACTTTCCAGAGAACATAAACTATGCAAGAGAATTTGGACTTGGTGGCTAATATTGCCTGTAGTTACTATAATGCTGGACCCTTCAGCCACTTGTGGCAATTGATATTTATGGTTAAATTGGATGATCACAAATACGCAAGCTGCATGGCAGGGAAGGAGGAGAAAGAGACAACATTCTCTCCGAAGGGATAAATACATCTAACATTTTCGCCGACAAGCAATCAATAATGGCGTTAGTCTTATTAATAATGTTTGATAGTTATGGGTTGTAGGCGGCAATAGCTTGCCCGTCTGCCGAAGTTTGCAACGATAGGAAAAAATTTTCTATTTTTTTTGAACGCATGGACTAATGTGGTTTAATGTGGTTTAATGTGGTGTTTCGTATCTTTTTCTATTGGCTGATACACAGTTTCTCCAAATATCATGCCAAGTTAAAGTTGCATATAACACATCTTGACCGTCCATCTGGAGTTCGGCCAAGATAAGCGAGCCCTGTCGCTCATATGTCTGTCTAATCTCGCAATCATCACTTATTTGGAGTGCCGATTCTGGGGCGTTCTCGGAGACTGAGCTGCTATTGTTCACTAATGCGAGTCCCGGGATATCTTCGGAGTTTAAGTCTATTAGTTTGCGCTAGACCATATATTGATATCCAATGTCTTACCCCCTGCCACTAAGAAGATACACTCGCTATCGACTCGGTTATCTCGGATGGACTAATAAATCTTTTATGAATAAGCCGCCTGGTCGCCATATCAGAGACTCCAACATCTCCAGTCTGATTTTCAGATTTTGAAAATCATGGATTTGAGAGCTTTTACCAAGAATTTGAGCTTCCATCATGAAACTTGAGGTTACTACTGCCTTTCCTCTCAGACTTAAGGTGTTGGAAATTTAAAAATCAAGGATTTGAGTGCATTTACCAAGAATTTGAGCTTCCATCATGAAACTTGAGGTTACTACGGCCTTTTCTCTCAGACTTAAGGTGTTAGAAATCATTTGAATCTCGTGAATCCACATTTACCAGAGTCAGAAGAAGTGGTTAACTTATCTAAACCGTGGTCAGGTTGCGTAAGGTCAATGATGATCTGAAAAGTGGCTACCATCTAATGATGGCTGACATGATATCGGAAACTTTTGCATGTTAAACTGAGAGCATAGATTTCCGCTCTAATACCCGGTATGCAGAGGAAATACTATATCTTTTAATTCAAGGAGACTCCCAGAAAGTCTACTTGGGAGGGCCGAGATGTAGTTCCAGCGCCGTAGATATATAGAAGACACATTAGAGGGTTTTTTTAAAATCTGTGTTGTCGACGCTCCATCCATCAGTCGATATCCTGCATTTAGGCTTTTCTTTCGTTGTTGGTGATCTTGAGGAAGGTATGATGACTGGAGAGAGAATGACAGAGGCAGATGCTGCCAGTCTGCCTCTATGAATCACTCGTTGGCTTCTGCTACTAGGGCGTTGCTCCAGACCCTGTTTCTGGGTTAAATCCATATATTTCCTCAGGCGTAGCGAAAAGTAGGATCTACTGCTATGCCAGGTTGCCGGAAGCGTGGTTAGAGACTTCCGGGCCGATTCAAACCCCGTTCTCTCATATCGATTGCTCATTTCATCGGAGACCAAAGCAAAAAAACAACATCTCCCCACCCCTAAGGGCCCGGATGAAAGCATCAGATGCCGAGATTAGTTTCCCTTATGGATTCCCTTATTCTCATCAGCCTCATTTTGAAGCGGAACGGCGTATTTGTATATTTGATATGGTCTAGTTATTACCAGTCTTTTAATGTCGCCGCGCGTTTTCCAAGTCTAGCGACTTATTTAACGTCAAGAAGGAATTACTCCGTTCTCTCGCTCCAGACCTTCCTAATCACTTTGCTCGGTTCTAAGATAGCGTTCGAGTCAGAATATGTTCGCAAGCTTATCTCGTCATCAAGCAGATAATCCTCCACCCCTGTTCGCTTCCAGCCAGCGCCATTGGTTGCTCCGCTCCGACCAAATCCTTATAATTTCTCGAGCTGAGCGAGAGCTAGGAAGTCTGAGCGAGAGCTAGGAGGTCTGAGCGAGAGCTAGGAGATCTGAGCGAGAGCTAGAGGTCTGAGCGAGAGCTGGGAGATCTGAGCGAGAGCTGGGAGATCTGAGCGAGAGCTAGAAGATCTGAGCGGGAACTAGGAGGTCTGAGCGAGAACTAGGAGGTCCAGGAGCTACGCCCCCAGCCTCTAGAGGTAAAAGGTGAATTAAACGAATAGAATTCATTACTACTTTTTGAATAACAAAACTAAATTTAATCCCATACTAGAGGATCCCAACCAGTTATAAAGTGTTCCTTCTTATCTCCCAAAGAATCCAAATCATTCTCGGAGATCTCAAAGTCAAAAACATCAATATTACTCTTAATTCGATTATCGTGTTCAGATTTAGGTAATGGAATATATCCTTTCTGAAGATTCCAACGGATGAGAATCTGAGCAGGACTCTTGTTATATTTGTTAGCCAGAGCTACCAATTGAGGTTCATTCAACCTCTTTCCACGCATTAATGGAGAATAAGCCTCAATCAGAATATCATTTTTTTCACAGAACTCAACTACCTCAACACGTTGAAGCCAAGGATTGATTTCAACCTGATTAATAACAGGTTTAACTTTGAATTCAGGCCAAGAAAATATTTCCTGTAAATGGTGAATTCCATAATTTGAAACACCAATCGATTTAACTGAACCCTCAGCAACTGCTTCTTGGAGTGCTTTATATGCGCCTAAACGCTCAGATGGCGGTCCCTTAGGGGCATGGAGTAAAATAAGGTCGATATATCCTATACTAGCAGCATTGTTAAGTGATGTTTTAATAGCCTTTTTAGCCTTTTCATATCCAAAATCACTAGTCCAGATTTTAGTTGTATAAAAAATATCTTCACGAGATACATCAGGATTTTCGGTTAAGAATTCGGCGATTCCAGCAGAAGCAGCTTTTTCATTTCCATAGATAAAAGCAGAATCAACATGTCGATAACCAGATTGTAAAGCAGTCTTAACTACTCTAGCTGTGATATTGGAACCTGTTTGATAGACACCAAATCCAACCGAAGGGATTTTATAACCTGAATTAAGTTTATAATAAGAAGACATTATGATGAGGATAATGGAAACAAAAGAAAAATTAAGTTAATACTATATTGTAAATATCAATTGAAAGTGGGATATCAATAACTTGAAGCGATAAAAACAAAACTTAAAAAAATTATTCCAGTCGTTGTAACCTAGTATTTATAGAGAAAGCACCGTCCCAATCAGCCTATAGACCAGAGCAAGTTAGCAAATCCAACCAGCCAGTCAATAATTTAGCCAGCAATTGCCTGCTTAAACCAGCAGTAGCATAAGCAGCTTAACTTTAAAGATCGACAGGCTTTAATGTATCAAGAAGTTAAATTGACACTAACTATCTATAGCTTACTAACGGGACTTTGCCGATCGATATCGATTGCGGACGGGTTATGTGCATGACCCGCGGCTTTGGAATTATGTGGAAAAATGAGTGAGTAGAGTGGTACAGTACAATGGGACCAATTACAACCGGTTAGTCAGTTAACTTAACGGTAGCTTTAACGTTAACGATCAGTTCTGTACACTTGATTAAGGGTCCATTGTATCCACATATCACAGTCAGCAATCACAGGCCGCCAATGGAAAAAACTGCGGAGTTAAGATTATATTTTATTTTTTCATTAAAGATAAAATGATGATGTTCAACCTCCGCGGTCGCCAACCATCTTGGAAATTATTAATTGTTGAGAAAGTCCTTATTTTGATAACGGAGAACAAATTCTGTCCGTCTTCTATGCGTCCAGCTCAAAAGAAAATGCGTGCTGCTGGTTCAGCGCGCAGTAACTGAAACCGTTGAAACAGACTTGCTCCCTGCTTTCAACGGCTTTAAATTGGTTGATCATGTCCATAATGTCTTGCAGGAAGCTTACATAAAGTTGCATATTATTCCGTTTGTCACTGAGAACAACTGCCTAGTACCCCCACCCACTCAACGACAGCTCAGCTGTAAGAGGTGGTTGCGAAAATAGGGGCATATCGGCTTGCTGGTAACGGAGTCATTATGATGAAACATGAAAGAAAGTCTTTCATTAGTAGTTGATTCGCCCACTGCATCAGTAGTAAGTCTCTTTTATTAAGCCAAATCAACAGCATTTAACATTTTATATTTGGCTTTGTACTTGTACATGTATGATGTTTAGTTGGCGTGGGATACGTGAGATCTCACCTCGAATCCTATCGTTGGGTACTGGTGGGTATGTGGGGTATAGAGACCTGCGCCGACCCCGCCCCCACCCCGCCGGTGCGGACACAGTACAATACAACCTTTATCTCGATTCGGCATCAGAGATAAGAGAAGAAAAACTAAAAGTTGTGGGATGTTTCAGTCATTAGAAGAAGAACCACGGAGAAAGAGCGGAGGCGGTGGTTAGTAACAGAAATATACTTTGAAAACGGAGTTTCCGCAGAAAATTTGTAAGAATAATTAGAACTAATAGGAGAGGGCTAGCCTTTGGGCTTTATATCAGTGAGTTTGATTATAAATTACTAATTAGAAGAATAATCTGTGAAAGTCATATAGCTTCGTAATCTACTCGACAATTATTGTCGAGGTAGCTAACTAGGCGCACGCTGCGGTAGATCGGCGTAGTCGAGAGTAGATCGCCTCGAACGTAATAAAGAACAAAGGGTTCTGCACCTGTGCCAGACCATTTTCTCGCTTCTGTCAGGTGCTTTGACTTTCTCAAGTTCCTCAAACGTTGAAGGGTCTCTTCAGTGAAGTAATCTTTTTTGATCCGCAGAGATGAAGATGTGACAATACTCCTCGATCGATCAGTCATTGTTATCACATGACTGATTGATTGATTATCTTTTACTGTCTAAGTATGTTTAATAACATCTATGTATTTCAACTAAAATTCAATCAATCGATGTTTTCGTTTATCCGTACTATGCTGTGATTTTGTTCATTCAGTTATTTCGATATCGAGGTATCAGGGGTACCTGAATGGACAAGCTTGGAAATTTGGAAAAAGGGCGAATAGTCCAGTCGGTTATGGCGCTCGCTAAGCTCTCAATTCCGGATTCGTCCATACTTGTTGTTGTATCTCGTCCTATGTTCCGTATAATCGAATGCTATATCATACCTATCAGCGTGATAATAACCACAGATCTCTCAATCAATCATCCATGACGAATTTAAAGTTGTTAAGTCAGAGTTAAAAGAAAATTCCATCGATATTCTGTATTGGTCGGTCTCTTCACGGCCACTTTATGAATTTGCTTCTAAAACCTATTCGAATCTTTGCAATTCTTGCTTCTTATTTATCCTCTAAGTATTGAAGTTGTCATAACTCCTTCGGAATTCAAATATGCACTCATCTATTCAATATTTTATATTTACGTCTATGTGTGGGTCAATAGATAATTCAAAACTTCATAAATTTGTTTTCTTTCATGTCAAATATTGTCATGCATCAAAAAAAATTCAAAAAATTGTGATCACAATAAGAGGAAACAAACTTGGGATGACATACCAAAATAAATACTAATAAATCATTTTTAAGATAACACTCATCTGGAACTTCGCATCTCAGTGTCGATGTCTGGTCAAAGCACAACATTTACTCAGAGTGTGATACCTAGAGGCATGACTTCTTTTCATTCCTGACGTTTACTCGCTGAATGTATTCTTTTTTACGGTGAGTTTTAAGTTGCCGATCTCTCCGAGCCGCATGCATGATTTAAGTTTAAAGTTGACAAGACACAACTGTAATATGCATTAATTAATAAGAAAAAGTAATTTTTGTTTATCCTGCGTATCAGAAAATGAACATGCATAAAGTCAGATGCTCAGGTACGAGCTGCCCCGGTCGAGAAGGATTCGAGCGAAGAAATCTAATCAAAATCCGATCTTTTATATCGCAGTGCCATAGATGTACAACATGTGCAACAGATATAGTCATTCTACTTTCTAGATCACACCTACGTAGATTACAGGACACATTTCAGCAGCAGAAGCAAGACTAGACGAACCAGCCATAGATCGAAGTGAAGCAGTTGAAGTGTTCTGAATGAACGGGCACAAGGCCTTAGCCTGACGGACAATTTTATCCATCGTAAACCAAAAAGTGACTAGTAAGTAGTAATACTTGAGATATCAAAAATACCAAAATTAAATTTGAAGAATACAGTATCGAATTATAGTTTGATCTTTTACATTTAAGGTTGCCCATATCATAAACAGCCTGATTGATGGATTATCTAATACCTCATTAAAACATAGCTAAAAATCGGTATTCATCTTCGTAGCTTCTTCCATGACCAGAACCTTCGGTACGGGTGCAATGGTTTATTTTATCATAAACATAGTACCTGAAAAGTATAGTATAAATCTATTGGTGAAGGCGGAAAAGTGATTCACTAAATCTAACCCAGAGACAAAATTTAGATCTTTCGTTTCATATCCTTCTACGAGCTTAATTATCTACATATGTGACAATATTTATTTGATCGCTGGTAAAGTTAGGATAATGACTTAGAAGATTAAGTTCTTTAAAAAATCTAATATTCAGTTTAGTTCAACTCACTCTTCTCATACATATGTCAATCAGGAATTATGACGCATGCTTTATGTAGATACCGAATATACTTGGTGATGTTGACTTAGAGCAAAGCAAGTTTGTTTCAGAGTTGTAGAAGCAAATAATCCAAGAATCTAAACCCATTACTATCAATAGTGCAAGAAGTTGATCATTGTTCCATATATATACATCCCATCTGCTATTTTTTTCTCGGACCACTCATAATTCATAGCAATTTGTTCATTCACATTCGATTCCTTTTTTCTTTTCTTATTTTTAAGAATTATGCATTTTTTATCTCTTACATTGTTTTCATACCATAGAATGAAGCCTTTGAATCATATTTTGGGGTTCTGCCTAGTACTGGTAACGGCGACTGCTCAGACTGTTAGTTGGCAGACTGGTACAACTGAATACTATACTCTCCAACCAACCAGTTCTAATGAAGGCATCGTTGTATCTGTGAAGGGGTATGTAACCGATCATTATTCGGTTTCTGCACCAGTTCCTACCAATAATATGGAAACTCAGTGGACTTCTACGTGGGTTGGCCCAGTATCTGTCTATTGGGGATGGTTAATACCGGGTCTTGATGATGGACCTTTTGCAGATATTGCTTCCAGCTTCGCCCAACAAATTGAAAAAGGAATCCCTGCTTTAGTATCACAAGTAGTACCTCAATTCGCCCAGAATGCGCCAGTTGTTGTTTCGCAGATTAAGGAAGATCAATTGAATGGAGTTGTATGTCCCAGTCCTGTCATTGCAGCCACCCCTACGTCTCCTCAAGGCTTACCAACATTCGCTGGCGATTCCACCCTTGTCTACGGTGATTCTGCCCTTCTAGCTGGTCCCATAGTTTCATCAGTTTCGCCTTTGATACTAATTTCCTCCTTGGCCCCTCTATCTTCATCAGCACCAATAGTGCCAGGAGTGAGTATTGCATCAGCATATGAATCAGTGACACCCGAGACTGCACCAAATATCTTATCAGTCGTTTCGGAAGTTGCCCCTGAGCTTTACTCTCAAGTTCAAAATGGTCTTAGCCAGGCACCTGGTTTGGTATCTCAAGCACAAGGTATTATCTCCCAAGTTTCCCCTCAAATTGGAGGTATTATCTCCCAATTTGACCCTCAAATTGCTTCACAGGCTCAACAGTTCGTGTCTCAAGTCGTTCCCCAGGTTGCTTCGGTAATGTCACTAGCAGCCTCGGATTTAACAAATAGCGGAGCCATTGCAACTCAAGCTCCACAAATAATGTCTCAGTTTGAAGTAATTTTCTCAAATGTTGCACCGGAGCTCTTTTCTCAGGGTTTGTCAATTATGTCCGAAGTTCAACCCCAAGTAAGCAATATTATTTCTAAGATTGCTCCTGCCATAGTTAGTGAGATTCCTGAACTTGCTTCTGATTTTCCAATTGTTGGACCACAGATTTCGGCGGCAGTAAAGATGTTTGGACCAATGATTGTATCCGAAATACAAAACGCAGCTCCTCAAGTATATTCGGATCTGCGAAGTCTTGTTACTCAATTTGGTCCTTCAATCATATCAGATTTACAAGGAATATATACTCAGGATGCTTCTCAGATAGCGTCCAATGCTCAAAGTCTTGTCTCAGTCATGGGGTCCCAGGTGATTTCTCAAATAGCCCAGGTAATTGCTACTGCGGCACCAGCATTTATAGCTCCTGAAGCTGAAAATGTTGTATCTGAAATTGGACCAGGAGTTCTTTCAAACGTAGAGAATATCATTTCTGAATTTGGTCCACAGGTTATTAGTAAAGTTCAAAGTGTTGTATCTAACGTTCCAGGAGAACTAGCTACGAATTTCCAAGGTGTTATTTCTAAACTTGCCCCTCAAGCTTCAGGAATCATCTCTGAAGTTATGGGAGCTGTAGGTGGTAAACTGAATAAACTTAATCATATCAATATCAACCAGGTACCTATTACCGGCACTGTTAGTCCCAGTGTTGTGGCTACTGCTAGTTCAAAACGTGCAGCTAAAACTTTGCCACCTTCGGTTAAGACTCTGCTCGTTCATTTGATGTCCGGACTTCATCAAGCAGTTGCTACTGGAACAGGAAGTTTCCTTGAAGCCCGTCAACTTCTGCCAAGAAAGATATCACTATCTGCAATTGCTACAGATGAATCTCAGTCGGTGATGACTACATCTATATCAGGTATGTAACAGTGAAAACAGAGATTGAATTTTCAACTTCGTTTCTATTTTTTTTGATTTTATTATTATTCAGTTGTCCTTTTCTTAAATTTCTGCTCTATTTCCACATTCGAATTCTTCATATCTTATTTATTAAGTCGTAAAAATTTACTTTTATTTTGAAATTTTTTTGCTTTACGTCATATTAACCAAAATCTTTTGTATAGGTGTTATTGGTAGATCAACTGAAGAATCAAACTCATTCGAAGTAGTTTCAGGTAAGCAGAACTAATGACCAACCAAGGATTTGGGCCCCGGTGAGAGAACGGGACTGAGTCTACTATTCCTCCGGCAGCAGGGCGTAGTCCCGATCCTCTATTTCAAATGTTCCACACATTTGCACAGGGGAATGCCGTCATAGCCATTGGCAACGCCATATCCATTACCCAGGCTTCCGGAGGCAGAAACCTCTTTGGATATGATGCGTCTAACTATAGTTTCTACAGATCCATCATTAAGGAGAGTAGATACCATATTTGTAACGAGTAGTCCATCAGTGCAAATATCAACAGTCTATAATACTATTGGAGAAAAGACTCTAGAGGCAAATTGGACTTTTACAAGTACTGTCTTCTCCACGACAGGTCCCATACCCAGCACGACACAAGCATCACTAACTAATTCTACACTGGATAGTGTCAGTACTGGATACATCACTACTACTCTTGATGATGGTCAAGTTCTAGTGTCCACCTTAACTAGTACTTTTACCAAGATACATTCTGGATCAACGGCTGATATAATAAATTTTCAGTCAGTTACCATCATCAATGGAGCTACAGTTACATTGAACTTGACAAAATCCCAGACTTCACATCCAAGTGTAACAGGTTATGGAAATTATTCTTCTAATATCAGGGGTGCAGCAGGAACAAAAATCAGTGATCCAGCTGCAATCATATCTCCTAAGGTCATCGCACAGTACGGCATAAATGGAACTTCACTTGGACCGAATCTGATTGCACCATATGCAACCGAAGATGTTATTGATCCAAATCATGAGATTGTAATCACCGAATATGTAACTCAATGCTGTAGAAATCTTTGCGTCAGACAGACGTCGGTAGTAACACCTTCAATTCCGGTTGTGACAGTTACATCTCGTGAAGGTGAATCCAAGGCAACAACTGTTCTATGTCCTTATTGTAACCTAAAAACTTCGTTGTCTACATATTATACTACTATCACTCAGGACACTTTGGAAACCGTGACAGTCTATTCACCATGTGCGTCAGTAGAAGTTCCGTCGGTTACTCCTTACTTAGTTCCCAGCGAAACAGTTATTGCAGCTCTAACTCCCCAACCAGAAGTGTCCAATACAAGTAGTGGAGCAACAACAAAGAAATCGACATTTGAATCACATACAACTACTATTATGGTACCAAAATCTGGCTATTCACCGCCTCATCTAGTCACTTATGGCCCAGGATGTAATGGAGCTTGCTCACCAGTTCTATCATCAATTCTTCCTACTCAAGGAGTAGTTGTATGTTCAGGAAAAGCGACATGCAAAACGAAGGGTCCTGCTCCTGTGGTCTGCTCTGGTCAAGATTGTCAACCTACTGTTTATACTACAATATTTTGTAGCATGAATAGCTGTTCTATTGCATCTTCGCCACAATCATCACTAGAAAGTACGGAATCAGCTGGTAGTTCAGCTGCTTCTGCAATTGTTGCGACTCAAATAACAACTATTTCATATGGAAACGTTATTTGTTCAGCAAAGGAATGCGTCACTTCAGGCAGTAATCCATTGGTGTGTGCAGGTACTGTGTGTGCTGAATTACCATATCCCACATTAACTTGTGAAGGTACTTCGTGTTCAAATGTGGAAGCATCAACTCCTCCAAAAGTTATTCTCCCTATTGCAGCAGGTAGTTCATTCCCGGGTACAGTGACAACATCTTCTCATGGTCAGGTCGTATGTTCAGGTGATAGTAATAGTAATGGAGCGTGTTCTACTTCTGGTCCAGCTCCCGTTTATTGTGCCGGTGGATTATGTGCAACTGGTCCATATCCTACTGTTGTTTGCAGTGCCAAGGAATGTAGTACAGGACCTATAGCTTTAGCAACTGTCCAATCTGCAGAAGTAACTCTATCTGAAATAGCCCAATCAGCTGGAGCGCAACCTTCGCCATCTCCAGTGCCGACCGAAGGAGTAGTTTTCTGTAGCGGTACAAAATGTGCAACGGCTGGACCTCAGCCAATAGCTTGCAATGATGGTCAATGTTCTAAAGTCTCTTATACTACTATCATGTGTAGTGAAGGAGCGTGTGCACCTGCTCAGACCAATTCAACAGGAATGATAGTCTCTCAAGGAGGAACTAGTACTAATAGACTAATTTTCAGTAGTATAATCCTTGGATTTTTAGCATCGTTGGTAATTATTGCCTAAAATACCAAACAAGAGTATAAATCATTTGATTATTTGAAAACGAATAAAAGACAATGCTACCATCATTCTGATACAACGAACATATATATGAGCACCACAGCAGATCAAAAATATAAGAATTCTATTGACCTCAAACGCCCGAGAAGCATTTTTACTCCAGTATGCCCCAGACTCCACTCGCCTAGTTCTCTGGCGTCGTGAGAGTTAGATATCCACGCCATGGCCGCCAGAAGCAAAGCACGCCCCGATCCTCGAATGCATCAGGGGTTTCATGATCAGACACCGGACCGGAGACATTCGATGGTCCGAATCTATAAAATAAGATAATTAAGAATACGATAAGATGAAGGGGCGAGGGGCGGGGCGGAGGGGCGAGATGCGTAATAAGGTTCTACAAAAGAAAATAAAAGTTTAAATCTAATATTACACTTTGAAGAAGCCGGTTTGAAATTAAACCGCTTAGTCAGGGGCGGGGGAAAATGGAATCAATTGTATAAATTCAATTAAACATCTCGTATAAATTTCAGATCTAGTTTGAGCCAATTGACTGCTAAGCAAGGTTACGTCGAGTTTAGTGTCAGGTTTAACGTTTCCCAGTTCAGGAGGTAAAAGTCGTTAAAGTTAACGCTAATGTATGTATGCCCGTTAATTTTCTGGACGTATCTTACCGAGGTTAAATGTCGGCCTAAAATTGACTAAAAATCTGCACTCATCTGCGATGCTTTGTCTAAAGAGGGGAAAAAAAGAAACTATGCATATAGAATAAATGTAAGGGCTCCAGAGGATTAGAGGGATGGCACATATATACTACACACCTCACAAAATGATATAAAAATTGAATATAAGTATATAAAAATATATGATAGTAATGAAAGATTATACTTATACTGATTATAAATATAAGTTTTTTGAAAATTCAAGCCTGTATGATTCAAATCATGCATTTAAAGGACTGTTTCCTCTCCGTCATAGAAGTTTTGCTTGTTAAATTATACACATATCCCTTGCATATTAGGCTAACGTGGGCTTGCTGTAACCCTAGAATGGCCTAATTTTATGCAACCTAACGTTAATGTTATGCTGTATGTGGAGATACGTAACATAACTTTCAGATGTAAATTGCAAAGGAGGGGAAATGGCGACAGCGGACGGGACTGTAGAGAAGTTGGACGAACAGGAATCCGAGTTCGTATAGTGGCAGAGACAGATGAGACGAGTACCCGATATCAACCTAGCTTGATTAAATAATTATCTAACTTATTTATCTGTTTTAAACAATTGACAGATTAAATTCTTATCTCGTATTTGAATCGATCAGCGACTATCTGCGAGATGTAAAATTGACTCCATCGCGGCGGACCGGCGGTTAGAGATCAACTTGTCGGTTCTAGAAGGACCTTAGACTCTACTCTCGCCACTGGAATGATCAATTATCTAGTAGAGGCATATTAGCGATATAATCTAATAATTGCGATTCAAGCTTCCTGTGTCGTAGTCTGGGGAGATTTTTTATTTTCGGCCAACTTTGTCAACTTTGTCTGAGAGTTCTCTAATGTTGACATGATTGTCCTAGGTGGCTGCATGTGTCTGCATTATATCTTGATATTCCAGCGTGTCTTCACTTCATGTATTCTTCTGACATGTCTTCGGCATGTCATATTGCGCCGTTGTTATTAGCTAGGAAAAAGCAAAAAAGGAAAGACAAAAGCAAATTAAAAGAGTCCTAGTATTCGACCCCACATATTTAGAGGGAGACAGAGAGATCCTGATCTAATAGTGGATTGGTATTTTATATATAAATAAGCTCTCATCGCCAGTTCTCTAATCATCATCATCTAACAATCCAATAAAAAATCATATTAAGAGATTGAAACATTCTTTATCAATATCAGCTCAATCAGATCAACCGGATAAATCCATCTTAAACTTTTTTTATCTCTACTATGACTAACCATCAAATCACTCTTCATTGGCTTGAGGCATCTCGCTCTCAACGTATTGTATGGCTTCTAGAAGAACTTAAGGTAAAATATAGTCTTAAAACCTATAAGCGTGATTCCGAAACATTCAGAGCACAGGATGATCTTGCTAAAATTCACCCACTGGGTAAAGCTCCTATTCTTGAATTCGATGGTAAAACTCTTCTTGAAAGTGGACTTATTATTGAATATCTTGTTGATCACCTAGGTCAAGAAACCGAATTAGCTCCTAAATCTGAAGATGAACTACTGGAAATAAAGTATCATCTTCATCATTGTGAAGGTTCTTTACAACCATGCTTATTGTTACTTTTCATCTCTCAAAAAGTTCGTGATCGTGCTCCATATCTTTTAAGAGCAGCTGCCAATAAAGTTGTTGATTCTCAGGATGCTGGTTATGCATTACCTGAACTAAAGAATCAATTGAGTTTTCTTGAATCTGAACTTAAGAGAAATGGTACAGGCTATTTTGTGTCTGATCATTTAACTGGTGCCGATATTATTTATTCTTTCCCTCTTTTAGATTCCAAGAGTCGAGGATATCTTAAAGATACTGAACATCCTCATATTTTAAAATGGATCGATTTGATTCATTCCCGTGAAGCCTTTAAGAAGGCTGCCGATAGGGCTAGTGCTAATGGTATTGCTGAAGAAGAAGCTAAGAAGAAGAATAAAGATAAAGATACGAAAGAATTAAGCGAGGATTTTTCTAGTTATAGTCTTTAAAGAAAGACATTAGATATATGTTTAATATAAGCGTTAGCCAACGAAATATTTGAGAGCTCTCTTGACCGTAGCGAGTGCTAGGGATAGCTCGACAATCATCGGACTCGGGACATGTAATACCTTACGATAGGAAGCAGATAAACTAAAAAATCTTTTAGATATATACATATATATTTGTATTATAGTTTGTACTATAAACATACTCGTCATAAAATCGTTATAATCCCCTTTTAACCCAAAATGCAATTTAATTCTTCCCTCGTGAATAAAAACATATTCAGTTCCAATATTCATCATTCATATCACTTATTATTCCTCCACCTGTTGGAATAATAGTAGGAGGAATATTTTCCTCACCATCATCACACAAATATCTATTCCAATAATCATCATCATCATCATCAGAACTATTACTGTTTGCTAATTGTCCGTCATCATTCCGCTTATGATTCTGTGACACTAATACTGTTGAATGAGATGGAAGTCGTAACTCATAATTGTTAGGGAAAACAAACTGTTGATGTTGCTTAGTCCTAATATTATTAGACTCTAATTGGCCTAATTTCAAAAATAACTCCTTCAATTGAATCAAATTGATTTGATCATCTGCACTTCTTTCATCATCTTGGATACTTGCTCCAAGTGAACTAAGATGAGATACAAAAGTACCTGGTGAAGAAATCGTTCCACTTTCATTACTAGATACTATAGTTTCAGCATCGTCATCATGATTTACATGTTCAATATGACAAGTGGTACCTTTAAGTCCACTAGATTTAAATATGTCAGCATTGTCGTTCTGACATTCTTGATCAATATATTCGGATTCAGCATGTTCGATAGAAGTCTGCCATGGTCTCCAATACATTTCTTCATTATCAGAATCTTCGAGAGTTATTCTTTGAAGTTTCCAATCTGGCAAACCAGAAATCGATCGTGATTCCCAAATAAAGTCTAATTGTTTAAATGTCACAATAGCTTGTAATCTTGATCTTGAAATACGTCGGAATTTCACATGACAGCAACAAACTGACTGTGACTTATTATTGTCAGAAATCCAATCAAATGCCATTTTGCAAGCAATAGGAGACGATATATTTGCTTGGATAAATGAGTTTTTTAATTTTTCAGATATACTATAATCATCATCCTTTTGATTCTTAGTAATTTTAGATGAAATTATTTCATCTAAAGATATTGATAATGATCTACTCAAGAAGCTTTTTATCAAAGAGATATGATCATCTAACGTATTATGATCAGGAATTTGACTGAGAATATCTACTAATTCATGAGTTTGATCTTCTACTGATTGAGAAGCAGTAGTAATCCGATTTTCTTTAGCAATCATCTTCAAGATATATGAACGAGTTGAATGATCCAAAACTAAAATAAATGAAAAGATATGATATATGATCCACGACTGAATACAAATGATGTGTTTCCCAAAAAAAGTCTTTTAAAATCGACACTTATCTAATCAATCTTGATAATAATCTACGATATATCTATTCAGTTCAATATCTCATAAAACTCATCAAAAATTCTCATCCAATATCAATATCTATAAAACCGTATTATATATAAGTTAACAATAAGAAGTCAACTTCAAAGTATGAACCAATGATATGGTATATATTGGATTTTTTTTCATATCCCGCCAATATAGATCCTGGAGTATAGCGTAGCAGTACAGTAGTAGTATTAGACTATATCAGACTCTCCCTCTCCGCTTGTCCGGAGAAGATCTTCAAGATCTATTTCCTAAATAATTTGAAATATGCAGGTAACACGGAAGTTAATTCATTAACTGCATGTGATTGATGTACGGCTAGTACAAAATTTTCTCCATATCTCTGTTTGCCAGTGCGCACATGGCGGGGAGTGGCGGGGGTCTCGGGGGGTCGGTCACGTACTCTGGTTCTCCTCTACCTCCGGCAGCTGGGCCGTGGTCCTTGACCCGATTGCTCACTTCACGCGGGTCACGGTTCCTTCTGCCTCCGGCGGCTGAGGCGTTCTTGTACCACAGGTTGCTTCTCTCGATGCTCAGTCATTGATGGGGATTGTCATCTACTGATTAGGTAATGTATTTAATTGGATGAAGATGCTGAGAATGCCGCGAAACCGGACGAATGAAAATGATTAGCGAAGACATCCCTTTATAAGCATTAAAGTAATCGGAAAAAGTTATATTTATTAGCATATTTTTGAACCTGCGGAACTCCTGGCCCGAGTCGAAACTGAATCAGACTATGTGTACCGATACATCTCTAGTGGGCCATCGGTGACGGTTGGGACGCGGTCGCGAATATCGTGCGAACCAGAGTTAGGGCCTGAGGGAGGAAACAGACCAGATAGGTTACGTCTATAATCGTTAATATTGTAATATATATATATAAATGGTAAATTATTCTTTTACAATAATTCAGACACCCTAATTCTTTTTAATTTAGGTTCCGCATTAGAATCATTATTTTCTCGTAATCGTTTGTTTTCCATATGTAATTCTTCTACTTGCTTGCGCAACAGAAGCTCACTTTCTCGAATAGTAGATTCAGCTCTTCTTGCAGAGCTTTCACTAGCTTCTAATTGAGAAATCTTAGATCTTAACAGATCATTGATTAATTCTAATTCTGATATTCTCGTAGATAGAGATTGAGGGCTACTGCTTCCAGGAGGAACAATATTATTGCTGCCATAACCATTGTTATTATACATTTGATTACCACCAGATGGGATACTCCTCAATGAAGGAATCCTCTCTAACTTCACATCTGGTGATCTAGGTCTTAATTGTTCGCTCATTATTTCACCGGTGCCAGAAAACCGAAGCGGTCGAAGGGATAATCCAGCATGAGTTGTATTAGTATTGATACTGTTGTTTAAGTTAAAACCAGATGATACAGGAGATTGTGGACGTGATTGTGGAGTAAGAATATGTGGACTACCCCCAGAGTTACCAGTATTTTGTCCTGGCCCTCCTCCCAGTGCTGGTGATGATGAACTTGTTGGACCAGAATTAAAACCTCTAGACGAATTTGTCGGTGTTGGCAGTTGCTGACGAGAAGGTAGTGGTTGTGATATATTTCTGGGAGGTTGCTGTTGCTGCTGCTGCGGTGCTGGTTGCTGTCGTAACGGTGGAATATTAATTTCAGAAGCAGGACCGGAAAAATGTTTGGGAGAAGCTCTTCCTGATCCTGGAAGAGAGGAATAGCCTGAGGGTTGTTGCTGTTGAAGGATTCCTGCAGGTCCATATGGATGATGTTGTTGCTGCTGCTGAATAGGCATCTGGTGAGGCATGTAATGATTATGACTACCATTATTACCAGTAACAGGACCCAAAGTAGGACTATTAGGATAAGAAAACATAGTGGAAGGTGTGATTGGTTTAGTACGCATATGGTGCAATTGTTGCTGTTGTTGTTGTTGAGATGATAAATTTTGATTTTGACTTTGATTACGATGATCATGTGGACTCGACAATGGCATATGATCAATATAATTAATATCATGAAGCATTGCCGGTCTTAATGGACTACCATGAATTAATGGACTACCATGAATAAGAGGACTACCATGCGGTCCTACATTAGGAGATATAGCAGCAAATGATGGAGAAATTGATGAAACTGATGGGGAATTTGTTGGCATGTGAATTTGACCTTGCTGATTATTTTTAGTTCGCTTAATAGCAACAGGATTATTTTTCGACCTATTTCTAGATTTTATAACATCCGTTTTAAGTGAAATAGGTCTTCTGCGTCCATGAAGTTTAAGAAAAAGTCCACAAGCGTTACATAAAACTTGACCATTTTCATCTCTACGCCAAAGAGGTGTAGTTGATGTATGACAATTCTGACAGACCGTTGAAGCCGAAGAACCTGGAGATGTAGAATCTCCTTCATCATTTGATTCTTTAGCTTCGTTGAATTCTTTCTCGGAAGATTCTTTGCCGATGCTATCATCAGAATCTTTCTTAGAATCTTCTTTAGATATTTTCTTTTCTGTAGTCACTTCCAAAGTTGCCTCATCATGAGTACTCAACATACTACTGATATTGAATTGTCGCTTTTCTTGTTCCGACTTAACTGGAGGAACTAGTTCAGTTGGATGTTGAGTGCCCCAAACCCCGTTGCTTGCTTCGGTCTCATTGTCTTTTTCTAAAGCTGGAGTTGAAGTTGAAATTGAAGGGACTGGAGCTGTAGTTACTTGAGTTGAAGTTGATGGAGCTAAAGCTGATGGGGCCGAAGGAGTTGTAGCCGATGGAGCTGATGGAGCTGGAGCTGAAATTGAAACTGAAATTGATGGTGCTGATGGTGCTGCAACTGATGGTGCTGATGGTGCTGCAACTGATGGTGCTGAGACTGATGGAGCTGAAACTGGTGCTGAAACTGATGGTGCTGAGACTGATGGTGCTGAAACTGGTGCTGAAACTGATGGTGCTGAAACTGAAGGTGCTGAAACTGGTGCCGAAACTGATGGTGCTGACACTGGTGCTGAAACTGATGGTGCTGAAACTGATGGTGCTGAAACTGGTGCCGAAACTGATGGTGCTGAAACTGATGGTGCCGAAACTGATGGTGCCGAAACTGACGGTGCCGAAACTGATGGTGTCGAAATTGAAGGAGCTGGAGGAACTGAATGAGTTGAATCAGTCCAATCAGTCGAATCAGTCGAAAGTGTGAAAGCATTCAAAGGACCCAAAACAGTTGAAGGAGCAAAAGGAGCCAAAGGAGCCAAATCATTGGAATTAACTAAAGGAGCTGAAGTAGCCACAGGACCCACAGAAGCTGAAGATACTGATACTGAAGATACCGAAGATCCCGATAGTGCTGAAGACTCCTTCTCTATGGTTACCGATGACATGTTTACTTCCGCCTCTATTTTTTCTTGGGTTCTTTGTTCTGAATGGCCATTAATGGGTTCAAATGAATTGTTTAACATATCATGGATATACATGGACTAAACTTTTGTCCCGTCCAAATAAAAATAATAACCAAAATTAACAGAGAAGAATAAATAAATAATTTTTAAATGAATATTGGTTGAAAAAATCTAAATATTCCAGATATTCCAGATATTCCAGATATTAAACAATCAAGGTGTTTCAAATTTTCAAGATGTTCCAGAAGTTCCTAATCTCGGAGATCTAAAACAACCAGCTATCTAAAGTTGATTTTAAAAGAAAGATAATATACAACTCCTTAGTTTATGGTATTCGATATATTGCGTAGTCGAGGAAATATTTTTTATTATGTCCAAGGAAGATCAAAAAATATTAGGAGAGAAAGAAATAAATGTCAAAAGGAAGAAAAAAATTATTATAAAAGAAAAGACTGATTAGATAGTAGAAGTACTAGTGTGTGGGTGAAGAAAATAAGAAAAGGCAAAAAAAAGAATTATACACTAACCTGGTTATAGCAGTAGTATTGTAACATGTAACACGATAGTACTGTGAGAGTAAATACGGTAGTAAGATGGGTCGTTCACAGCTCACACCGTCAGAAGTTCTCAGAACCAATTATAATAAACTGCCGGTACTTACGGTCGGTTGTTCACGGTCAAATCAACCAACCAAACAAACAGTTCAAAGTTGGAAAAAATAAAAAATATATCAAAAAGCCGCACAAAAATACAAAAAAATTGATGATTAACCGGAGATATCGAAAACCGATTAGGCAGTTTTGAGGGAGATAATTTTTTTATTCTGACAGTCAGGCTATAATTGTACATATCACTATAAACGATAAAGTTTTAGTGTGAATCATCGTCTGGTTACATTACATTTCTGTGGCTCATTCTGTAGATCTCACATATGAAGGTTTGGGTAGGACAACTCATTGTGGCTTACGATCCGCTGCGTGTCACATATAGAAAAATGGCTTATGTTAATACAGTCGTAATATTCTTTTAATGAAGTTTTGTGTGCTACTCAGTCCTAACTTTTAAGAAAATGGTCTTTGGCTCTATTATCAAGGATTTCCTCAATTTTCTATTCTAGTTCACCATGAGTTGCTTCGCTTGGCTTACTCAAAGATTTTGTTGTCGTAGATCATTAATCTCGTTTATACCGTGTGTCTATCATACATAATCTTACTAGGACAGGCACAACCCGACCTCTTATGTCATCTACATGTACAGTAACTATCTTTACATTTATCTATCACTGTATCGCTCCATATCGTTATCACTCTGTATCTATCACTATCACCATATCTCTCTATCTATTAATTATTTATAAACATATACAGTAATGTCGTCTATCGCCGTTCTACTAGCGTTATAACCATAGAACAAACATCATGTATATTCTTCAAAGTTTCTTTTTATGCTAGTACCATAGATCTCTAAATTCTTGTTATCAACAACAACAATAACGTTATTATCTTGCTCAATCAATTAATTATTTATCATTATCATAACTAACTCTATGAGCGGCGCTAAAGGAGGAGGGGTGGTGAGTCAGGAATTGGAGCTAATCGGCGGCGGCGGCGGCGGGGGGGAGGGGGTGATGAAAGACGCAATTCTGGCGCCTTAAACGAAACCTCCCAATAAAAGCGAGGTTAGTCACCTGCTCTCTAATTCGCCTCGATCGATCCTCCGTAAACGGAGTGGAGACTTGGATGACGAGGAGCCAACGGAAAGGTATCCCGCCAATTTGACCCCACCCGTAGACTAAGGCAGACTCACCCTGGACAAATCCACAACAGAAACAATGGGACGACAAGAGTTTATTATGACGTTCAAAAATGTAGTTAGATTGAGTTGTGTTAGGAATCATTTACGGAAAAAGTTTCCTATTCTGGACAATACCATGACTTTAACCGTTAACTGTTAACTAGATCCGTGTCTAACTCGGTACACGTGCATAATAGTCAGAGGAAATCTTCTCATATTTCTGAGATTAATATGGTATCAATCAATATGATCAAATATGTTGATTATCATAATACTTTACTCTCGCTCTACCGGAGGTAGATTATCTGGTCAGTGTTGGTTATCTTAAAAATTTAACCTTTTTGTCGATTGATTTTGCTTTAAATTCTAACGATTGAATCCACGCGAAAATTTTATATCCTAGTATTCCCTAAAAGGAAGTTGTTGCCTATATTTCCAGACTTGGCATAATTAATGCAGATCATCATTCATTGATTGCTATACTCACCTCGTTTAAGTGATACTACTAGTTATTTTTAGCTTGTGACAAACTACTTCATTAGACTCCGCGGCTACTTTTTTCCGTCGAAACCCGGATAATTGCTCGAATTCTCATGAATATTAGTCCGGATTGGTTAGCCTCTGCTCGCTCTATCCACGCCAGGAGCAGGATCCCCCCTCCATTTTGCCTCCCGCGACTGGAGCATATCCCCAGACCCTAGCTCTCGCTACGCTCTAGGCGAACCCGTGTGAAACACCGCGATCCGCGGCAGCATGGAATGCGATAATGTTATTTTTTCTTCTGTCGTTTCTACCGTATATGCAATATTATTCCATATCCGCGGTCGTTCCTATACATCTTTCCCCAATTAGGAAACTATTCAGGGTTGAAATTCAGCAGCGATGACTTCAATCTACCCCAGCATGGCTCCGATGTGATGATACGTATATCTCTCTATACACGTAGCTGGCTTGTTGATCGTGAGCTATATACATGCATACATCGTTTTTTTCTTGCATATGCTGTGTCTTCTGGCTTCGGCTCTGTACCGGTGCAAAGAAACCCTGTGGTTGATATATTTCTATAGTGTTCGAACATGTGTGACTAGGTTATAACATCTGTGGCCCTTCTTCGCTTAGTTCAGTGCCTGTGACCGTAATATATGTTGGGGATTCAGCAATATATCTGCTTAGCGATAATTAGCTGCATACTCCACGCTGTAACTCGTGATTCTCGTGAATTGTTCTCGCATCGTTTATCTAAGTTGACACAGTTTGGAATCTCAATCAAAGCTAGAGTTAGGGCACAACTTCAATCTCTCGTTTATATCGAGATGTCCCGATAGATCTCCGGCACCACCCATTGGAGCAATAGAACTACACGGAACGTATCTGAGCATGGAGGGAGTACGCAACTGCATTTAGCTCTTTGGTGTGTATTGTTTTATTTGAGTCTTATTTTTTATGGTTTTTACCACAATCAGATGTTTTTTGATACGACCTGAGGAATGGCATGTTTAGATGATCGTCTATATATTAACTCTATATAGTGTCATTTGCGGCGGTATTTTATGATGAGTTAATCCCTGCATGTGCAAGGGTCCTATACCCCCTCCAAGACAATATCTGAGATGAACAATTGATCCTTTCCTATAGCCATATGTGTATAAGTAGAACATTCAATTATGAATTCGTTGACCTGATCGATATTAATTGGGATGTTTGATATGGTTTGAAAAGAAATACAATTCGACTGAAAATATTAATTCTAACAATAAGTATACAACTTACGTATATGTTCTTCCTACTTAGCAAGCCTAACGTTGAATAAGATGGAAGAAATAAAACAGAATCTTACCCCAAAAACCGTTTGTCTCCGGATGTTATTCGTCCACATCATTGAATAGTACCAACACAATAACGATAGAAAGATAGGCAGAAGAGTTTGGGGAAAGAAACCACATATACCGGAATTAAACCTAGATGTAGATCGATCGCGACCAAACCAGACATCACGTGAATTGTTATACGCGGTGCCTGGCGGGGGTTGGCGGGGGATCTAGTCGCGCTGTCTTGCACCTTCGGCGATTAGAGCGCGTATCTCCTGAGGCTCGCTTTACTCGAGTTGCTAGTTGTTTTGTTGGCCTTGAGCAGTCGGAGCGCTGTGGATGCTGTAGATGCTGATCCTCTCGGGATGACTGTTGTTTTGTCTCCGACTCTATGGCCCTTATCTTGCTGAATCTGGTAATATCAAGCTATTTAGCTGCAGAGCTTGGTAAGAAACCACGGTCCATTCCCAGACACGAATGTAGTAAAACGATAGATATGCCATCCGTTAGCGGGATGTTCCAAATGGTCCAGTCAGAGACCTTGAGAATCTGATCGAGATATCATTTGCCTAGAGAGCAACAATTATACAAGCACGAAGGCTAGATGACCTCGCTGGCTTCAAATGATTATCAATTCATTGACACTGTGCACTGACGCCTTCCGCGCAAGTCAAATATGAGCCCAACAAAGCTAGAACCGAGACACGATACTGTCAGAAACAGTACGAATAAACACACGTAATCATATATATCATCATAAACATTGTATGAATTCCATTAAATAAACATTAACCAGACAATAAAACAAAGCAAAAAAAACCAGACTATGAAAACATCACAAAAGTTGGGCCCTCCCAACTGCTCTTTAAATATAATAATAAAAAAGGCAAGTACAACAATAAAAAAGCATTATATAATCACTATTACCATCATCACAAAGACTTTATATTATTGATTTTAAAACTTGATCCTTTTCTTTCCTTACAATTCTTGGCTAGCACCCTTAGACTTAGTTGTCTTTCTTGGCAACAAGTTCTGGTGAATATTAGGCAAAACACCACCTTGAGCAATTGTAACATGACCCAAAAGTTTGTTCAATTCTTCATCATTTCTGATGGCCAATTGCAAATGACGAGGGATAATACGAGTCTTCTTATTATCTCTAGCAGCATTACCAGCTAATTCGAGGATTTCAGCAGCCAAATATTCAAGAACCGCAGCAAGATAAACTGGTGCACCAGCACCAACACGTTGGGCATAGTTTCCCTTTCTAAGAAGACGATGGACACGACCAACTGGGAAAGTCAAACCAGCTTTTGAAGAACGGGATTGAGATCCTTTAGCTGATGAAGCAGCTTTACCACCGGATTTACCACCAGACATTGTTTATATAATAATATGAAGTTTAAAGTTGATTAATTGTTGAAATAGAAATAATGTTATATTATTTCCTTGTTTTATTTTATGTGAATCTTTTTTTCCAATTAGAGCACAGAGAACTGATGATGAAGGGAAACAATTTAAAACTTTTCTTTGATTAAGGGAGGAAATCTGGGGCTTTTTATATTATGTGATGGCGAAAACGAAGCAGCAGGAAGCAGACAAGCAGACAAGCAATCAGACATCTAAAGTCCCAACCAAATTATATTCGATAATAGAATATCAACACAAATTATATACTATCATTAATCCAATCAAATCATAGCGATCATCTCCTAAATCATTCATTAATAGAATATCAATGATATATCACATATCATATCACACATGGCCAGCAACCGACTAGTAACGTACAATTCAATTCACCTCTGCCTGTTCCAAAACTTTAGAGGAGCCGCCACAACCCGACGCGAACACATGCATATCATAACATTCCACAGTCTGTGATATACTCATTGCATATCAAGGTATAGGTTAGGTGTTGTCTGTCTGTTTGTTTTGCCTCCGGTGTTTGGGGCTATCCCAGCTCACGCTCAAAATATACCGAGCGCGCAGTGGAACACGCTCATACAATGTATGCAGCAATCAATTATGCGGCTTTATGAGATGAGATAACATAACGCTACATGTTCTGTGATATACATAGAGAATATCAGAGAATACATTCAGTGAGTAGATAGGTGACGAAGTCCCAGGTCAGGTCGGGCAAATGCCACCAGACTCATTTATCAAGAACTCTTCTGAAAAGCTCGACTGTAAACAATTAATTTGTATATCTCTCTGATTTTGTTTATAAACGGTTTGTTAACGGAGAAGAAAATGTTGTTTGTGCTCGCGTTGTTAGTTACAAAGATAAGCCAATCATTATCCTATCCTGGAATTTGGTGGGTTTATACTTGGGAGAGAACAAGAAGGTGTCTGGCCAGTGAGTCTGTCTGATTGCTTTGGGAGGAATGTAGATTACTACCCACCAGCCCACTACCCAAACAAACCCTTACTCCTCCTTCTGATGTGCAGCATTCTCTGATATCAAATTCTATTGATGATACTGATTCCTCCCAACTCCCCAGTTGTTCCCAACTTCACCACAAATATAAATACCCAGGTTATCCCTTTCATAACTTGATTTTGAACTTGTTCTGTTTCATTATCTCTATTGACTGTACAAAATCGAGAAAAAAGTTCACATAAAAAAACACACAATTAACAACATCTTTTTTTAATTACTTAAATTATAATAATTCATAATGGGTCCTAAAGCTGCTGAAAAGAAACCTGCCACCGCCTCAAAGGCACCTGCTGGAAAAGCTCCTGCTGAGAAGAAAGAAGCTGGAAAGAAAACCGCTGCTACTACTGGTGACAAAAAGAAGCGTACTAAAGGTAGAAAGGAAACTTATTCTTCTTATATCTACAAGGTTCTTAAACAAACTCATCCTGATACCGGTATCTCTACTCGTGCTATGTCAATTATGAATTCTTTTGTTAATGATATTTTTGAACGTGTTGCCACTGAAGCTTCTAAATTAGCTGCTTATAACAAGAAGAGTACTATTGCTTCACGTGAAATTCAAACTGCTGTTAGATTGATTCTTCCTGGTGAATTGGCTAAACATGCTGTTTCAGAAGGTACCAGAGCTGTTACTAAGTATACTTCATCTTAAACAATTGTATGAAGTTGCTATGGTTTTTATTTAATATTTTTTTTGCACCTGATATGGGTGAGCCCAAAGGTTATATATATTATTATTATTAATTATTATTATTCTTATTGGGTTTGTTAATGTCTTTGCTAGTTTTATTGTTTGTTATGGTTTATGGGTATAAATGAATACATACTTTCATTGTATAGATTTATTCGTTCGTTCTGTCTCTGGCGGTTGTGCGCGACAATCGTTGTTCTCGTTCTCGTTTGGTCAAGTACGACTAATTCTCGACCGTAGCGAGTGCTCAAAGTCTGGGATGTACCCAAGCCGTCGGAGGCACCGACTATTCTGAGTATTTCGAGTACTGTGAATTATATACATATATTTATTATTGTTTCTTCTGTCTGAATCTTTGCCGACGCGAACCACGCGAAGATGACATGAGAATATGTGGCAATATTATGTAATTTTTTTGCGACCGCCGGCCGGCCTATTGTTATGATATCACGTTAAGAATCACATTAATATTACAGTGTCAGTTACTAAGCATTAAATACGTATCATATGCATGATGCATTCACGATGCGCGCGCAATTTTTTATCAGTCACGTGATATTCACGTGAGTCTTTGATGATCACTTGGGGTCGTTAAAACTCGAATAATTGATAACAATTATGAGTTCTGGGAATATTTTCTTTCAATAATTTTAGTTTATATATACTGAAGCTTTCATATATCTTTTCAAATCAATTAATTAATGAAGTTTATGGCATGGTTATAGTTTTGTTAAATTTTTCAGATATGCTAGTCATATTAGTAGTATATAGGTGTTGCTCTTGTGTACAATATCAAACAGTTGTGTGTGAGTGAGAGAGAGTCTACATTGAGCGATGATTTGGATTGAAGGAGATATTTGATAGCTTCAAGGAATCAAGAAACGTCAGCAATACACGTACTACAGATTTTCAAATATTATGAGTGGAGTAAATGAACAGCTATAGAGGTCGTGTTTCTCCATAACTTACGGTTGTTGTGTATTGCACTTTTATCCAATAACAGATATCCATCACTATAACGCGATCGAAAAGCGGATAACCGGAAATTATGGATATACGATATTCCTTAAAAGAGCGAGATCACTTAATACAATATCGAGGTATCAAGTAAGAAATGTATGTTAGATAATCAGTTTAACGGGGATCACGATCGGGTTGAAATATTTACTCTTCTTGATGCCTGGTTCATTATCCATTCCTCGCGCGACACACAGATTATATCAAACATCGGAACATAGCTATCAAACATCGTTACGTAGCGTGTCATGTCAAGAAGGATATCTTGTAAGTAATATCTTGTGAATGAATGACTTAGTTGTTTTAACTTGTGCCAGACTGATATTTGACGGACCCAGTAAAGAGAGCCCAACATAGATGGGTTATTCGGCTGAACTGTTCGATCCGATTAATGTCTAGTACTAACATATTAGTGGCGCGTAGACGGAGCTCAACTAAACACGAGCCTGTGTCCGATGAACAAACATCGCCTGCAGAAGTAGAGATGAAGGATGAATTCGATGATTATAACCAAGAAGAGGGTGATGATCATAAAATGATAGATGAGGATGCAGATGGATACGGAGATGAAGACCAAGATGGAGGAAGAGAAGAAGGTGAAGGAGAGGGGGATGATGAGGAAGGAGAAGAAGGAGAGGAAGGAGAGGAAGGAGAGGAAGGAGAGGAAGGAGAGGAAGGAGAGGAAGGAGAGGAAGGAGAGGAAGGAGATGAAGGAGAAGAAGGTGAAGAAGGAGAAGAAGGAGAAGAAGGAGAAGGAGAAGAAGGAGAGGAAAGAGAAGAAGGAGAAGAAGGAGAAAGAAATGGCGAAGATGGAGAAGGAGGTCACGAAGACGATGGTACCAGTTCTATCATTCGATTACCCGTGAAAAGGGGACGACGTGGAAGACCACCTGGAAGCAGAAATAAAAGTTCACGTCTGGAAGGTGGTGAGAAAGTTGTTGGCAGTAATGAATCGTCTGCAACTCCACGAGTTAGCGGAAGAGGACGTGGTGGTATTAGTCGTGGTCGCGGCGGTTTTGGTCGCGGCGGAGGTAGAGGTGGCAGAGGCAGAGGTGGCAGTACACATGTAAATCCTCGACCAGTTGATGAAGATGGTAAACCTCTGGAAATCGAAAATGATGAAGTGGTATTAGAAGATGATCCTGATGGAGAAAAGAAAATAAATAAATTCGGTCAATTACAAGGAGATAGACAATTCCGGGTACGAACCTTCACAGTTCTAGGACGGGGTGATAGACTTTATATGCTTTCAACAGAACCAGCTCGATGTATGGGATTTAGAGATTCATATCTATTATTCCAAAAACACAGGAAATTATACAAAATCGTGATCACTGACAAAGAAAAATACGATTTGATTGAACGGAATCTGATTCCCCATTCATACAAAGGACGATCAATTGGGTTGGTTACTGCTCGGTCGATATTTCGTGAATTTGGTGCAAAAATTATTATAGGTGGCAAATATGTGACTGATGATTATTACGAGCAAGCTGCTAGAGACGCGGGATTCGTTGAGGGTCAAGTCGCGGATCCAGAGGATAAACTCGGTGGAGATAGTGGTCCATATAATAAGAATCAATATGTAGCATGGCATGGTGCTTCCTCGGTATATCATCAAGCCCCGGGTGCTATACCTACCGTTGGTAGAGAGGGTTTTAAGGACGTTTCCCTCGCATCTGGTTCACATGGTCATGGACTTAATAAACGTGGTAAAAAGCTGGTAACCGATGAGAACTGGATGTTTGAGCATGCATCTTCTGCCAGCCAATATAATCATTCCCTTCTTGAAAGTCGGTTAAAAAGCTGGAATAATGGTGGCATATATGAACCTCATACTGGAATTTCATTTTATCCTAAAGCTTCCCAACCTAGTCATGCATCGTGGGAGAGGGTTACTGATGAGGTTGATAATAGAACATCCTCATCTCCTCAAGTGATAATAGATACAGTGCTGACAATGCCAAATTCTACGATACGTACCGGTTTAAAAGACATCGATTCGTCAATATATGAAGGTGTCAGTGAAGAGATCAAATCAGCTATTCTAGCCCAACAGCAATATGAAAGGCAATGGGAGCAACCTGTATAAATAATATATGTAGTATTTAAGAATAATGGAGGAATGATTTATATTTAATACCACGTCTCTCTCATCCCGAGTCGTGCCTCGTTTCGGGGGTGGTATAGTTTCTATCGTGTCGCGAGAGCCAGCGGCCAGGGGGGATGCCTCTGGCGGAGTCTTAGACGGAAATATTATATAAATATATTTGTACACTCCGATACAAAAAAGCATGCCGTTATATATACAAAATTGTTACTCAGTCCAGAGTTGTTCTGGTGATATCAACAGTTGTTTCCCAACGGCTTAATTCATCTTCACCCATGGTGGTTCTAATAATTGCAGTTGCTCGCTCCCGAAGGCGGCGTTCATCCTCGTCAGTTCCAGACATGACTATCTTCACACTAGCTAACCAAAGTTCATGATGAACTTGCCATAGACTGATATCTGAAACAGACAGAACTAATGGATCCTGACGAATCTGTTCGCCGATATTTTCAATCGGATCATCACCAGAATAACTCATAATAAGCATACCGGCAAGAGCTTTGGAATGGAGCCAACCTACATAACACATAGAACCTGCGATTAAAGGCGTCAACAATGCATCTACAAAAACATAACCTGATGACCCTAACAATGGAAATAATAAAATTGCAATGGAGAAAGTTAAAGTCATTAAGTGTGATGGATTAGACAAAATAGACGGTAAAGGTATCCAAGCAAAAATGGCAGCGGTGGTTGTTTCAAGATCACGATGCATCGTTCTACTGATGCGAGAATGATTATCCAGTCCTACAGCTGAAACAACGGTGGCTAGAATTCCTAGCATCACACGAAAAACTACAGAAGCCCAATTTAAAGCCTCTTCATTTATATCATCCAAATTCAAGCCACTACCATGACTATGAACTGCTCTACCATGTTCATGAGCATGACCATGGAATGATGATGACGATGAATATACTGACTGGACCAATTCCTGAACAACATGAGACATTATATCTCCACCCATGAAAATTAAAAAAACCGATAATGCAAAGCCAGCCAAAACTTCAATTCTTTCAAGACCAAATGGATGATGGATACTACTTTGTTTCCAAACATCAAAATTTCCTAATATATCCACAGCTGCACAGAGAGTAGCACCCATAGCATCATATAATAATAAATGAGCTAATGCTGACAATGCAGTAAATGGAACATTACAATTATATACTAGAACAGCTGCAAAAACATGACAAGCACACCAGGCCAATCTAATACGCTGTTCTTTGGAGATACTTTGTCTCCATTCCATGAAATTAGGAATTGGTAAGGATGCAGGAATAGCTAAAGGAGCTCGAGGTGGAGGTTCCTGGAAGAAGTTTATCGATACCGAAGAATGTTTATATCTATGTCCACGTCTTTGATTTGCTTTTGCCGATCCAGGAGTTGTTGCAATTGATGGAGACGGTGGGAGTACAGTTTTAGATTCAAAGTTGAATGGCTGCTGCTTGGGAGGAGATAATGATTTTAACGGAGATAGACTTCTAGGAGGGATTACAAATTTAGTATCCATTGTAGGAGAAGAATTACCAAGTGGGAATTGATGTTGATGTTGATTAACAGGGGATGGAGAGGATCTCCTATTGATTGAAGGTGGTGGAAGAAGGGGACTTAATTGAATAGGATAAATACTGTTGTTAATACTATCAGATCCATCACCATACCAACTAGATCGTTTTGAAGACATTGGGGAAGGAGATCGTAATGATGACTGAGGATTACTACCACCTCCATCAGCCATAAGATCAGATAAGGAAGGTGGAGGTTTTAATAATGGAGCATTTGAAGTAGGTAGTAGTGAGGGAACGGACTGTTTTGGTGGGGAGACGCTTGTACGTGTACTGTAATAGTCAATGACTGGTATAGATGAAGCTGAAGCAGTTGATCTATGGTGTTTATGAGAAGACGTTGAAGACGGTGACGGTGACAGTGAGGATGAAGATATATGACCTGAAATAGAAGGTATTCCAACAGTTGACGATGTCATATCTTTCGTAGGAGGTCTATCATCTAGCATTTCACCCAAATCTCTATAGCACGCTTGATCTGGTAAGAATAGAGAGCAATGTATTTATCTGATCCAAGTTTAGAACAATAATAGCATTAGGTCCAATAATCAATCAGGTAGGTAGTAGGAAAATGAACCAATATAGAAGTGAATGATCAAATAATTCACCCTTTAACTAGATCAAAATCAAGAATCAAAATGTCTCAGAGCGTTGTCAAACAACAACTGGACGACTCTATACGACAAATAGAACAAAATAATATCTAGTATATATGTTGATTTTCAAACTAACAGTTGTCCTATTTACTGATTTTTTTTCTGAGATTGAACTGACCTACTAGAGGGGACCCGCAGATACAATAAAGGGGATACGAGGTGATACGGAAATTTAAGGTTTCTTTCTCTCAACAACACTATGTTTCTCGGTAGTTTATTCGATCAGATCATACAATCAAAATTTAAAAGACAGATATCTCGAGATATTAAAAGAAAAGAATAAAAGAATGAAATACCAAAATAAACAAACAAACTGAACCTTGGCCTAAATAATTTGTAAAAAGAAGGAGTTAATCAAAGAAATAAAGAAAAAAAAGGAGAGAATGAGACTGAACGGTCCCCTCTCTATCAACTCCTGAATAGATCGTCGAGTGAGAAGTCAGTGGGGCAAGTGTGCGGCTTGCGGGCGCTGGCGTTACAATAACTATGACAGGGAGATTGCTCCGGTGTGGAGGGAGAATGCCTGTGGCGGCAGAGACATAGCTCCAGACTACTAGATCTCGCTATGCTTGAGAATCAAGATCCCTTAAACGGAAGATTTCTTACTTGGTATACACTGCTGGAGTGAGCCGAGTGATCCCTAACTATATGAGCTCGACATGACAAAAGTGCTAACTGCTGTTACTATAACTGTATGATTTTGATCAATACCATAATGAAGAAATTACCTTAACAGAACAGTTTTTCTACATATCTCATATATAATTATAGATATAAATCGACCTGCGATTGTCTGTGTATTGGCTTGCGCGTCTGACTAGTGTCAGATCTGCAGGGCTGTTTTATAACAACTTAACTGCTGCGTACTTCGTTGACATTGTGGATCTATCACGCAGGGATTTAATCTTTCAGACTTTCACGATTGGTTTATCATTTTCCTGGATATAATTATTTCAGATAATCTCTTTCCAGGAATTCATACCAACTTAGTTATTAGTTGTAGAGATTTAGCCGAAGCTCCACTCGTTCGCTGCAGCAACCCCTCAATTGCCGGAGACATAAATGAGAGGGCTGTATTCGACTGCTGTGGGCACCCCGAACCACCCCAGCTCTCGCTTTGCTCCAGAAACTATACACGGATTTAGATCTCGATTGAATCAACACCGGTCGGTGCTACTGTACAGTACTACACGCTTAGGGGACGATCCGGATTAACTAAGCCCACACATAATGGGTAAGGTTATTATACTTAAAATGGTGAAGATCTGGTATTAGAGTCATCAGAATAGTCTTTGACATTTTCGACTCACAATAGTCGTTCATTGGTCTTAAACTTGTTCAGATATCTCTTTCTGATTGATCTGGGTCTCTTTCTGATTGATCTGAATCTCTTTCTGATCTCTTACTGATTCATTCCAAATACAATGTCAGAACCAAAAATTAATTTAACTCCACAACTCAAAAAATTACTTCAGAAACCTTGTACTCTCACTCCGGAAGATGTTGTAGATGCCCTTGATGTAATGATTGCTGGTCATGCCGATGATATTCAAATAGCAGCATTTTTAACTGCTCTCAGAATCACTGGATTAGATCATTCAGCAGATTTTATTGCTGCTACTGCAACTAGAATATTTAGTGAATCACATCTTTTGGATACTTCAGCTTTAAATAATTATGAAGAAGGTTATGTTGATATAGTAGGAACTGGCGGTGATGGTAAAAATACTTTTAATGTTTCTACTACTGCAGCAATTGTTGCTGCTGGTATAGGATTAAATGTTTGTAAACATGGAGGTAAAGCATCTACTTCTGCTTCAGGAGCAGGAGATTTATTAAGACATTTAGGAGTCAATATGGAAAATGTTACAAGTTTGACTGCTCCTAAAGTTTTAAATCAATCTAAATATTGTTTCTTATATGCCCCAGTATTTCATCCTATGATGGCATCATTAGCACCTTTAAGGAAAGCTTTAGGTATACCTACTATTTTTAATATTATGGGTCCACTTCTAAACCCTGCTCCATTAAAAGCTAGAATAATTGGTGTTTATGCTGAACCCTTAGGAAGAGTGTTTGCTGAAGCGGTATTAAAAATGAATATCGCTGCTGGTAGACCTAATTCCCCAGCATTAATTGTCTGGGGTATTGAAGGATTAGATGAGATTTCTATTGATGGTCCAACTAAAGTATGGGAATTGAAAGATCAACAAATTAGAGAATATTACCTTACACCAAAGGGAGATTTTGGTGTATCAAGTCATCCATTAAATGAAGTTGCTTCAGGCACCCCAGAGCAAAATGCTCAAGTGGTTAAGAAATTATTAAATAATGAGTTGCCGGAAAATGATCCAATTCTTGATTATGTCTTGATTAATACCGCTGCTTTGGCTGTTATTGAGGGTACTGCTCGAGATTGGAAACATGGTGTTGAACTTGCTAAGGATAGTATTCAATCAGGAAGGGCTAAGTTAGTTCTTGAAAAATTTGTTAGTCTTTCTAATAGTGTTAGAGCTGATTGATGGTGATGATAAGTGCATTGTATAATGATAATACTACTACTATTACTACTACAGGCGTGACCGTTGGGTGTTTCTCGAGCGTAGCGAGAGCTAGGGGTCTGGGCTACGCCCCAGCCGCCGGAGGCAGGCGTGTGGGTCTGGGGATCACGTCCCTGACATAAATTTCATACCGTTCACGTGACTATAAGCGGTTAATATACACCCTTACCCACTATTTTAAATGTAAACAAATGAAACGCGACTCCGACTCCGACTCCTCTTTTTCTTTATCTTTCAATCACTCTCGGTCACTTTTTGTGGAGTTTAAATATTGAAATTAGGAGTTATATTCTGTGGGGTTGGTTTAGTTATAATTGTGGATGCATAGCGTTTAGTTGATTGAAGTTGCTGGTCGGAAATGTTTTCATCTTCATCGTCTGGAAAACGGACTGTTGACCTTAGGCGATTATCTTTTCTTGATCAGGATGATACTAGAGTTGGTGGTACTGGTGCTGGTGGCACTTCATTTGAAGCTACACCGTCCAATGTTCGATTCAATATCAATGTTGGTGGATCACAGCATCCAAAGCTTTTGAAAACTCCTGGATCATCTCAGTCAAATACAGCAGCTACCAAGATCAATAAAAATGGATCTTCTAATATTGGACAAAGAGAGTTTTCTCCTTTGTTATATACTATAAGCAAAAGACCGGGAGGAGGGATTTATGATGAAAATAGTGACCCCATGGCTACTGTTTCCAAGAATAACAAAAAACCGTCTCCATTACTATTTAATGAATATCATGATTCAGTTAGTATGGAGAGTTTCGATCGGACTACTTCATCGGGATATAATAGTTCAAGAAAGAAGGCCAGCAGTAAATTATATGATTTAGCTTCAATGTTGAATTCTAAAGGAGAAGGTAAAAATATCCTTCTTGAAGAAGATGGAGGTTCTTCAATTCCATTGAAAGAGCAGGAGGATGTTATAAATTATCAAAAAAACTTAATATTCGATCTACAACTCAAAGTTCACATGTTACAACAATGTACCCCAGAGAATGTTCATCTTGTGGCAATGGAAAATGTTAATCTTAAACACGAGATTTCTAAATATAAGACGGATTTGGATCTATTGAAGGATAAACTGGAAAAGCTCACTAGTACACAAGTGACATCATCTACTGGAGCGCAAACTTCTCCAGCACCGTTTGTTTCACCAGGAATAGAGACTCCTTCACAATCACTTATGAAGAATCAACAAATTTCTGAACTTAAAGATACAGTTGAAGAATTAGAAGGTGAAGTACGAAAATTACAAGATACTGTTGACGATAAGGACTCTCGTATAGACGAATTAGAGCGTGAAAGATTGGAGTTACTTGAACAGGTAGAAGATAATGATGATGCAAATAATTCAAAAGCTTCTTCTCAAATTGGCAATCGTTCATCATCAACCGATCTCCATAATCAAATAAATGATTTAGAAGCAGAAAATCGGAAATTAACACAAGAAAAAGAATTTCTTGAAGATGACAATGATAAACTTAGAGAAGATTCGCAGCAATCTCAACTGTTAAATGACCAACTAGAGTCAGATATCAACTCTTTAAAGGCTCTTAACGAACAAATGGAATCTGAAATCAAAGATATCCATCGTCAGTTGGAAGAAGCAAAGATGGAAGCCCAAACTACTAAGGAAGAAATCACTAAACATATCACAACGATTGAAAATCTCAGAGACAAGTTACATCAACGAGATGAATTGAAAGATGATCATGAAACAGAAGAAATCAAACTACTTCAAATGGAACTCAAATCAAAGCAAGATATTATTTCTACCATTGAGAAAGAAAGAGACATAATAACTACTGAATTGCTTAACTCAAAGAATGAACTTTCATCAAAAACTGGTGAGCTGTCATCTGTCAAAGTTCTAATGGAACGTAGTGTGACAGATTCTGACAATTATAAAAAAGAACGTGATTACTTCGAGCAAAAACTCCGTGAGTCCCAAATGCGAACAGAGAGATTGAGTCGATTGGCCAATGAATCAATGGTCGAGAAGACAACCTCTGAAGATATTGGTGAACTCAGACAAGGACTTCTGAAGAAGGATCAAGAATTTAACAGCAGATATAGTCAATGGCAACAAGAAGTAAGTACCCTCCCGTTTTTGAGTCCGGTGGCTGAGGCGTAGCCCCGGACCCCTAGCTCTCTCTGCGCTCGAGAATCACTCGAACTAACACAATTCTAGAAAATGTACCTTGAAGAACAAGTACAGAGCTTGAAAAGAATTCAGACTACCTATGAAGATCAGCAGAAAAACTTGCTCAAGGACAAGTCCAGTATCGAAGAAGCGGTCAGAATTGAGAAGTCTAAATATGATCAAGCTAAAAAGTCACTTGAATTAGAAATAGATCGCCTTCATACTGTGATAACGACATTGAAATCAGATTTGACAGATATGACTGAAAAGATCGACAACAAAGAAAAGTTACTAAAGAGCCTTGAAGGTCAGCTTCAAGAAAAGGAAGATGATATCATAACATCACAAGATCAGTTGATAGCTATGGAGGATATGAAAATTGAAACAGAAAATAAACTTAGCCAGTTACGAGTGGCACATAACACTCTAGAGAACACCTTAAGCGCATTAAGGGAAGTCAATACCAATGAGCGAGAAAGTCGACTTAAATATGAGGCGGAATTTCGTCAAGTCCAGAACGAGTTACAACAATCAGCTCGCGAAAAGGAGAGAATCGACTCAGAGAAGGATAAATCAGAACAGAAATTGGAAGCATTGCAAACGAAGTATGATAACCTCGAGGCCAGATTTGATTCTGCCACTGAGAAATATATGAAACTTAGATCTAAGCTCATGGACAAGCACAACTTATCACGATCCTCAATAATCACAACGCCACCGCCTGATGACCGTTATGTCCAAAAATGTAAAGAATATACAAAAGAGATCCAGAGACTCAGAACCAAGGAACAAATTCTTACATCACAGCTTGAACGCTACATGAATTATGCTATGAAACTCAAAAACAAGTTAACGGAACTGGACAGTCAGCAGAAGAATGAAACTATAGCCCGCAGAGTAAATGCCGTGGACACCACCAGACGGAAATTAGAACGTGATCATCAGCGAGAATTACAAGGTATGATACTCCAAATGAAATATCTTAAAGAAGCAGTAACAAGGCAACTGGCGTATCGAGCTGATTTGGAGTTCATGAAACGATTTTTCTTAATGCAGATCGCCAGTTATCAAGCGTGCAATCGGGCAGACCTCGCAATTTTACAGACTATGGGTATCTATCCCGATTATGATCATACAGCTAAGCAGAGACCTAAACTGAAATCAGTCGCTTTCTTTGTACTTGCTACGATCAGAATTAAAAAGCGATATGAAGTTCGAGATAGTCAAATGCAGAAAAAGGTTGCTTTAATAGAAATACGAAATCGGTGGAAAAACGATAGAGGCGATAGAGTTAGGTGATTTTCATGATATAACTTGCGCTCTTGGGCCTAAGGTCGAATGATCTGAAACTGGAGTCATTAGCGAGTGACCTTGAGACTTCATGAAAAGGGCTTCAGTGTCCAGTGGAATTAGTTTTCCTCCCTTTTCTGTATTATTTTTTAAATAGACGACTGTATATTAATACCTAATTATTTATTAACAATTAATGAGAATTTTTGTATATCATAAAATCATAGATGGATCTAAACAGGAAGTGGCACAAGGGTTAGTAATTTATGTGGGGGAATGAATATATGGTATCTGTCCATGATAGTAAAGGGGGAAGTACGCATAATTAAAAACCAAGATATACTACTAACTATAGCGCATTAATTCCATGAACCAAACAGAGGCATACACACATATACACATGCGAGACGAACATATGAAAAAAGTCACTCGGTAAAAGATAATTTCCTTCCCAACCTTTCTCTATTCCCTTCACCTTAGACACCAATGGGGTCATTATCAATGGAAGTGCGATTCCATTCGATATCTTGGCTATTTACAGAAACTATCTTAGGTAATATAGAACATATGAAATATGAGCTGAGAAATTACCTGTTGAAGTCAATGAGTGAAACAGTTGAAGATGGAGAGGATCAACAGATAACAATTGACCAAGCAATTCGATTATATAAAGGAAGAATTATTCTAGCAAACCATTTAGATCGAATATCGTACTTTGCATTTGCACAAGATACATTTGTATTATGTGGTGGAACACCTAGAATTAGTAGTAGTAGCAGCAGTAGTAGTAATAACAATGGTAGTAACAATAGTAATAGCAATGGTATTAGCAACACATATAATGGTAGGAGGACGAAAAGATTAAGTGAAGCGATTTTAGAAATCAGTCAAGATTTGAAGCGCAATCAAGATCAAAAGCTATTAGAACCATTACGACATATTATTCATTTTATAACCGAAATATACAACTTAAATCTTAATCAACCAACGTCACGCAAACAAGTTTGGGATTTAATCAAAAAATTGGCTAGCGAACATAATAATTTAACAAACCAGATAATAATATGGCATTGGAGGAATCCAGGAGAAGAATTAAGAGGTCCGGATATGAGTAAACCTAGGCACCGCAGACGAAGGCGGCAAAGGAAGATTATAAATCTATGGAAACAACAAGAAGGTGTACAATCGATAATTAGTTTCCAAATGAATAATCCAAAGAAGTCCTCTATTCATGAACAAGAAAACGAACTCGAACAAATTCATCCAACAAGTAATAGAGGTGGAGGAGAAATACAACCGAATGGAGAAAAAGTTGGTGATGGTACTGGAAATAAAGCTGACGACGTAACAAACACTGACCCACCAGATATAACCAAAGCCAAACTGGAAACAGCAGCTGCTACGGCGACTAACACAGAAAACATGGAAACAGTGGAAGAAACTATTACAAATGTACCAGCAGTTCTAGCAGCAATTACTGAAAATACATCAACGGAAGTGACAGCAGCTATAAAAGCAGGAGATGATCAATTCTATGAGGCAACAGTGAATTCCGAATCATCAATATCAATAGATGATCAGGGGATTTATTCCACTGTTTTAAGGACCAATATGATTGGTCGGGAGAGACCAGAGAGCATTATGTCTCAAAATACGACTTGTACTATATGATAACTTAACATCTGGTATTAGAAATTGCTGCTTGATCACTATCTGTGATTCGAAAACTGCTCCTCAATGGTAAGAATCCGGTCTTTAAATCCTCGGGCAATCTCACCAATCTGACGGATTTTCATCAATTCTATTTCGAGATCATCACATTCAGACATTATAGATTTCAAAGATGCCATTTGACTATCAGCATTAGCAATCTCATTATGCAAAAGCTGTCTATGAGTAGCAGCTATGCTTTTCCGGGCATTGTCTGATAAATTTTCTACACGATTGGAAATTGAATCTATTAATTGGGTGAAACTTTTAGATAATTGGGAAATTCCAAATATATCATCATCGTCGTCATCATCGTCATTCTTATCATTTCTATTAATATTATCTCCATTATCATCATCATCTAGATTATTATCATCATCTAGATTATTATTATCATTAATTCGATCCATTACAACTCCATTACCTTCCTGTTCTCCACCATTACCACCACCAGCTTCCACCTCAAGTTCACGAACTTCTTCCAATGTAACTATCTCCGGTGATGAGGAAGATGCCCATATTCTATTAGAAACACCACCATCTTCTCTATTATTCATTTATCGAATTTATTATTGTCATTCAATTCAAATATATAAAGAATGGAAGAAAACAGTATAGTACTAGTAACATATTCATATAACAAAATCTATTTACGTATATTTTCAAAAACTTATAGCTTATTTAATAAGTAACTGATATTGTCGAAATACGTCATCTCTAAGATCTCTTCTATTTCCGACGGACGTGGAATAGACCTTTGAAGTAGTCTACCTCTAGCTTTGTTTATAGGTCAAGTTTCTACTGAATTTTGGTCAAAACTCGACGAAACGAGAGCTTGGAGTCTGGGGCTATGCCCGATGGCCGGAGACAGAGAGAACCGCTGCGCTGCTCACTCCCTGCATACTAAGAAAAATAATATGCCATAGAATCACCAGTTCTGGGAATATTTTGAAGATTTTTTTTTCAATACCATCTAATTGCTAGTTTACTAGACATTTAAAATATAAATAAAGATATTATCAATCGATTTCAAAATTTTGAAGACCCCGGTAAAACCCTCCATATTCATGCGGGGTTAGGTTTTACTCACAGTATAATAAGATCTGGCTCGATAACCCGATAATGGAGGCCGATCCCAAGCTTCAGGGGTCTGCCTCCGGCGGCTGGGGCGTAGCCCCAGACGCCTACCTAGCTCTCGCTGCGCTCGAGAATATAATACCTACGGGAGCTGGACCCGATATGTATCAAAGATAAACAGCTTGGACTTGTTATCGATCTTCAGACAACTTACCCCTAACTTAATACCTGCAGGCCAAGTACAGTACATGCATATTTAGATGCGTGTAGGAGTAACTAAGTACTGTACTATCAAGTTAAAAGATAAGTCGAACCCAGTCAGTTAATCAGTCAAAACAAAGATAGTGACAGCATGATAGAGACAGCATGATAGTGTGATTTCTACATGAGTAAGTTGGGTTCTCGAGCAAAGTGAGAGCTGAGGGTCCGCTGAGGGGTCCCATCCCCTAGTCGTTTAATTGCGGCTTATGAGGCTCCTGCGGCTGTTTTTGGTGGACTCTTAACTGATAATATCCTTTTTGGGAGGGACGCATCTCCCCCCGCCGCTCAGTTAGGCCCAGTCCAGCCTGGAAAGGCATCCACCCAAAGCGGGATATTTTTGATGCCTTTTCCGATGAGGCTGCAACTACTGGCGCTTGTTAACCAACGAGCTGCTGGCAAATGGCTGATGGCTACTGCTGCTGCTGGCTGCCAAACGGCTAATATTTGGCCCTGGCTTCTTCTGCTTCTGCTGTTGGCGGCTACTTCTACTTCAACTTCTGAGGTGGTGGTACATCTTCTCCTTCTCTTTACAACCAACCAACTAACTTCTCTCTCTTAATCTTGTGCTCCTTTTTCACCACCAATAAACAATTCATTAATCAAACGGTTTGAGACAAGCATTGTTTAATTGTGTCTGTTATAGAATTGGAAGGTTGTTTATTATTGATTTCAAGAAGATTAATATACCTATTTCTGAGAAGTTGTGGTCGTATTGTAACTTATAAGTGGTAGTGGTGTATTCATAGTAGTGGTTCATTAGTGCAATAATCTCTTTCTGTTTGAAAAGATGTCAACAAATAGATATTTTGACGACAATCAACGTAGGAGTACAACAAGCTCTTCATCTTATACTGATAGGTACAGAGTCGATGGTTCAATTGACACTCCTTCCTTATCATCATCTTCTTCATATTCACGCCAGACTCCTACAACAACTGCTCGTTTGGTTTCATTGATTGGTAAGTTTTTGTCCTCCTTGCCTCCGGCGGCTGGGGCGAAGCCCCAGACCCCTAGCTCTCGCTATGCTCGAGATTTGCTGCGATCGAGACCATTGGCTACTATAGTTTGTTTGTTGCTAACCTTCAGAACGAGCATGTCGACCGTCACTTATTGAACCGGATTTGTCATTGAATCTGGAAATTGCTGACATTATCAACCAGAAAAAAGGAACTGCGTAAGTTATTCGAGTGTAGCGAGAGCTAGGGGTCTGGGGACTACGCCCCAGCCGCCGGAGGCAGGGATGTTTAAGGGAGAATTTTTTTTTTTAAATTACGCCCCACCCGCCGGAGACAGGGTTGTTTTGGGAGCGAGATAATTACTAACTTAATAAAGTCCTCGAGAAGCAGCAGTTGAAATTGTCAAACATGTTAATAGTCGTTCCCCACAAAGTTCCATTTTAGCAATGGGAGTATTGGATATTTGTGTTAAGAATTGTGGATATCCATTTCATTTACAAATCTCTAGAAAAGAATTTTTGAATGAACTTGTTCGAAAATTCCCAGAGAAACCTCCCTTGTCATATTCTAGAACTCAAATGTTGATTCTTGAAGCTATGGAGGAATGGAGGCAGACAATTTGTCGAACAAGTAGATATAAGGATGATTTGGGTTATATTAGAGATATGCACCGATTATTAGGCTATAAAGGATATATTTTCCCAGAGATTAATAGGGATGATGCTGCAGTACTTAACCCATCCGATACATTAAGGTCTGCTCAGGAATTGGAACAAGAAGAACGTGAAGCTCAATCAGCGAAATTACAAGAACTTATTCGGAGAGGTACTCCTGCTGATTTACAAGAAGCTAATCGTCTGATGTCAGTGATGGCTGGATTTAGGGAAACTAAGACTGATTATCGAGCAAAAGCGGCTAAAGATCTGGATAAACTTCGTCGAAAGGCAGAGATTCTTGAAGAGATGCTTGAGCATGCTCAAGAAAGTGGAAATGGTGGATTCACTATGGATGATGATGTTTTGACAGATTTAATTTCTGCTCTTAAAACTGCTAGGCCTAAAATTCAGAGAATGATTGATGAAGAAGGTGAAGAAGATGCCGAGGCGGTTACTAAATTATTAGCTTTGAATGATTATATTCTTTCTTTAATAGAAAAGTATGACTTTATTAAACAAGGAGATCTTGCAAAAGCTGGTCAAGTTCAAATAATGACTATTAATGAAGGTGAAGGAGGAGGCGCTAGACAGAAGCGTAATAAAGCTGCTTTGATTGAATCATTAATTGATATTGATGGCGATGAAAATGATGATCAATCATCACCTCAACAACCTCAACAACAACAGCAGTCAATTGCTGCTAGGACTGCTGGAGAAGATCTTCTTAGTGCCTTTGATAGTCTATCTGTTGGTGGATTTGGTCAAGGCGGAAATATTTCTTTGGGTCTTTCATCTCCCGTAAGCGTTACACCATCTAATACAGGCACTCCAAGAAATATAGGAACTCCTCCTAGCAATAGTACTAGTAATAGCGGGATTCTTGGATTAACTTCGACCACCCCTACTCTTGCGACTACTTTGCTGACTGCGTCTGCTACCCAATCCTCAGTTTCCAATTCACATTCTAGGACCTCTTCTCTGTTGGATGATGATTGGACCACTTTCTCTTCAGGTGCCGCTCCTGCAGCACCTCCGCCAAAAGTTGAAGTGACAGTTTTGGATTCGTCTATCCTTAAAATTATTTTTGAAGTTCAGAGAGAATCTCCCACATCAATTCATATTCAAGCAATTTACTCGAACAAATCACCTATGCTAACAATATCTTCGCTCAATTTCCAGTTGGCTGCTCCTAAATCTCAGATATTGAAAATGGAACCCCAATCTGGTGTTGATCTTGGCCCGAAAACCAAAAATGGTATTACTCAAGTTATTAAAATTAGTCTTCCTCAACCTGCTGAAATAGGCACAACTAAATTGAAGCTGAAATGGAAAGCGTCTTTTATTCTTGGTGCTAAGCCAACAGAAGAAACTGGTACTATTGACAATATTTCCGTTTAATGAAAGAAATTTATAATTTACAGATATATAAATATATAATTCATATGACGTTTTTCCATCGTGATTAGTGACAGTTCGAGATGAACCTTACACTCATCCCTGGAGCTAGGACACACTCACTTCTCTGAAGTGAGCCCAAGGAATGTAGTTACAGACAAAGTCATAAAAGTAATTAAAACAAATTGAATATACATAAGATTAAATAAAGTTAGAAACAACAACTGACTAAAACTTTCGACAGAAACCAATTCTTCTACTTAGGAGGAGGACCAGTATTCTGGCGACGGGCAGCATTCTGGAGTTGCTGTTGCTGTTGCTGCTGCTGTATTCGCATGGCTTGTGCTAGAATTTGCTGCTGCTGAGCACTAGTCATCTGAGGTGAGGTAATCCCATTTTGAGCAGCCAACTGAGCCTGAGCCTGTATATGAGCTTGCACCTGAGCCTGCAGTTGTGATTGGGCTTGGAGTTGAGCTTGAGATTGGCCCTGAGTCTGAGCTTGGCCCTGAGCCCGAGCCCTAGCCTGAGCTTGAGCTTGAGCCCGAGCCTGCGCCTGAGCCTGAGCCTGAACTTGTGCTTGAGCTTGAGCAAGAGCTTGTGCCTGCATCTGTGCCTGCATCTGAGCTTGCATCTGAGCCTGCAACTGTGATTGAGTCTGAGGGTGAGCTTGCACCTGGCCTGGAGATTGTACTTGGGCTTGCGCTGCTTGTCGTGCATACATTGCAGCCTGAACCTGTTGGGGTCCAAGAACAACCGGTCGAGCAGATGCTCCTACAGTAGGAGAAGGAGCATTGCCAGATCGGCTCACCATTTTTGGCGAAGAACGAGCATTGGTAATAGTAGGAGAAGGTACACCGACACTACCTGGATGACCCACACTTCCCGTTGGAGATGGGGATGAAACCATTCCTTGAGTGATAACGGGCATTGATCCTGGTCGTTGCTGACCCGCAGCAGCGGCAGCAGCGGCAGCCTGTTGAGCTGCAGCTATTCGCTGTTGCTGCTGCTGTTGTAGTAAACGTTGTTGTTGTTGTTGCTGTTGCTGTTGCTGCTGCTGTAGCTGATGGTGGTGTTGTGGTGAATGTTGGCTTTGTTGCTGTTGCTGAAGTTGCTGCTGATTGTGCTGCTGCTGCTGCTGTTGTTGTTGTTGTTGTTGTTGTTGTTGTTGCTGTTGCTGTTGTTGTTGTTGCTGCTGAAGCTGCTGCTGTTGCTGAAGTTGCTGTTGCTGTTGCATCTGTTTCTGCTGCAACATATATCGTTGAATCTGAGCATGGGCTAATTTAGTAACCTGCTCTGACGTGAATGTTGGATTTTGAGCTGCCAGTTGATTTACTAAGTTAGTTATATGCTGTTGACTCAATAACGGGGTTGGATTCGGATTAACAGGAGGAGTTCCAGTAGGTGTAACAGATGGGACTACAGGACTACTATTAACTGAAGGAGTCGTGCCAGGAGAAGACACGTTTCCACCTGAACTATTATTACTGCCAGCAGCAGCTTGTTGCTGTTGTCTCAACATCTGTCTATGTCTTTCTAATTGATACATGCGTTGGACCTGTTCAGAAGACATTCGAGGAACCTGGTCAGAACCAGAAGCACCAGGTACACCATTGGCACGAGGTGCTCCAGGCGCAGGTACTCCATTCGCATTATTAGTTGGTAATCCTTGACGATTGACCTGAACAGGTGGTCGATTAACTCCTAAAGCAGGACCAGCACCCTGCGGAAGGTTTGTATTTGAATTCGCAGCAGGGGCTGAATGGGGAGGAACAGGTCGATGTTGAGCAGCTGCAGCAGCCGCTAATTGTGAATTCCTCTGTTGTTGGGCATATGCTTCAGCAATAGACTTATCTCTTTCATGTTTCATTCTAGACAATTCTAAAGGACTAGGTATATTCATTTTGTTACCGTCATTTAGCTGTGATTTACGTTGAATTGAACTGGTATTATTCGGCTTAGGAGCATTTTCTCGTTTCCTCATACTTTTCCTCACAGCATCAAACATACTCGCCCATCGTAGCCTGCGATGACCACGTTGAATAGATTCATTTCCAACACCAAGAGGAGATATCCTTCGTTTGGTTAATGTTTGTGCCTTGATCGATGCATCCATCCAGATTTGAGCTTGTTGAGCATAAGGACCCTTGAGCTCCGATAATGGAAAAGATGGATTTAATTGATGCCATCGTTCAAAACATTGCCAAGGGGTTCGGCGCTCGATATTAGATACATAGCCATAAGTAATCAATGGTTGCATATGCATAGATACTATATTCCAATTGTACATGAACTCCTTTACTAATTTCAAAAGCTTACTATCATCCTGAGGGAGCCATAGTGTGGGAGTACGATATTCAAGGTATTTCAAATTAGGAGGTTGAGGTGCTTTGACAATATTATATCTACGATGACTTTCATGACTGAAAAGAGGACGGGAATGAGATTTCTTAGAATGTTCAGAGGAAGACTTTTTAGCTACTGTCGATGACGACGAGGATGATGATGATGACGAGCCTCCGGCGAGGGGAGATGCTGATGTTTGTATTATCGGCGATTGCGCAGTTATTGTGTCCAGTACAATTCTTTGCCATCCTCTACCTAAATCTGGAGCAGACAGGAACCGCGTTACTGAAGTCAATGATAAGCTATCAAATTCATTAATATAGGGAGCAGTGGTATTGAAAGTTGGAAGTTGAGGTAACATATTGAATACTTCTTTGGAGGTTGAATTTAACGAATCAAAATCCATATATACTTTAAAAGTACTACCGCCATTTTCTTTCTTAATTGGAACCAATGAATTCAGCCACTTAGTAGAAGAAGTGGTACTAGTACCGGGTTCAACTGCTTTAGTTGTTAAAACTGCTGGGTTAATTGATTCAGACAGGGTTTCTACGGTATCTTTTATAGTGAGTTTTTCAGCTTTGTCATCTTCAGAGAGAACTCCCTCGACTGGAAGAGTATTATCCATTTCAACATCTTCAGCATCAGGAATATCAAGCTTCACATCCTCATTATTTTCACCATCTGCACCACTACTTAGATGTACAATAGGCTTAAACCTAACACAGGTCGCTTCTCGTCCATAAGCCCAATAATCTCTCACCGCAAACGAAATCTCATAACAAACAGCTATTTTAAGTTTTCTTTCCTCCTTATAAGCAATCTGCATCCATTTCATTTCATCCAACATATGGTCCCAATGTGTTTTGGGACGATATGGACCCTTAAACTTTATATGTTGACGTAAGCTCCATTTTTCAGCTCTTTTGAGCTCTTCTATTCGAGCATGTACTACAGCTAATTTACCCTCTAGCAAGGCCAGTTGATATCCATCAGTGGTCAAGGTTTTATGAGCCGATGGGAGTAATTTTGATAAAGGTAAGGTCTGAGTAGTATAATATAATTCAGCCAAAGGACGTCTACTTTGAGGGGGTTCAGGTAATCGGTCAGGAACAACAAAGACCATGATTTCGGCAGGATTCTTTGGTTTGGTACCATTAGTACTATTGTCATTTGTAGAACTAGTGCTATTCAACTCTGCGTCTGATATAGATACTGGGAAATCAACAGCTGTAATATTGGTTCCTTGAGATCCAGAATCTATAGCGCTGAGCTTGCGGGGTGGAGGCGTACTTCGTATTCTTGCTCTTCGACTAGATGAGTTAGAAGTACTAGAAAGCACGATCGACGTAGTTGATATCGTTGCTGATCTATTATTTACTGAACCATCAGCTGGGGTCGCGGTATCGAAACGTGATTCCACATTTGAACTAGTTATTGACGATGAAGAAGTTGCCGTTTCCTTAACTTTTGGAACATCCCCCATGGTGGCCGGTCTAGTAGATAATTCTGGCCTAACAGGTATTTCATTAATCCTTGGTGGCTCGGTTCTAGCTCTTTTTGGTTTATTTCCCAAATAATCTTCAGCTGGATTGGGTAGCGACGATTCCATGAACACTCTACCATTCTGGAGGTCGCTCTTTTCTAGAAATTTAATTAAATCATCCTGTTCGTCATCTATTTCTTCTTTAGAAATTGGTCGAACTGGGTATCGAGTGAGATAATAGAAATCAGACAATTTTCTTTTCCTGTCTTGAATAAGATCACTAACAAAATGTTAACGTAGTTCAGGAGTCCAACGACTTAGGTCGGGACATCGTAAGCAAAGACGGGTGCCAAAGCTCGCTTCGAACAAAACCATGTGATTCCTAACTGGCTTTAACATACCTGCATTGCTGTCGTCGTCTATCGATGGCTTCAGATCGAATTTTTTCCATCTTCTCGGTTTTCGTTTGCTTTGAAGAGTTAGCGATAAAGTCAATTCTCAAGATATACCTCTTCAACATTTGGATCTTTGTGGCTGGGTCCCATTGCTTATTTCGCTCGAGGTTAAGACTGCTTTGTGATGGGGGATCGGAGCAGGAGTTAAATCCCAAAGAAAGATTCATTTCACTAAATCATCCATTCTACCGTTGGTACAATGTAACGCGACTTCAAACTACAGATTGAGTCAACTCAGTCTCAAATCATATTAACTTACAGATATCATGACGGAAATAAATAACAATCAATTATACAGACAGAGATTACAAAGAAAAAAAATTTCAAAACCTTAGGCAGAATGCCCTAGGATGAATTGTTGAAGAAACTTTTTTCTCTTCTTCTTCCCTGGACTTGTCCGAGTGAACTGTGAAGAACAAGAATGTAAATATCGAAAAATGATAGTGAAGGAAGAAGTAAAGGGTTTGGTAATATAAAATTTGTATGAACCTCGATATGGAAATATAGATATTAAGATAGACTACTTTTTGTATGTAAATATGTCATGTAATAATAATAACAAATGAAATTATATCAAGCTCGATATAAAAATATAGATAGCTTGAGGGTGAGATAACTTAAAACCGGTATGTTGCATTATAGTGACTTAGTAATAATATTTGTATCAGGACTCGATATAGAAATATAGGGGTGGCCCGAAACATTAAGCGTTACGTATCCTTTATTAGCATTTATGTTTAGTCTTGACCGAATAATTTAATCTCCTGAATTTTGGAATCAGAGAAGACAGATTAGAGATAAATAACAGTCAGAAGAGAGATCAGAGAGATAAAGGTCAGAAGAGAGATCAGAAGGATCAGAAGAGATTAGGACAAAGACCAGAGAGATAGATATTAGAGATATAGAGATCAACAGATAGAGATCAACAGATAGAGATCAAGAGATAGAGATCAAGAGAGAACGACTAGAGAAATTAGATAGCTGTCAGAAGAGATCAACAGAGATCACAAGACAATCAGCTAATTTTGCTATTTGAAGTCAAGTGCTTATCGACTCAGATTCGACTGCCCGAAATCAATTTCATTTCATCTTCATCAAACACTCTTGTTCTAAAACTAGACCCTGTTACTCATATAATAATGCCATGGATGAGGATCTCCAAGAAAGATGTTTTGCTGCTTTGGACGATCAGACAGTCCTGGAAGAGGACAAAATAGAACAAGTTGAGAAGATTGTGGACGAATTCTACAGAAATAGAAATATCAATATCGATGATCATGAGAGATTGGTTTTAGATATTCTATGGAGACATCGCGATCAAAAGAATGATAATAATAATTCTCGAAGGAACCAACAACATATTCGAAAGGTCAAAGCAAAAGTTGCTCAGAAAAGTACCAATTCAAAATTTTATGAGCCGGTTATTAACCCACCTCCTTCTGATCCAACTAAATTATATAATGGAGGAGGTATTACAACTGATGTCAAATCGAGTATACTTGTAGACGAAGAGAAAAATTCTGCATTAGACTCCATTAATAATCCAATCAGATCAACTTCTTCGACACCAACTGTATCTACTCCATATTTCGTTTCAACTTCTTCTACTCCACCTAATGATCTAGAATGGTCTGAACAACAAACTCAAGAAGAGACTATGTCACCATTTGATATTCTAAGAAGTATTTTAGGTGAAGAAAGTTCTGATGAGGACATTCAGCATGCACTTCAGAAGTCTGAGTTTGATATCCAGGTTACATTGAGTTTACTTATGTCAAAGAGTGATGATTTTGCCGTATCACCAACCGTAAACGATGCTGATTCCGTTGGAATCATAAATAGTGGACTAGTTTCTAGTGGACAGACTAGTATACATCAGGAACCTAGGACGTTCGATCAACAGATATTTATGGGCGATGGTAGTGGTGGTGATGGGTCTAGTGGGATTAGTCCAATCCAGGAAAAAGTCATGTGCAAATATTTCTTACAATTTGGTGAATGTTTAAGAGCAGATTGTAAATATAGTCATGATTTATCCTCCCGATTATGTCGATTTTGGCTTCGTGGAGAATGTCTTATGGGATCTGAATGTGTTTTTCTACATGAGGTTCCTCAAAAATTATTAGAACAATGGACAATCGAAGACAAGCAAACGAAACAACCACATCAACATCCAATAACGACAGTTTCATTAACGGACGATGAATTCCCCGCCCTGGGAAAGAAGCTTGCTGGCATATCTAAGAAAAAATCGCCGCCACCAAAATCAAAGCCTCAATCTCAAACTTTTCAATTCAAGCCATCGTCTTCTACATTTATCCCAAGTTTTGACAGAGGAGAAAAGAATGACTTCTTGCCAAGAATCCGTCCTGAACAGGAAAGTCCCTCATCCACTTCCTTATCCGCTCCTTCTTCAATACGAAAACCTCTGAATCGTCTCAATCGTTCAGTTGTAACAATAACAACCCCTAGATTAATCCCTTGGGTTACAACTGATTATGGAGTTCATGAAGAATATATCTCACATAGACTTGCTGCTCTAAAGCATGGTGACATGCGGAATAAGTATCTCCAACTGGCCGCTGATAGATGGAATAAAAACGACGCTGCAGGTGCTAGTTCACTAAGTAAAAAAGGTCAGCAACATAATAATAATATGATAAAAGCTTATAATATGGCATCTGATATACTTTATGAACAACGCAATGTTAAACCTGATAATGAAATATTCATTGATCTTCATGGTATGGAATTAGAAGACTCTGTTGGCCGATTAAAGGAAGTTTTATTAGATATTGAAACTTCTGATAAAGCTAATCCTAGACCTGTATATGCTATATGTGGAGCTGGTCATCATTTCTCTCATAGTAAGAATCCTATTGATGACAAGCTGTCAAAGCGTGTCAAAGAATATCTTGATACTAAAGGTTATGAATGGCAAGAATTCAAAACTACTGAAAAGAAATTTGGTAAAATCATCGGAATCGATCCTTGGTCACATGTATGAAAAAATAAATTTTTTGTTCTCCCGTCCTGATTCACCACCACCACTCTGCCTCCAGCGGCTGGGAACGTACGCCCCAGACTCCCTTGGTTCCTTCCCTGGAGAGTTCCCTGATGTGATGATCGCCTGATGCTGTGAGAGACTACTCTGATGGGGATCCGATGAGTATTTTAGGACTGTTTGTGGACTAACCGAGTACCAACGAGATCACTATTCGGGGCAACAAATATCAGGGAAGATGAAATCCCAAGTATGTATGGGCCGTTCATGATTCTGCTAAACAAGTCAGGATATGTCACCCAGATGGAAGTGCTATTTCCAGAAATACAGGTCAGGCATGTCCGGTGAATGTTTACGGCGATTTAGGATACTTCTGGAGTTTGGAATTCTAACTCCTGAGAGGAGTTTACATGCTATGTAGTAGACTTCCAACGACTGAATGCATATATATCCACTCAAAGGATCAGTGCAGATTGGGCTTTTAGAGAGGCAATTACTTACTTCGCTCTGATTAATATGAAGCGGCAACATATGATAGATTATAAAAGCGGCAAAATATATATGTGGTATCAGTTAGTAATCTATGCTGCTTTTGAGGGCAACATGATCAGTCAGAAGTTTGGCGTTGAGCCTCCTTCAGTCTATGAATGAATATTTAGGAAATGAATAGTATTATACTAAATACAATAGTAGACACGCCTATACTACTTATTCGGCATCATCCTTGTAATAATAAATCCATTTCTCCGTTTAATCTTTCGTTCAGATCCTGTAGTTTTCCTCCATGAATGCATCCAATCCGAATCTTTCGTTCATATCGACTAGTTTTCTCCCATGGACCCATCTTACCTCAAGGCTCTGCATTTCCTGCTCTATGGAACCACCAGAATCTTCCTCAAGGCTCTCCAGTTTCCGCTCCATGGAATCCTGTATCATTTACAGAATTTGAACCATACGTCCATAGCAGGTAATCAGTCCTCTCCTCGTTTATGGTTATTCGTTAATTGAAGCATTTAGTCTTCCATATCAGTCGGCGGATTCGTTATCCTCTTCTTCACAGAGTGGCTTGAAGAGATTGGTTGAGCTCGAGTCGGAGGAGCTTCACAGGTGGCACCCGGCAGATTGGGAGGGGTGGTACAGGATTTTGTATATTCATTATACTTAAAAAAGACCGCAATTAAAATCATAACACAATTAGAAAGAGATGGACTGGTTCTTATTTCTACTCCTCAAAACGAATACTTTTTCTTTTCTTTATATCTGAATTATCAGAAGATAGTGATTGATCAGCAGAAGAAGAAGAAGAAGGTGCATCAGCTGTCGTTAAATCATCATCGACTTCATGGGTTTGACCATGCGAGATAAGTTCAGCGGTACGGATCCATCGTCTACGTCGAGTGTATTTAGAATAAGAGTCTTCAGCAGAAGGCTTTTTCCACATAGTATCATAAAATATAAAACCTTCGTTAGGACCGGGATCAACTTTAGAAGTTTTTGTTCCATTTATTACTAGTGCACCATCATTAGTGAGATCCAATCTCCAAGTTTTATCAACCCAACGCCATAGCATACCAGTACCATCGGCGTCGGGTAATTTAAATTTCGATGGTGGGGAAGATTCATTTAAAAATTCATCAGACCAGGCGGCTCTTTCATATGCTAAAAGATTCGCAGTCCAACCAATTCCAAGCCATCTTCGTTGATTTTCATAAAGAACATAAGTAAATCTTACGGGTCTACCACCATTTTTTAATGAAGTTGACGAAGAAGAAGAAGAGATACCAACAGCACCCCTAGCAGCTAATTGAGCTTCGGATCCATATGATTTGGGAGAACCAGAAAAGTCCAATCCAGTCATATAAAAAGATAAGAGTCTAACAGCTCTTGATCTCCATAAAATAGCTCTAGTAACTCTGGCCCATACTGAATGATAAGTAAGAACAAATACACCACCAACAAATAATAAAGTTCTCGGTGTTACTATAAAGAAAGTTAAAATAATATACAATGGCGTCATAAATAAAGTGGTAAACACCAATCTTGTAACATCATGAGAACTAAGATTAAGTGACGTTATAGGTAAGAGAAATAAATCCAATCTTGTAACAACATTATTTAATGTGTGAACAATTGAATCTAAAGTAGGGTGTTCAGCTTGATGTTTTTCTACTTCTTTATTAAACCAAACATAACCAGCAATAAGTCCAACAGTCACTAAGTGTCCAAGATAGCGGACAATAGTCTCGAAATATAATACTCCGGCACTCCATGCAGCTACCACTAAAAAGCTTTTCCAAACATCATCGCCAGTCCAAGTAGCTAATCCAAGAATATAATCAATAGAGAGAATTAAAGGATATGCTTGACTGAGAGCTTTTGTTACAGTTGGAGGAGTTGAAGATAATAATGGCGAAGTATGTTGTGGCAAACTTGAAGGAGGGGGTGCAAATAAGGCATAAGTAGGAGCGGGACCGCTAGAACCAACACCAGCGGTGCCGGCGCTACCACTTGCTCCACTTCCGCCTCCACCACCACCGCTGTTACCACCACCTGATCCCCCACCACTAGAAACACTACCAGTATTGGATTGTTGTCGTTGTGGTGAACCCCTTCCACTAGTCAATGTCGAACTCGATAAAGTCGAGCCAGGATAACCGGCTGACGAAGATGAAGCCATTACCAAGTTGGATTCAATAGCTGCCATGAGGCGATTAAACAAGAATGACAACGTGAATTGTTTTTAAAATGTACGTTATTATTTTAACACTTATGAAGAGATATCCCAATCGATTGGAAAAGAGAAATATCGGATCGAAACCAAGAAAGAGAAGATAATAGACTAATTTATCAACACAAACCAATTGTACAAATTGATATAAACGTCAGAACACCACCGGAGAATTATCAACGACCCCGGAACTAGTAAAACGATTTCCGTTACCAGATATTTAGATATCGTCGTCAGAAATATAGTATAACGTATATCTACTTCACCAGATGAATTGGTATAACTTAATCCAGAGAATCAGCCAAATATATAACTTTTAGTATTAGTAGTGGTATATATAATCAATATCACTTGTCATTAAATTTCCGTTACAGACGTCTGCTTCCAAAGAAACTATTACGATTGGTTATGATGATATTCAATTCTCACATGAAAACTTTTAGAATGATGAATCTTTCTAATAACAATATTGATTATATTTCCTATATCGAACTAAACAAGTATCAATTGAGAATCAACAAAAGATAGATAGATAGAAAGATGAAGATGAAAAATTCCGAAATTTGAAAGACGCGGGGTTAAGAGAAGAAAAGAGAGAGCAAGCGCCAAACCCGTTATTAATCGCCCCACGATGCGGCGAAGATATTGCCCACATAATTAACCTCGTGAGGTTAAGGGTAACTAATGCACTATTTAGTGACGCGGGGTCTTGCAGCAGGACTCCGAGCTCAGCGAGCTACGGGGGGTCTGGGGGCTACCTCCAGCCGCCGGAGGCAAAGACAGGGGGGGGAGATAGTAACCGCCGGAGTGGATAAGGATCTTGAGAAAATAGGTTTCAGCTGTAAAGTAGTTGAATATGAGTTTGTAGTATCAATCTCAGATTCCGAACTTCTGAGCGACATTGATAGCTCATAAATATAAGTTCAAGTTCAAATTTATGTATTAACCTCACACAATAATCTAAGATTGTTATAGCAGATCTGGATGTTTCCTCGCTCCAGCTGCAATAACATCGGCAAAATCTTTGGCGGCAATAGCAACAGTGGCCATTCTATCAACGTCATTTTCGCATCTCTGGCAAAACATTCATCGTGGTCTTCTCGGAAGTCAGATCTAGTAGAAACACACAAACCAGAGAATTCGGTATAGCAATGGGATTCCCATCAAGCATTCGCCAGCTTTATCGAATACCAGGTCATATGGTATGATAATATCATCACCATTATTGATGACCGAATGATTTCAAGCCAATACCAGCTTTTTCTGTAGAGAGATCATCATAACTTTGCCATCGCAATTTCAGTAACGCTGGTCTTCAAAGTTCCTAACTGGACGACTCATAAGTACAATTTGATCATTAGGTTCTTTGGTCCATTTCCTTCACTCTTCCGTCCGCCGCTTGATCTGAATATTGATTAGGAAGAGGAACTGATATTGTGAAAACTAATATCACTGGAATATATTTTTGAGAGTATTGAGATTAATATAAAGTAAATAAATATTATATGAACAATGAATAAAGAGAAATAAGGAAACCTTTTCTTTATTATTAAGTAGAGCCAAGCGTTAGATTCTAAATTCATGCTATTTAAACAAAGGACTAGAGGCTCGTAACATTCGGAAAGCTGAAAGGAATTAAAATCGTCACGGCAAAAAAAAAAATAGCAAACCCATAATTTAAAACATGCACCACCACATATCTACAACTTGCCGGCATGGAGCCTCAGTTGACAAGACATCGAATATAAGTCCTGAGTGTGTCAGTGGAAGCCCTAAGAGCTGTCAATTCTATTTCGGCATTATTAATCTCACTGGTTGAATATGTTTTCCAATTTCCAGCCATATACCTGTCGAACGTGTGACCGGCATCTACAGCCACTTGCATTACTGTGATAAGCTCTTCAACATAAGTTAGACAACGATTGGCCGGCTCCTTATCATTTACACTGCGAGCGAAAATTTTAAGCTTCGGCATTAAAGACGAGCAATCATCAAAGACCCTTATAGCAGATTTGAAGCCATTTAGAAAGTAACTCTCTACTGGGTTGCCAGCTGTTCGTTGACGCGTTCTACCTGCAACATGACCAGCTGCTTCATTAGCACAATCCAGCGCACTTTTCGCGGCAAAGGCAAGCCTTTGAATATCGAGATGCTGTATTCCATTTTCGGTAATTCTATAATCCCTGATATATTCATCATCACGATCTTCTTCGGGTATAAGATGAAGGAACAACATATGTAGCAAAGACCTTTCTACTATAATGGGATCCGTATCTTTCAATACATCAGGCTTATCATCCTCGAAGATTAATTCATAGGGGATACGGAGATCAAGATCAACACCGTACCGATTCAATGTGACCGGGCCACAAACCTTCATTAGACGACAAGGTCGAGAGTTACTTCTTTTATAGAGAGTAAGTACAATCTTGTTTAACTTGTTATCGTTGGTTTTGACAATATTGGCTATCAAACAGCCGAAAATTTGGTTTTGATAGCCCTTCAACCATTCTTCAGCGTCATTTATAAGAGATGCTTCACCTTGAGCATAGCCAAGTTCAATTGTAAAGGTGGGGACCTGTCCATTTGGAATGGCTCTTACAGGGCGGGAGTGTGAGCAAATTTGCTGGTCTGGTTCTTTTTTCATCCCAGTTTCATCATCGAGCTGTCGACCTCTGCCTTGTATCAGAATTGGAGACATAAAATATTCTAGTGACTTAGATTTTATTGCCTGAACAATGAGTGTAGTTAACTCACCGCCGACCGAAACATGGATAGGTGAATCTATTTTTAATATCAAAATAGACCTTTGTTGATTGTAGCTAATCCTACAGAAGCCCAGAAGATTTTTCAACCTTTTTTCTTGCTCTAACAAATCAAAATTCTCTAAAGAAAGGTTCGAGATTAGAATCTGATAATCTTCCAATCCTTCAATTCCTTTTTGAATTTTACCTGCTATCTTATATACAAACTTATTATAATCAGACTTCCGCACCTTAAGAGGAAATCTAAGTCTATCTTTTTCAGGCACAAAACTTCCATAAGACTTAAGATTCAATTCAGTCTTGATAGGATCTGAGCCTTGACTAGGACGAGATCCGTTTTTTCGGGAATAAGAATTAACAAAAGACATGATGAAACAAAATAAATGAGGCTAGAGAAGTTGAAGGGAATATGTAAAACTAAAATAACTTTGTTGATGATAGTGTAGTTGTAAAAAAATATAAAACGAAAGTAACTTGGTTGGTGATAGTGTTGTTTAATATTTAATAAGGCTCAATGCAACTTCGAGGTGGTAGTCATTACAACCTGGAATAACCTAATCAAATATTATGTCTTATAATTTAGCCGGATATGCAAATAATCTGAAAGAAATCCCACTTCTGGATTGATTCGAAGCATTAACTGAGCTCTGGTGGTCTGAATAAGAATAAGTTAGCTTACCAATATAAAGATTTATTTTGCTCATTCTTCTCAATTCCTTTAGACTTGATATATGACACATATTTGAATTTGTTCCGTTGTCACTACTTCATCTAATTTATTAAAAATTTCATACGGTCAGGCCCCCCCACCTGGATGCACCCTTCCCGCGACATATGCAGGGCCTAGATAGATGTACTCAGGGGTTCATGATCGACAGCATTCGGATTATGTGCTACAGTTCATGCAGCTAGCCCAAAGTGTCAAGATTAATGGTAACGGTCATTGTCACCTTCAACCGGTCAATAATTTTCTCTTCATTGGCCTGATTTGTAAAATAGAAGAATACGAAATTGGTATTATTATTTAAATACAGATACTCAGTGCCATTCTTAAAAGTTCTCTTGTCAACAGGAGGTCAGATATTTAGCGATCTGCACCTTCACTATTCTCGAGCCCTCCCCTCCGCCTGTGATCTCTCTAAATTTTAGAAGATATATCGTACTTTTTACTTGATAAAAGAAATATAAAAAACCAAGATATAGCATCTAATCCAACAACAATAATTTATTTAAAACTCTCTATTCCTTCAGATTGTAAAGATATTTGCCTTGGTCGAATCAGAACAAACCAACCAAGATAGTGAAATCACCCTCGATGATCTTGCTTAACGACTGATTATTCTCCTTCAGCAAAGCATGAAGTACAAGCATGAGGAATATAATTCAAATGCTCCTATTTTTATTGTTCACATTCAGTAGTATTTTCATGTGTAGCCACCAACTTTCCAAACAAAAACATTGTCAAAGTTATTGAGGTTTATAGGAAATGAGATAAGAGTTGTACTTCAACTGGATCGTGCCCTATAATCTCTTCTCGGCTTAATAGAGTAATTCTTTGATAATAGTCCCCACTTATAAATCGCTAAATGTGATGATAGTATTCTCTCTAGTAATATACCTATGAATGTCTTCTGGAATCAACAAAAATAATCTTATGATATCCATGAGTATATGCATTTATATATTTGACTGCAAAGGAACGTCTCATGGGCGCACCCACGCACTGGTGTCACTCGAGGGTTCGCGGCGCCTTTTTCTAAACTGAAAATAACAAAGATTTAAAGGAAATTCACGATCAAAAAAAACAAGCTAGATATCAATATTTTCAAATCTCTGGAAGCACACATTCAATATGGGGCTAAGTTGCAAGGGAAGCAGCTGCGATTAATCTACACCTGTGCCGCTGCTTGAATAAAATTTCTTTTATAAGATCTGAAATGAAGTCACTTGTCCTCAGTTTTTCTTAGAATAATTACATTTATAAGATACATCTAGGAGTGAATAAACGAATAGCAATATCTAAGTTCGAAGCTTCAGCACCACTCCCTCCTCTCACTGACGGAGAAGTTTACATTACGCTCGAAACGGAACCTCAGCACAATTCCAGCAGATGACTATCCCATTGCTCCTTTCAGTCGAGGTTAAGATCTAGAGTAAGAAACCAGGTAATGGCGGTCATGCTAGAAGACATTAGTACCAGAATGGAAACCAATCAGTATTGAGACAAATACAGAGTAGAATCATTATTCAAAATGGTGGAAAAGTCTCTTCTAAATCTTTGATCAGTCCTGGTAATTCCTCCTTCTTTAATAATATTAAATGACCTTGAGGGTATATACCATAATCCTGAAAAGCTCGTTTTGAATCTGATGATTGACTTTGTCTGGTGAATGGATAGCTAATATGGAAAAGGGAATGTTTATGTAGAGTTTCATCTTCAGGATGAAAATAATAAACTTCTTTTGTGTTCTATAAAGTTAGTGATATGCTCCTGACATTTGTTTTCTATTCAGATACTTACCTGAAATCGATTCTTTTTATTTGGTCGTCTATCTTCCTGATCTAACTTGGATTCCTCTTCCGTAAAACACTTGGAAAGAATCAAAAAATAATCAAAATCATACGGTTCCTTCTTAGAAAATGTTAGTTTGGCGAGAAATACAGGTCGGTGTAGCCGAGCAGTGGTAATATTCATACCTCCTTGATAGCCCTATCAAGCTCCTCAGATAACATTCTATACATTGGTGGTACGACTTCTGTTGGCATATTAATTAGACGTTCTTGAATAATCAAACCAACTGATGAAGTAGAAGAAGGTGACAATAACTGTCTAAGTTTTCGATTGAACTCAAGGTTTTTGGATGTTTTCAAGATAAAATAATCAGCCAATGCTTTTATGACAGCTTTTTCCTTATTTTCTTTGAGATTTAATACTGATAATATAGCAAACGGGTCACTATCAATACCATCAGTTTTAATAGTAGAACCAAGAGGACTCTTCTGATTGATGATCAAATCAGCCAATGATGATAAATCGAATTCAACATTATCTGAATCAAGTAATTGACGCAAAAGATTCTTTGTCGCCTGGAAATCAATTTCACCAATATCAAAATAATCAAAATCAACATTAACAATATTTTCATCGTCATCATCATCTTCTTCGTCATTATCATCACCATTATCTTTTTCTATGCTGTCATTCTTATCGTTATTATCCACTAAACTACTAGAAGAAACATCTTCTTGTTTACGTTTCTTCTTTTCCTGATCCTTTAATCCTGACATTTTTATATACAAATAAGATATACTTTCATGAACCAAGGAAAAAAATCAAAATCAGCGGAATCGAACCGAAGAAAGATCTTCAAAATATTTGGTCATGCGGCTCAAAGAATTTCATCTGCCCGCGTTCTGCCCATATTCTGCCTCCGGCGGCTGGGGCGTAGCCCCAGACCCCTATCTCTCGCTTCGCTCGAGATACCGGTAAATTAGAATTAATTAAATCCAAACATATCAACTTCAGATATTACCTGGATCACTGCCATATCACTGCTATATCAATGTGTGGTTAGAGCATATCTCTCTAGGCTCAGGCTTGAAAAATTCAGCCTCGCGATGAGCTCGGACATTGGCTTTTACGCGTGTAACTTTAATTCTCAATTATATAGCTGGCAATGCTCCGTAGTTATCCCGATGATGATAGAGATATAAAAAAGCTCTGAAATCTCGGCTTGACAAATCGTATTAATAACGGTATTATCATTATTCGGTTTCAACAAGATCATGGAACTGCCTACTTAGTTCCTATTTATACCCCTGTCAAGGCTTTGTGATCTGGTCAACATTCTGTCTCCAATGGACTGGTATTCCTCCTCCTATCAGAGTCCGATGGGTACAATATTTCTCTAATTCATTATGCTTTAGAAATTGTCTATATAGATTTAGCCCGAGCGAAACGAGCATTAAGGTCCGAGGCTACGCCCAGTTACGGGGGAGAAGGGGGGAGAAGGCACGGCTGACTTTTAAGCCGTCTTAATTCACCACCGGATTTTACTTCACGACTTTACTTCACGACTTTTTCCTTCTTGATATTACCAGCCAACTTGTCATCTTCAAAATGCCTCTTGTATCATATGGTGATGATTCGAGTGATGAAGTTGATTCAAATAACCAAGTTCATCAACATACTTTACCACAAATGAATGCAGCACCAATTGTGAGTCTGTCAACTGGAACTAGACAACTTGTACCGGTGGCAGATGTGACGACAGTAGCGACGAAAACAGCAGTGGATCAAGATTTAATATATCATCCTAATTCGTTATATGATGAAAATCAAACTGTTCGACCTACTAAACGAAGGAATATTCTTACTGGATATGCAGTAGAACAAGCATTTGATGATGCCACATTTAAAATTCAACATCAGACCTTTCAAACCCTTGGATATGCTTATGATCCATCAATTGATGAGGGAATACTGAAAAGAGACAATGGTCTGGTGGGTAATTTAGATAATGCAAAAGCAAATTTGGGCCAGGATATTTCTCAGATACGACCTAGTAAAACTGTACAAAAAACTATAAAATCTAAAAGGGCATCAAAAGGTGATGCCAGTATATTAGATGGAAAAGACGCTTATCAAGGGCCTTGGGCTAAATATAAAGGTGAAGATTCTGAATCCTCTTCTTCATATGAAGATGAAGAAGCTGAAGAAGTACAAAATGAAGAAGAACAAGAACAAACAGTAGCTGTTGATAATACTATTAAAGAAACTTTGAAATCACCAGAAATTAATGAGACTACTCAATTCCATGGTAAGAATGAACGTGATTATTTAGGAAGAACATACATGCATATTCCACAAGATTTGGATATCAATCTTAATAAAGAACCTGGTGAACAAGAATGGTTTATTCCTAAAAGAAAAATACATAGTTGGAGAGGACATTCTGGTGGTGTTACAGGGTTACGGTTTTTCCCAAAAAGTGGTCATTTATTATTATCAGCTGGAAATGATAGCAAAGTACGAATATGGGATGTCTATCATGAAAGACAATTATTAAGAACTTATTCTGGCCATACAAAAGCGGTGAAGGATATTGACTTTAATCCCGATGGTCGTCAATTCTTAACATGCTCATATGATAAAATGATTAAATTATGGGACACAGAAACAGGAACATGTATATCCAGGTTTAATTCCAAGAACTCAACAGGAGGTAGGATAGCTACGCCTAATTGTATTCGATTTAATCCTCGACCGGAACATGAGGGCCATTTCTTAGCTGCTATGGATAACAAAAAAATCATTCAATTTGATTTACGTACTCCTGATGAGATAATACAGGAATATGATCATCATTTAGGAGCTGTTAATACGATTACATTTGTAGATGATAATCATAGATTTATGACCACTTCAGATGATAAATCCATTCGAGTGTGGGATTGGGGAGTAAATGTTCCAATAAAATTTATTGCTGATCCTCAACAACATTCAATGCCTTCGGTAAAATTGCATCCGGGTGGTAAATATGTAGCTGCTCAGAGTATGGATAATCGAATATTAGTATTTGGAGCTACTGATCGGTTCCGTCCTAATAGAAAGAAGGAGTTCTCGGGATATAACTGTGCTGGTTATGCTATTGAGATTAGCTTTTCACCCGATGGTCGGTACATTATTAGTGGTGATAGTGAAGGGTATGTTTTCTTCTGGGATTGGAAAACCTGTTCTATTAGGAGTAAAATTAAGGCTCATGATTCATTAGTGTCATGTGTTGCTGTACATCCTCAAGAAACGAGTAAAGTGGCTACTGGTGGATTGGATGCAAAGATTCATTACTGGGATTGACGACTTTATATGTATTAATGAGATTTATGACACTCACCCTCTGGATGTGCCTCCGGCGGCTGCGCAGAGCTTCGCTCAAATATTTGATCAGATATTTATTTCTAACTATTAAAACAAAAATAAAAACATTGCAAAAATTAGGCATAAAATGAAACGGATTTTGATTTACGAGCTTGAACTTCACCAATTGCTTCTACAAAATCTTCATGAGTTATGCGAGATTTACCAGTTCTAAGAGCAATCATACCAGCTTCGACAGTCACAGCCTTTAACTGTGCACCATTAAATTCATCTGTACTTCTTGCTAATTCTTGCCAATTAATAGTATCATCAACAGTCATTTGACGAGAATGAATTTGTAAAATCCCAACACGAGATTCTTCGTTAGGAAGTGGGAATTCAATTTTTCTATCCAATCTTCCACTACGAAGAAGTGCCGGATCAAGCACATCGACTCGATTAGTAGCAGCAAGAACCTTAACACGATCATCACTACCAAACCCATCCAATTGATTAAGTAATTCTAACATAGTTCTTTGAACTTCACGATCACCGGATTTATCGGAATCGAATCTTTTTGTACCTATAGCATCTAATTCATCAATGAATATAATTGTAGGAGCTTTCTCTTTTGCTAAAGCAAACGCATCTCTTACTAATTTTGCACCATCACCAATAAACATTTGTACCAATTGAGGAGCAGCTAATTTTAAGAAAGTAGCATTAGTTTGAGCAGCACAAGCACGAGCTAAAAGAGTTTTTCCTGTACCGGGAGGTCCATACATTAAAGCACCCTTTGGAGCTTTTATACCCATAGCTTTAAATTTCTCAGCTTGTTTCATTGGAGAAACTACTGCTTCATCAAGTTCCTCAATCTGTTTATCAAGACCACCAATATCAGAATAAGTTTCAGTTGGCTTTTCATCAACTTCCATTGCTTTAACACGACTATCATATTCTGCTGGTAAAGTATCCAGAACTAAATAAGAATCTTTATTTACACCAATTAAATCACCAGGTTTCAAAGTAGCAGGATCAACTAAACCAATTAATGGTAAAAATACTGTTTGTCTTGTGGAAGTTTTTACAACTGCAGATTTACCAACTCTAGCAGCATCTAAATCAACATTAGCACCTTCTTCAGTTGCTTCACCTTCCATATCCAATAATTCCACTACATTACCAACCAAATAAGGTAATTGACGATTATTTTCTATTTTTTCTTGATTGTCTTTAATTTTTTCTGTCATGGCATTTTTTTCATGTGTTAATCTTTGAAATTCTGATCTCATAACTCGAATATCATTTTCAAGTAATTTCCTTCGATTACTAATTTCTGTAGTAGATGCTCTTAAAATTTCTTGATCCAATTCATCTTCAGCAGGAGGAGCATCATTCATAGTAGCATCTTTTGATTCTGAAGCGGAATTCGAATTCTCTAAAGCTTCAAGGTCTTCTAATGTTGCCATTTTGAACGTGAACAGTCAGAACAGGATTAATTTATTAAATAGAAATGAAAGAACTACCAATCAATATATCTTTGATTCAATTCAAATTGAAATCAGAGAATAGATAGAGACCGAGAGAAAGACACAGAAACAGTTCACAATCGTTGGTATTATAAAGACTAAAGATCTAAAGAGACGATTGATTGACTGAGTAACGTAATCCAACTTCGTCAGGTTTAGTGGCGGTAGATAACAGGCGGGTAACTTGAGCCGCACATCAGCCGCACACGCCGCAGTTTGTGCCTCCGGCAGCTGGGGCGCTGCCCCAGACCCCGTAGCTCGCTTCGCTCGAAGAGGTATCGAAGCCAGGGTCTGGGGGTGTCGTGCTACGCCTCAGCCGCCAGAGACAAAGGGTGGACCATTATGCCCAGACCTCGTAGCTCACTTTGCTGAGTTGCTCGAAATTAAGATAGGCATAGGAGCCAGGGGGTCTGGGGGTCTGGTGCTACACCTCAGCCACCGGAGCCAAAGGTGGGGCCGCAGTAGCTTACTTCGCTCGAAATTAAGATAGGCATAGGAGCCAGGGGTCTGGGGGTGTGGTGCTAAGCCTCAGCCATCGAAGCCAAAGGATGGGCATTATGCTCAGACCTCGTAGTTTGCTTGCTCGAAATTAAGATAGGCATAGGAGCCAGGGGTCTGGGGGTGTGGTGCTAAGCCTCAGCCATCGAAGCCAAAGGATGGGCATTATGCTCAGACCTCGTAGCTTGCTTGCTCGAAATTAAGATAGGCATGGGAGCTGGAGTCTGGGAGTCTGGGGGGTGTGGTGCTATTCAGCCGCCGGAGCCAAAGCTGGGCTGCCCCAGACCCCGTAGCTCGCTTCGGTCTAAGTTAAGTTAGGCATAGGAGCAGCAGGGTTCTGGGGTGTGGTGCAACTAAGCCGCCGAAGCCAAAGGGGGGGACATTATGCTCAGACCCTTCGCTCGAAGTTAAGTTAGGAGCCAGGGGTCTGGGGTGATGGAGGCAGCACGAGACTTAAGCTCGCGGACAGACGGTGAGAACAGGTTGGATGGTTATTTCAAGAAGGAGGACATAATTCATTTTCATAATTAGTATTTATCTTTGGAATTGAATTTTATAGATATTAGGTATTTCGAGGACTTCGATAAAGGTAATAACAGACTAGGGGTTGTCTTCACCGTGTGACATTACTTATATGGTACAACTTTATATAAGTCCGATAATCAGATCAATATCCGCAGATATTTTTGGTTATCGGTATCCGCATTCTCATCACGAAATTTTCGCGATCAATCTCTATTCTTTCAAGAAAATAGCTTTTAATGACATCTTGTACAACATTTGTCAATCAGTCCTATATTTTAGTAATGATGTCTGTATCTCTAATCGCTGAGTCGAATGACCCAGATACCGAGGTGAAGATGTTGACTCCTGCAGTTAACACTTTAGTAAATTATTCTAGTTAATTCTTATGTGACATTCATAATCATTATGCGAAATAAGACATATCAGGCAACCGTAGTGTTTATAAAAAGTTGAATCCGACCGCTCGTTTAGTTGTTCCTGAAACGATTCATCCTTTCTAGTTTAAATGTATTCTTTGTCAACGCAGATTCTGATAAGTTCTTTTATATCCAATTCTGAAATGTCTACGCATTTGTCACTTGAAGATCTGAATCAAGATCCTGAAGATTTTTACGAATACTTGTGCTTTTACAAGCGATACTGGAAAAAAAACTTAGGCCCAATCAAGAAGGATCGTTGTTTCGAGGTAAATCTTAGTAAACCCTTATGTGACACAATTATTACTCGCAATGTATACATCCAGCTGAGGGACTATTTGACAGACGCTTTTCATAGATCCCCAAAGCGGCCCATGACTGGGTTTAGTATTCAGGGTCAACCTGGAATCGGCAAAAGCATGTTTCTTCTTTTCCTTCTGATAAACCGTTTGATGGATGGACAGGAGACTCTATTTCAGTTCAGCTATAAATCAATTTTATATTTTTCTGATGACGGCCTGTTTTTTACTGATAGTCCCAGAACATGTGTAAAGTACTTTTCAAATGTTGATTTTTGGATACTCTATGATACAAGGATCGATGAAGAAAATCTGATCTATCTACCACATGCTTTCCATGTTCAAGCAAGTTCACCGAAGAAAGAAAACTACAAGTTCTTTTGTAAGCAATATAGAGCTATTACTCTTTACATGGACATATGGTCATTGGAAGAACTAGAAGTTGCCTGTGAAAAAGCCTGGAGATATGATGTCAAACTGGTGCGTGAAATGTATGATAACTACACCAAAATCCCCAGAATTATCCGCGCATATTGTGATACACCGAATCAAGTTGCTCAAAGCTTTGATATCTTTAAAGCAGGCGTCAAAGGTGCAGTCGCAAACATGCTTTCATATGTGCACAATATTGTAGCCGCTACAAAGTTTGACGGACTAGATGTTTCTGATTCATTATTCGTGATGAAGCCAATATCACTATGTGGAATGCCAGAAGCCCAATTTGGTTTTGATTACCAGCTTGAATTTGCGACAAAATTTGTAGAAAAAACTTTTAAAGAACAGTTATTGCAGTCAGATAAACATCAGCAAGCGGCCTGGTATCAAATGCTCACTGATCTTATTAGAACGAAACGTATTGCCGGTTCTATATTCGAAAGTCGGGCATGATGTATCATTTACTTCATTAGAAAAAGGAGGAGAAGGAAAGGAGATAGTATTACCCGAATAAATCACATAAATTATTTCGAGTCCTTGGATGACTTGGTGTCATGGCCGTCTCACCCCACAGGATATTATGTGACATCAGATATGCACGGCCCAGCTGTTGATTCATTCCAGATCACAGATATCAGAGGCAGACGGGAGATATTCCTTTTTCAAGCCACCATATCACCAAGACATCGTCAAATCGATTTATCAAAACTGAGTAATTTAGTGAAAATAATACGAGAACCAGGCAATATTAGGAATGGGAACGTTCGTATTCAGCTGGTGGGGGTCGTTCCGAAAAGGGTTGAAGATGAATTCCATCAATGTCTAAAAAATTACATCCCAGACATAATTGATGAATATAAGTTGACGATAGATGAGAATCATCTGTTTGACAACACTCAATAAGAACTCTTCAAAAATGGCCTAGAGCTTTGTTCAATTACCTTCCTATGCGTCCCCTCTGTAGATTGATCTTGTTATTCCATTGCCAATAAATAGAAAAAGGAATAGTTATAGTTATTGTTATTACACGCGGAGTATTATTATTATTATTGATAATACTCGCAAAGAGCTCGAAGCCTGATATCGCGTTCCAGACCAAAGTTGATTTTGGAGAATTTCATTTGGTAGACGAAATATTCCAGAGCTCTGAGTTGTTGCCCCATGATAGACTGTCATTGATAGTTATCATTCTCATTCTTTGAGATTAATGATTTGATTTTACCTAAAAATATTTATTGAATCTTAGGTAGATCTGCCTCGGTCTAAAGATCGATCGACCAGATAAGATAACGCGATATAGTGATATAAACAACTACTTATAAGTAGATATTAGCAGATCAATGATATCAGAACATCGCTGTCCATAGTCTACAGCCCCTGATAAGCCTCTGGCAGTTAGGAGGTCTGACCCGCGGGCGGGAACCACAAAGTCCACCACCGGGGTCTGCCTCCGGCGGCTGGGGCGTAGCCCCAGGCCCCTAGTTCTCGCTCCGCTCGAGAATCAACACCGAGGGGAGGCGTTCGAGGCCCCATCCACTGGTAGATCGCACACCTCCTCGACCCAGCTGGGATTCTGCTGAAGGTAGTTGTTCTCTGACCGAATGATTAATTGACTGACCCAGACAACCAATGTGGAAAATTTAATATATAGATTACAATTACATAGATTTCGAGAGAGTAATTTACAGTTTGGTTCTATCTCTGAGCCGATTTCAATGCATCAGCAAGCTTATCACTATATGTTTTAAAAACTTTTTCAATCACACTACTTTCCTTTTTAAAATTCTCATTATCAATTTCTTTGGCCTTTAATGCATGTTTTAAACGAGTTAACCCATCAGCACGAATCTGAGTAAGTGAATGTTTAGATGCTGAATTTCGGAAATGATCATGCAATTCTTTGATTTCTTTAAGAATATGATCCTTAGAATCGGAATCTTTACCACCATCATCACCATCAGTACGAATCAATAACGTTTGATTATTCTTTGGATCTGCTTGAGGCGTTAAATTAAGTTGAGATATAATGGATGAAGATACATATTTGACATGTTTGGGATCAAAAACAACAATAGATAATCGACTACCTCGAACTTGAAGTGTAGCAATTTCATTTAAAATATGAGTTTCTCCATGTTGAAGTGATACTTGAAGATTATTGAATTTAGAAATATCCACTTTAGTAGATCGAATTTCTTTAACCTTTGAAGAGAAAACATCAAGAGTTTTTTTGAATTTATTTTCAAGAGATTCAAGATTTACAAGTTGTTCATCATTTTGATTATCAGATATAATATCGGAATCTCCTCTTTTTGAATGATTACTATGATGATGATTAGTAGTACTAGCACTTTTTTTAAGAACAATTCTAGAAGTCGTTAATAATCGGCTAGGAGTAGGTAAATTACTACGACCAATTGGACTTAGAGTCCGAATAGAAAAGCAAATATTCTTATACATTTAACAAACTTCCAAATATAAATATAGTTATAGATATATGGATAGTTTGAGGTTCTGACAACGGACTGACCCCTCGATATGTGGTTGGTTGGATCAAAAGATCGACATGAAATTTCAATTTATCTACCGAGCCGCACTGTCCCTCCCCACTCGGCGGCTATGCCCCAGATCCGTTACTCGCTTCGCTCGAGGTTTTGTCACCAGAAAAGTTAGAAAATTTCGAGTGAAGCGAGTAACGGGTCTCGGACGTGGAGAATGAAATTCCTGTGATACGATATATTTTTCCTTTTCTCCTACTGGTGCGACATATGTAACAGCTTCAAGACATTGGGAAGAGTCCCAGCAAGATAATGAGATGCAAGAAAAACTAGCTCCGGTAACATTGCCTGGAGCATAAAAAGGTTGATTTCAATGTCATCAATGACTTGCAACATCCACTTCAGCTTGGAACCCATGGTTTGGGGGGCCCGGTATAATAACCAACATCACGGGATAGATCCCTTAGCGTGAAGTTTGAGGATTCTAATAACTGTATGTTTTTGACAATCTTGTAATTAACCCCACATGAATTAATATATGGTTTTATTTTCTGTCAAATTCCTGAAATCAAACGATGATATTTGATATATATTCTAAACGATTATAATATAGTACGTGACAGTTATTTAGAAAAAGAATTTCGAAAATATTCCCGAAACTGATGGTTTTATGATAGCTAGCGCGACCGAATACATCACGTGCACACTGATCACGTGCCAAATCTGATTATGTAAATATATATTTCGAATCCTGATTGTCAGTATTTGATTCATTACAAATATTTATTTGAACATCGTTGGATCGTGGATTTTGACTTCGTCTTTCGTGTTTCTATATATGGCGGTACTTTTCAAGTCGAGAAATGTGGCAAAAGCAGCTACTGCTGCTAAACGAAAACCTATTGATTTACCAGCTTCAAAGCGTGGAAATGAGGATGATGACGAATCCTCTCAGGATGATAATGATGATGAACAAGAGAATATTATTGATCGAAGGAATAAGCGAATAAAAAAGAGTAATAATTCAAGCGTCTCATCAGTGGATATTGGTGAAGTGAAATTCGATCATAGTCATAGTATAACAACTTCAAATAATGATGAAGCTACAAAACAAAGTGCATTATACTCTGAAAAGGAAGTTGCGACAACAAAAGATAATCTAGGACCATCTATAGATGGGATATATCATGGTACAGAAAATTATTCTTCTTTTTTGACTAAACGAGAAGGAATATCATCAAAAACAAGATTTGGTCCAATGAAAGCATCAGGCAATATTCGAAGTACAACTATGATAGATTATCAGCCGGATGTTTGCAAAGACTATAAACAAACAGGATATTGTGGATATGGTGATAGTTGTAAATTTTTACATAGTCGTGAAGATTATAAAGCAGGATGGAAATTAGATAAAGATTGGGAGGAAGTTCAGAAAAAGTTTACAAATAAAGAAATCAGCAGACCAAGAGAAGAAGAAGAAGTGGAAAAGGAGGATAAGCCTCCTATTATAGATATTCCATTTAAATGTGTTATTTGTAAAAACGATTATAAAGATCCTATTGTTACACAGTGTGAGCATTATTTTTGTGAATCGTGTTTTTTCAAAGAGTTTAGAAAGAATGGTGGATGTTTTATATGTGGTAAGAATACTGGTGGAATAGCCAAGCCAGCCAAAAATTTGAAAAAGTTATTAAGTTAATCACACATTATTTATCATGTAAAATATATTATTTATTAATAAATCAATTAATCACATACGACCTGTTCTCTCCTCCACCGCGAGCAAACTCGGCAACACCCCAACCGTCGGAGGCACAATCGAAGGTGGGGGCAGCTCAGGGGCAGTACGAGCGTGGGGTTCAGAAAAAATGCTAAAAAGCGCCGCATAAGCCTCATGAGGCAATAATATTAACGTATTTTAGCCTTATAAAATGAGGCTAAATTAATTAAAAACCTAGCCCTGGATCAAAAATGTTTGAAAAGGACTTTTTTTCACTTTTGACTTTTTTCCTTTCAACTCAACTCATTCTGTGAAATTCTATTGAACCATAGGATTGAACTATATCACAGGACAAGTCATTTTGCATTATCATTATTCCAGAGTTGTAGAATATATTATTCTTGTGGAATATATTATTCTTAGTTGGACTCCAAAGTTGTAGAACTTCATTATTCTTGGTCAAATTCCAACGTTGAGCATTATCATTATTCTTGGTCAAATTCCAAAGTTGTGAATCTGTCATTACTCTTGGTCAGATTCCAAAGTTGTAGAATTTATTTCATAGAGTTTACCTTCATTTCAAATCTCTTTTAAATTCCAGTCACCTTTCAAGAACTAGTCTTCGGAAATAGCAAACTTCGACAGGACAAGTAAAATTACCCCTTGGCAGATATAATTTGTCTCCTTCTGTGCATTTCCTAGCATCCCCATCTTTTAAAAGTATTTTTATTTCATCATGAATCAACCTCCTCCAGGATTTGGGCAACCTGTACCACCACCTCCTCATTCTCATCATGTTCCTTTACCTCCACCAATTCCCTCACCTCAACAGCCTCAAAATGGATATGTGAATGGATCTCATGAGAATAGCAATGGATCAACGTCGATCAATGGAGCAATCAATAATAATAGCACTGCTACTACTACAACTATTACTGCTGGTAATGGTGCTGCTGCTGGTACCGATATCACTTCCGACTTTGATCTTTCATCATATGTCTATAATGCAGGATTCATCCATGCTGCTTGGGCTGATACTTTTTTAAATATCCCCCCACATCCACCTCTAAGACTTCATGCTCTTTTTGCATCCCGATCTCCTCTGTTATATAATATTCTTTCCAATTATGCTGCTACTCAAGGTGGTCCTCCTTATCACATTAATCTAACATCGGATGATAAGTATCTTACAAGTGCTGCCTTGTCTTTGGCTATAGCTACTTTATATGGTCATTCATTGGATATTCAATCATTCGATTTGGAATTATCCAAGGGTTTATTAAGTGCTGGTTCTCTATTAGGATTGGATGACGTTTCTTCTACTGGTTACCAATCACTTCTAAATCAGTTATCTAAAGATACTCTAGCAGAGATTTTGGAATTCGCTCTTTCTTCTCCCAAGATCAATCATCACCAACCTCGTGCTGAAGCTGGCAATACTACCCCATTATCATCTCCAGGACCAAATACCAATCCTTCTTCATCCCGTTCCTCACCTGATTTACAACAAACAGTAGCTACTGAAGATATTCAAATCACCTATCCTGGTCCATATCCTCGATTCACTAGTTCTTTACTTTCTATTATAGTTGAGTTCATTCTGGCTAATTTTCAAGTTTCTCAACGTCCTATTGATCCTACTTTTAAAGAATTGTTCCTTACTTTGCCTTTTTATGTTTATAAAAATATATGTGAAAGTGATAGGCTATCTGTTAGGAGTCATATGGAACGTCATAGTTTTGCACGTGAAATGACTAGTTTAAGAGAACAGTACAGAAAGAAAAATGCTTCATCTTCTGGTCGATCTGTGATCTATGAAGAGAATGTTGTATTAGCTTTTGGAGGGGGTAAAGGAGGGGTTGAAGTCATTCGTAAACCTATAGGGAAAAAGAAGACATTGTGGAAAGCGTCCCAATGAATGTAAATTTCAAAACAAACAATAAAATTAAAAAATAAAACTTGTATACCATCATTTTTTATTCCAAAAGTTACATTTTTTTAATGAATATCATATACATCTAACTTTACGTTTATGCTCTGCCGGTGGCGGTTCTGCCTCCGGTGGCTGGGGCGTAGCCCCAGACCCCTAGCTCTCGCTTCGCTCGAGATCACCATCATATACTTTACGTTTACACTCTGCCAGTGGCGGTTCTGCCTCCGGCGGCTGGGGCGTAGCCCCAGACCCCTAGCTCTCGCTTCGCTCGAGATCACCATCATATACTTTACGTTTACACTCTGCCAGTGGCGGTTCTGCCTCCGGCGGCTGGGGCGTAGCCCCAGACCCCTAGCTCTCGCTTCGCTCGAGATCACCATCATATACTTTACGTTTACACTCTGCCAGTGGCGGTTCTGCCTCCGGCGGCTGGGGCGTAGCCCCAAACCCCTAGCTCTCGCTTCGCTCGAGATCACCATCATATATCAATTGAAACATTCATTAACATTTACATATTCTACACCATCATTCTATTCAGCCATAGTTTCAGTATCATTCTTCGTTTTCTTTAATTCCTCTCTAAAAATAAAGTTAGAACACATCACCAATCCCGAATGTGCCTCGGTGACTAGTTATCTCTACACCTATTTAACCTCAACCGAAGTACCCCGTTGGAGACTACGGGATGCCTCCGCTTGAGAACTAGCTCTCTCTACACCTGAGAACTAAACTATACCTATTTAACCTCAACCGACGTGCCGCGTTGGAGAGTATGGGGCAGTGCCTCCGGTGATTACCTCTCTCTACACTTGATTTAGCCTCAACCGAGGTTCCCCTCCGCTTGAGAACTAAACTATACCTACCTTAATTGTGCAGCAAAATCATCCTCAGCATCATCATCATCCCATTGCTCTTCCCAAAGATGTTCTTTGCCTCCCTTGATAGGAACATCTGTATCAGCATCATGCCAATCTGAATTAAGTTAGTAAGAATAAATAACAATTCAACCCACAATAGTTATCTTACCTTCGACTGGAAAATCCTCAAATTCATCATCTTCTTCTAATGATACAAGATGTTTACTAACTTGTGGTTCTAAGGGTTTATTATCATCTTTTGATTTTAAATCAGAATTAGTTATTGATTTATTATCATCAGACATTTTATCTAGATAGTATATATATTCCGACGCCTCCTCTGATGATAAACTAAGTAGAAGTGAAGTAGAAGTGAAGTAGAAGGTTACAGTACAATGACCATGACCTACTCGATGGCTTAATAAATGTCAAGTTCGTGATGCTGGAGAAGGGTAACTGCCGTTAGTCAGATTATGTAAGCAAATGGTCATAATTTGAGTACTGCTTATGTAAGTGGCATTTGCATAGATCGTGGAACTCTTGTTCTATGGCTAGCTGGTTATATGGATCGAATTAATAGATAACTGCTACCGGTGCCGCAGTAATTGATGTGACTTCGAGTTATACAGCTAAACACACTACAATGTATATATACTTACGACTACGTTCGGAAGTGCTATTCTTTCTGCCGTAGATTAATTTGGGTGGGCTAAATATGCAATCTGAATAGTCCTTTAAGTGACTTGGAAAACTCCGTTAATATGGCGTAAAAGGTGAAAAATACACTTTAACAGACTGGGACTGACTACCTACTAAAGACCATCGACCAAAGCATTGTGTCAACCAAGATTCCAAGAGAACTCAGAGGAGATAGTAGAGTTAAGAGAGTATCACTGTAAATGTTTTAACTCGAGCTAGAGGTCAGGCCAATTTCCTCCGGCTGGTGATGGAGGTAGACCATCCCGGACGTGGAGGTACGCTACTTGGGAGGTGAGCCGCTGTTTATGCGGCTGATTTGATTGGTAAACCACCATTTTTTTTCAATTTGAGCCGCTCTTTATGAGGCTGCCGATTGTTAACCACCATTTTTTTATCTGCTTAAATTTATTTTCACGATATTCTTCTTTAGATTGATGAAGAGAGAAGAAAGAGAAGGTTTGGTTCAATTCTTTATTTTTTTAAGTTTGTGAAGTTTGTGAAGTTTGTGAAGTTTGATGTTTGACGTTTGACGTTTGTGAAGTTCTGGAATGTTGAATCGTTATAATGAAAGAAAGTTTAGTTGATGATCCTCCCCGATATATTTCGGGCATCGAATTCGGTGTTCTAAGTCCTCAGGAGATTATTAAACAAGCAGAAGTGGAAATTGCTACTAGAGATTTATATGATCTTGAAAAAGGTCGTATTCCAAAAGAACATGGTGCTATTGATATGCGTATGGTAAGTCTTCTCGTGCGAACCCCCGAAATATCCCATGACTAACATTTTAGGGTGTATCAAATGGATTCTCCGAATGTAAAACTTGTCATGGTAAATTAGCTACTTGTCAAGGTCATTTTGGTCATATAAAATTGGCTCTTCCGGTTTTTCATGTTGGTTATTTTAAAGCAGTTATAAGTATTCTTCAAAATATTTGCAAGGTATGTAGCTCTAGTGAAGCAGGAATCTGAGGCAGCGAGAGCTAGGGGATGGGGCATACGCCCTCCGGCGGGTGATGGAGGCAGAGAATACTAACGTTTTAAGGAATGTGCTAGAGTTTTATTAGATGAAGAAACTAAAAGGAAATTTTTATCTGAATTACGACGTCCTGGAATTGATAATCTTCGAAGAATGCAAATCCTTAAAAGAATTAATGACCAATGTAAAAAACAAAGATCTTGTCTTCATTGTGGAGCAATTAACGGTGTTGTGAAAAAAGCCGGAGCTTTAAAAATCATTCATGATAAATATCGATGGATTGGTAAAAAGGTTCCTGATGAAAAAGTCGATTTTGATAAATCTTTTACTGAAGCTAAAATAGCCAATCCAGAAATTGAGAAATTCTTGAAAAGAGCTATGGATGATTTGAATCCATTGAAAGTCTTGAACTTGTTCCGAGAAATTTTACCGTCCGAATGTGAATTACTTGGTATGGATTCTACAAAAGGAAGACCTGAAATGTATATTTGGAGAGATATTCCTGCTCCTCCTGTATGTATTCGTCCTTCTGTGATGCAAGATACTGCTAGTAATGAAGACGATTTAACTGTTAAACTCACTGAAATAGTATGGACTAGTTCTTTAATAAGAGCCGGCCTTGAAAAGGGTATGTCGATTTCGAATCTAATGGAACAATGGGATTATTTACAATTATCTTTAGCTCTTTATATTAATGCTGATACTCCTTCAGCTCCTGGTATGGCAGCTTCAAAGCCAATTCGTGCATTATGTCAAAGACTGAAAGGTAAACAAGGTCGTTTCAGAGGTAACTTGTCTGGTAAACGTGTTGATTTCTCTGGAAGAACAGTTATTTCTCCTGATCCTAATCTAAGAGTCGATGAAGTGGCTGTACCAGATAGAGTCGCCAAAATCCTTACATTTCCAGAAAGAGTCACCAGATATAATAAAGAGAAGTTACAAAAATTGGTTTCCAATGGTGCTTTACAATATCCAGGTGCAAATTACGTTTTGAAAAAAAATGGTATAGGTCGTTTAAATTTAAGATTTGCAAGAAGAGATGCTATTGCTCATGATTTAGGAATTGGTGATATTGTTGAAAGACATTTAGAAGATGGCGATATTGTCCTTTTCAATCGACAACCTTCGTTACATAGATTATCCATTCTATGTCATTTTGCCAAAATTAGACCTTGGAGAACCTTTAGACTTAATGAGTGTGTTTGTACACCTTATAATGCCGATTTCGATGGTGATGAAATGAATTTACATGTACCGCAGACTGAAGAGGCTAGAGCTGAAGCCATGGCATTAATGGGGGTAAAAAATAATCTCGTTACTCCTCGAAGTGGTGAACCAATTATTGCTGCCACTCAAGATTTCATTACTGGCTCTTATTTAATATCAAAAAAGGATCAATTCTTTGATCGAGCTTCTTTTTGTGAAATTTGTTCAATGATGTCTGATGGTGATCTCCAATTTGATTTACCTCCCCCTGCCATTTTAAAACCTGAAAGGTTATGGACTGGTAAACAGGTGTTTAGTCTTTTGATTAAACCTAATAAAGCATCTACTGTTGTTATTAATTTGGATGCTAAAAATAAAACTTTCCATGCCCCACCAAAAGGTGTACCATTAGAAATGTCTCCTAATGATGGATATGTCCTTATTCGTGGTAGTCAAGTCTTGTGCGGTTGTATGGATAAAAATACCCTTGGTGATGGTAAAAAGAATTCGGTATTTTATGCTATTTTACGAGATCATGGGCCTGTGGAAGCGGCTAATGCTATGAATAGAATGGCCAAGATGTGTGCCCGCTGGTTGGGTAATCGTGGATTTTCTATTGGTATTAATGATGTAACTCCTGGGAAACAGTTGAATGAACACAAAGATCGCTTAGTAGAATTAGCATATAGTCGTTGTGATGATCTTATCGAACAATTGGCCCAAGGTAAATTGGAAACTCAGCCAGGTTGTAATGAAGAACAAACCCTTGAAGCTAAAATTGGTGGCTTATTATCAAAAGTTAGAGAAGAAGTAGGTGATGTTTGTATTAGGGAATTAGAGAAATCTAATGCTCCATTAATTATGGCCACTTGTGGCTCCAAAGGTTCAACTTTGAATGTTTCTCAAATGGTGGCTGTTGTAGGACAACAAATTATAAGTGGAAGTCGTGTACCTGATGGATTTCAAGATCGTTCATTACCACATTTCCCAAAATTTTCAAAAACTCCTCCATCTAAAGGTTTCGTAAGAAATTCATTTTATAGTGGATTAACTCCTCCAGAGTTTTTATTTCATGCTATCTCTGGACGTGAAGGATTAGTGGATACTGCAGTAAAAACTGCCGAAACTGGATACATGTCACGTCGATTAATGAAATCATTAGAAGATTTGTCGAGTCAATATGATAATACAGTAAGAACATCCAGTAATAGCATTGTTCAATTTGTTTATGGTGGTGATGGACTCGATCCTTTTGATATGGAAGGTGATGCTAAACCAGTTGATTTTGGTCGAACTTGGGCCCATTGTCAGAATATCACCTTTTCAAATGAAGAACAGAATCTTTTACCATATGAAATTATGAATGTTTGTGATATGATTATTGATCCTTTAGTACAGAGACTGGAAAGACGAGATAATCTAGGAAATATTATTGATGACGAAAATAAAACTACTTTAGAGATCTATGTTGATGAACATGATCCTCAAAGAGACTTTTATGAATCAGTTCGTGAATTCGTCTATGAAAGAGCAAAAGATCTTGGCAAAGTACGTCAACGAAAGGGCATGCTGGCATTAACAGAAGCCCCCGAAGGTGAACATGCCGGAATCGATTTCGATGAGCTTGTTCCTAAACAAAAGAGAATAGCTGTTGATCAAGTTTATAAAATCTCCCGTAAATTGGTCGAAACATTCCTAGAAATATGTTTGTTCAAATATGAACGATCGAAAGTAGAACCCGGTACTGCAGTTGGTGCAATTGGAGCCCAATCAATTGGTGAACCCGGTACTCAAATGACATTAAAAACTTTCCATTTCGCTGGTGTTGCCTCAATGAATGTTACCCTTGGTGTTCCTCGTATAAAGGAAATTATTAATGCTTCCAAAACAATCAGTACTCCAATTATTGCTGCTTCATTAGCAAATGATGATGATGAACGAACTGCTCGTATTGTTAAAGGACGAGTTGAAAAAACTATGCTTAAAGATGTCGCATCATATATTGAAGATGTATACTCGGAATCTGCAGGTTTTGTTTCTATTGGAATTGATATGAAAACTATAGAACGTCTTCAATTAGAATTAAGTCTTGATGATATTCGTAAAGCTATTCGATTCGCTCCCAAATTAAAGCTTTCTGATCAAGACGTTAACATTATTGATAGAGCTAATGTTATTCAAGTATCAGTACGTCCAGTAGGAACAACTTCAACATCAAAAGCTGCATTAGCTGCTTCCGAAACTGTTACTGCTAACGGACTTACATTCATGCATTCGGAAATTTTCAACCGTGCACAACATTTACGTCGCGTGTTACCTGATGTTGTAGTTAAAGGATTTGCAGATATTTCTCGTGCTGTTATTAATATTCGTGAAGATAATAATAAAAAAGAATTATTGGTAGAAGGTTATGGTCTGCAGAATGTTATGATTACTGACGGTGTGGTTGGTCATAAAACAACTACAAATCATATTCTTGAAATGAAAGCTGTATTAGGTATTGAAGCTGCCAGATCGAGTATTATTAATGAAATTCATTATACAATGACAAAACATGGTATGTCCGTTGATCCAAGACATATTCAATTATTAGGTGATGTTATGACCTTTAAAGGTGAAGTATTAGGTATTACAAGATTCGGTCTAGCAAAAATGAGAGATAGTGTTCTACAATTAGCAAGTTTCGAAAAAACAACTGATCATTTATTTGATGCTGCTTTTTATATGAAAACTGATAAAATTGAAGGTGTTAGTGAATGTATTATCCTAGGTCAAAGTATGTCTATTGGTACCGGGGCTTTCAAGGTAGTACGTCCTTTACAATTATCTCCTACTGGAACTTTACAAAAATCAACAATATTCGAAAACCTATGCGATTCTTATCCGTAATTATATATATAATGAGACAAATGATATTTTCACCCTCTCCAATACTTTGCCTCCGGCAGCTGGGGGCGTAGCCCCAGACCCCCTAGCTCTCGCTTCGCTCGAGATGATTATTAACGGACCGGAGGCAAAGGATTTGATGGATGTGTCTGGATGTAGTAGAGGCAAATGCAAATATTTATATTAAGGACATTATTTAATATGGGAAAGATCATAATTCCCATTTAAAATTCTATAAGGATGCAAATTCTAGATCAATTCATAATTAAAATTGATAATATAATTGGAGTTAATAAAAGTATTAATGATAAACTTGGGGAATTGATTGTAGATGGAGATTTTGAAGCACTAGAAGAAGGTAATGCCTTGGCTGAATTATGGATGAAACCAGATGAACAATTTTGTTGATTAATTAATTGGGCCGCCGAATTGTATGTATAAGAGATCGGATTATAAAGATTACCGGTGAAATTATAGAAGATATTCATAACTTCTTGAGTACATTCACTACAAGAAGGGGTTGTCATGTTTGGATAGGGGATTCCTAATGGCATTAAATATAGATAAGCATCATCAGTATTTGATAAATCAAATAAAGCATGAGTATAACAATAATGAGTATCAGTGTCATTATCAAAGCCACTAGAACTATTAGTAGGAGATCTTCTTAAACAAGTGGCATCTCTTACTACTTGATAAGCTTGGAAATCATCATAAGCTTGAGTGACAAGAGGATTCTCAAGATTGAAATCATTGAGACAATTACTTTGTTGAATTAATTCATGGCTATAATTTGACATTAAAGAAGAGCATTGATTGAAATATGTTGCACATGAATAATTGAGCAAAGTCTCTACAGAAGCTATGCCTTGTCGGACTGTTGTTACATAAGATTTTGAATTCTGTAAATAGAATGAAATTGGGTAACATTGAATAAATAGTTCATTTTGTAAAAAGGATTTGAAAAAAATTGGACATGAAGCATTTGTGAAATTATTCCCTATCGAAGTATCGAAAGCGGTTGGAAACACAAAAGTCGAAGTAGCAGTTGATAATGGAGGTGCAGTAGCAGTACCAGAGAATGCGATGGATGTATTAGACATGTTGACGGTACACAATCCTTAAATATTCCGTCTCTAATGAAATTCTCGAAAAAAAATTTATTCTCGAATTAGAATTTTCTCCTCGAATTATTTGAATTATTTCGGTTTATTCCGGTTTGTATTTTTCAATCTCCGTTTATATTTTTTTTCATCCAGAATGGTTAAACCATGATAAGGGGGAAAACCTAAATTATACCGTAAGAGATGTTATCTTATCTCGAGTCAATTCTTAAACAATTGTAACTAATTGTAATCGATTGTAATCAATTATAATCAATTGGTATATATTCGAATCTCTTATTCATCAAATACATATGAAAGATGAAGAAAATTCGGAAATGTCAGGTTATATATATAAGTCTGCGCCATATTGAGAGTGTTAGTTATGTAGTTAGGTAGTTAACTAAAGTATAGTAAGTACAGTACATAAACAAGTTAACTGTGTACTATACATTGTACATAGTGCAGAATGTGCAGTATATTACTACTAGATACGGTATAGTACTATGTACAGTTGGTTAATGTACAGTATAGTACTGTACCGCGTCTCACTAACGAATTTACTAACTAACTACAGTAACTAACTAATTAACCGAACTAACTATTACTGTATTTAGTTAAAATAGTTAAAATAATTGACATATTCGTCTTCGTACATCATCAAACTAGTCATTTTTCACTCATTTAGTTTAACCACATTAACATGTGTACATTAATTGAGATATGACAATAAAAGAAATGTTAGTTAGATTTTAATTCATTTAAATTGTTTTATAGTTCAGATCTATTTTCACCTCGGTAAAAATGTGAACTTCAAAATTGATTAAAAAATCATAATCTTTTTCCAAGAAAAACAAATTCCCTTCTCAGTCGAGCGGATTCTTCTAACTCTCAGTTTCTTCGAGATGCAAATGTTGTGATTTAAGTGGGCTATACCTACTGCACAAGTGATTCTATTCTTGGTAAAAAAAAGCCTAATTCTGCATAAAAATAATCGTACAAAGTAGGGTGCAGATATGATTGATTAGATTATTATAGTTAAGCATAGACCCAAGCCCAACAGCACACCAACCGGCTAAAAAGCCGTTCTATATATATATATATATAGGATGCATTACCTCCGGCATCTGCGGGAACTGCCCAAGAGTCTCCGGCGGGTGATACTTCGTTCAAGAACCCCTAAACGGATTTTAATCTCGAGCGGACCACCGCCGAACACGGGTTGGGGGCCAAGCAGGGTCTACACACACACGCACATCAATCAGTGATATTCGTGATATTCGTGATTTTCTCATTTCCTTTCACCCATTCACACTTGTTTGTGTAGGTCATTTATTGTAAATCATATTAATATCCCTCTAACCTATTATCGATCTGTAAGTTCTTTGTAAATCTTTCTGTAGGTCTTTACTCCTGTTTGGGGATGTTTTTGTAGGTCAATTCCTTTTCTGTCTGCCACTCTGCAGCTCACTTTTTAGATCTTGTCGGTCACTTTTATCCCTTGATGCCTATCTGTAGATCCGCATCCCGCCAAGCTATCTGAGGCGTCCCTTTGATCAGGGCGTTCTCCTTCTCCCAGATCTTGTTTGTTGCTACACTTGGCGAATTTCTCGAATACCGCTAAAGGCTTCCGCCCCAACCATCGGAGACAAAAACAGGGGGTCAGGGGAGGGCTAGGGATTTACTACTAAGAGAGAAAACATGTTACATACAAATTGCGCTAGTTAGTTTGCATAAGTCATGTTAACTAAATAATAATAACTACAGTACAGTACTTGTCCTTGGTTAGGTTGGGTAGTCTATCTATCCGTTTTGAAGATCTGTGTCTCTCGATTTAAGTCTGTAGTGTACATGTGTTGTTGATCTTTTGATCGATTTCTCTTGCTGTCTTTGTCTTATTTATGTGTACAGGTTAATACAAATCTGAACCCTCTCTAACCTAAAGCCACAACCTCCTTTTTTAATGGATTAGAATTAGGCAGTAAAAATTGATCTGCCCCTCTCTCCTATATTTAAGTTAACCTTATTTGTTATATGGTAATCGAAATATTTATAATATATCCAAATTGAGAATGGCTTTTAATTACTGTAATCTGCTTGAATTAATGTCGCTTCTGTTGGTTACATTACTATAATTTACTTTTTACTATTGTGCGATATACAGTACTATATTTAGTTAGTTAGTGTTAGTTGTTATTATATGCAGGGATCTTCGTTTCGAATGTCGGCTCAATAATATTCGGGTTTTCTTGAGCTCGATAAAGACAAATGCTCGATATAAGAATATTATCACGATTCGGTTGTTCTTCTTGGCGCTTCATAATAACTTTAAAGTTATGCCAGTATCACCAGTAGGTTCGTTCTGCGGGGGTCCCCAACCCCCAACCCCCTGTTTCGGCTCGCTTGTCTCGGATTCTGTCTCTCCATCATAGCTTGGCTGGTGAGCCACCGGCTGGTTAAGGATCCTGAAATACTTTACATACGGACCTGATCACTTTAAGATATAAGAGATTTCAGGACATTCATAAACTGATTGTAGAAACTGATATGAGCTTCCGTAGTCCTGCCCTTGCTGCACTCACCGACAGACAATTGAATTCTCGAGCGCAGTACCCCGTCGGAGACTCGGAAGCTTGTCCCTACCGCTCTGTAGATCGGATTAGATGACACGGTCCGGGACAATATTTTCCTTCTCTCTTTCCGCCTTCGGGGGCCCCCTCTAGCTTCGCTCGAGAGTATCGAAAAGATAGAATCACTAGCAGAATAAACGACGCCAGCTTAGGACCGCAGCACGAACACAGGGACAGATACGAGAGATCTATTGACAACGATACTTATCTCTCTCGTCCATATTAAGGTCGGTTGAAAATATTAAAATAGCTGATGATGGCAAAATTGGTTACTCAAGATTTTATTGATCTGGTTTGTCATTATATATATATTAAGATAACTATTCCAAATAACAGAAATCTTTTAAATTAACTTTTATATTCGTTATTATCATTATAATTATTATTACCATCGTTACAGTATTACTATTATTATTATTCAAATTGTTATTATCGTTTTTATTACTTCTTATTATTCCGCTCTTATTATTATTCTTTTTCTTATTCCATCGTTAGTGTCATTATTATTATCATCACCCACTATAGACATGATTTGCACTAAATGAGAGTGCAGTAGCTGAAATCTGAAATACTTGATAAGTATCACTATAAGTTATACCAAGTTGCATAATAAGGAGGAAAGCAACTTCATCAGCATGACGTTAGCCAAATCAACGAAATTCCGCTTTTCAATAGGCAAAACAATGAGATATAGTGAACACGTCCAACGTGCTGTAATTCTGGATGAACAATATCCGATATTTATCCAATATATCAATCTCACTATTACATCAAGTCATCTTAGTTGGCGTCAGAACAACAAGTCGAATAACTATTGGCGTTCAAGCTTATCTTCATAGCCACTAATGACACCATATCTTAGCATTATAGAATTCTGAGGAAGGCTCGAAATATACGAACAAATGTGAATGGAAAAAAATCATTCTTGAAAAACAGCAAATCCGTACATGCCCGCCCTCGTCTCGTCGAACGGGAAACGGCAGCAGCATTTAAACCTGTTCACATTATTTCTCTCAAGTATCACTAATTCCCGCTCATAGAAACTACTATAATGAGATCAGAATGAACCTGACTGACTGATCTACTAACGCGGGGGCGGTGGAATAAGTCTCACACGACGTATCATTCCTTTTTGTTTTGGCCACTGTATTCAATACTTTCATGAATGTTACATATTGCCCATCGGTTGCAATACAGGAAGCTGTCCATTTTATAAACTGCAGCAAAATTCATCGTTTTGAACTGATGTTATTTATCCTCTTATCTGCAGAAACGGTAATATTCACTGGAATTTCCAAAACTCCAGGGAGACGAAGAGATCCCCTGAGTACGCACAAGCACGACCGGATTTGAAGGAAGATTAACAGTTTGGACATCTTACATATTCATTCATCCGAATCAGAGTCGTCCCTAACGTTGTTACCATATGACCGATCTCTCCAGGTATCACGAATTTTACATTACTCCCTCCTGTCGTTATTATTAGTTATCCTCGGAATTAAATCCTTAAGACTATATGCTTCATTACAAAGATGCTTCCAGATTGAATGATTTGAAGAATAATGATAGAATGTTTAAGGTGCCAATAGTAATCATATTGTATTATAGTAACGGAATTAAATAATAGACAAAATGTAATCCCTTATCGTAGACTCCATTGCCGATTCATAAGTGTCTACATTTACTGTAAACTTATTTATGTAATCTGCTCTCTTCCAAGGAAGAGAAGAGTGGGGGACCTGCTGCGCCATGCAACTTTAAGTTGAAATTTAGGTTAGCGGCCGCATGACCTGTTAAGCTATGCAAGATCGGCTTTGTATAAATTCAAACAAAACGCCAAACTTATTATTTCCACTGCATATATTAACAGTTATGTACCGATGTATTATATATTAAGAGTCATAGAAGAGAAAATGTCATTTTATTGCAGACTATTTAAATTGGACGATAGTACAATGAGTGAGTCAGATCTCAGCCGAGGATGGACCCGTTCTACCAGTGATTTGTTCTCATACGAAAGCAGCTCTGAAAGACCTCATGATTGACCTCCTGATCGATAGAGTTGTGAGGTCATAGGCTCAGCCTGGCTGCTGGATCCAGCGAGACAAAGGAACGGTCAGGTCCAATCTCTGGTCTGGACTGATGGACAACAATGAATTAACTCGAGAGAATTTTGTTTAAAGATCGTTCTAGAATATTAATCTTCGTTTAAAAAAGTCACTGAACTAGAGAAGTTTAGGTATGTAATCATTGTTAATCTTACCATTAAGGTTCCTTAGTCTACAGATTGGCAGGACCCATAACCACTCTGCCTCTACCACCGCCATTCCCCGGAGAGCCAGACGCTCGGGCGATGAAAACTTGGGGACAGCCAATAATAAGACCGGAGGCCGAGAACAGGTAATAGGTCAAGTTGCATGAGCCCTTTCCGACATCCTCTATTTATATCTCAACTAGAGTAGAAAAATGTTATCAGTTAGTTTGCCGTTCATATAAAAGGTGGGGGAGGGAAGGGGGGGGGGGGGGAAGACCAATAAAGTTAATTATCTATATCGTATTTTTACCGAGGCAAAACACTGACTAGTTATAACTTAAATACGAGATAATTGTTATCATTATAGTTAGTAGCGTATCCACAAGTAACTGAAGACAATAAAAGGTAATCAATCAATCAAACAAAGGTATCATCATTGTACAAAGGATTCGTCACACGGTCTCACACCTATTATTATTGATCTAGAGCGTAGATTTCTGCTATTGCCGGTTTATCTGCATGGTGTGCCATTTAAAAACTCTACTAATCATCAGTAATTAAAGTTAAATCTTCTGTGCATGTATACAAAACAACGGCACAGTAACGTCCGAACGTTCAACTGTTAATGTCCCAACTATAGAGTAATGTCGTTAATGCTGCAGGGTCAAGGTGTGAAATCAGATTAATAATTCTGACTAAACTATACGGCTGATATATATAAGCATATAACTTTATTACAAATCTTTTCCTTAATGATTAACTAATCCTACATAATCAGGATTATGAAAATGATTAAGATTAGGGGATTATACGTAGATCACTAGTACTAAGGCGTTAAGCTAGTGGTTAGTTACTACTAGTAGAAGTTATGCAGCATTACTCCATGTAGAGAACTGTACATCTCTAATGATTCATCACGCTACTTCATTCTCGTCAATATGAGCTCATAGGGTCTTTGATTGATATATTCTATCTCCGTACTAACATACCTTGCCTATCTCCGGAGTGACATGACTTACTGTCTGCGTGATGACCAAATATTTGTCAATTAGATTAGGAAGAAGGACAACAAGGATCATCTACCATTGATACCACGAGCATTATCTTCGCAGCACCACAATACGAAACGATTTTAATATAAATTGGAGGTTAATTCCATATTCTTTCGAGTAACCAACAAAATATAATCATTAAGTCTTCAAATATTCAATCGAGTTAATAAAAACAAATCTATAACACTTTAAGTATGTCTTCTTATAAACCAGTTGTTGCAATTGTTGGTTCTAAAGGATTCCTAGGTAAACCAACTATTGATGCAATTACTAGTTCTACTTTTAGAAATAATTTCACCTTCCCTATTCGTGTAATTACTCGTAAAATCAATTCCGATTCTGTTAATACTCCTGATATTAAATATTATGAAGGTAGTGATGAAAAATCTTATGAAGCCGCTTTGAAAGGTGTTGATGCCTTGATTGACTTAAGAGGCTTTGAACCCCTTAAGAGTACTGATTTGACTGTGGCGGCTAAAAATGCTGGGGTGAAACTCTATATTCCTTCTGATTTCGGTTCTGATTATTACAATGTTGGTAAATATGAGCCTATTTTCAAGGTTAAAGCTGATAATGTTGCTTTTGCTAGAAAACAATCTGGTCTTAAAGTAGTTCAGATTCATTCTGGATATTTCATTGATACTACTATTTCTCCCATCGGTCTCCCAATTCTTTCTATTGACCTTGACGAAGGAGTAGCCGACTTTGTTGGCGATGGATCTACTGTAGTTTCGCTCACTTCAGTTAAAAATATCGGTGAATCTATTGCATCAGTTATTTCTCATCAACCTTCTGATATTCCTGATCTCCTTCATTTAGGTGGTGATAGTGTTAAGATATCTCAAGTTGCTGATCAGTATGAGAAATATTCTGCAAAGAAACTGCAAAGAAAATCATCTACTGTTGAAGAGGCTGTTGCACTTGCTGATGATAATCTCAACACTGGAAAAGTCCAGGCAGGGGTTGGAAAGGCTTTCTTTGAAGTTCTTCGTGCTATCAGTGAATCATCTGGTGGATGTAATTTTTCTGAACATAATAACAATGAATTTGTTAATCCTGGCGGCAAGTTATTCAAATGGGACTCTGTTGAGGAACATGTTGCTAAAGTTTTCAAGCAGTAAAAGAGATTCAAAGTATGTATTGTATAATCAAATAGGAATTAGTCGATAGGAATTTTTCGATCCAGACCCCCTAGCTCTCGCTACTCGCGAGAACCACGCCCTCGGAGACCATTAGCTTCGGCCGAGGCAGGTGACAGCCAGGGGCAAGCATCATACGGCTGGCCGATGAGCTGTCTAATCTAATGCATTCCTGCGGCTTGACTTGCATAATATATAAAAATTAACCTTGCATACTTCACAAGCAAGCAATCCATTTTAGCTCCTTATGCATCTTCACATGCTTGTAACTCTCATATAAATATAACCTCAGACCAGCTTGAATTATGCCAGATGAGTTTTGTTCTTAATCTATAACTATTTAATTTTGATGAGCTCTGAATCTGAATCCATTCAATTGGAACCACCACCTCCGGTGACTGCCTGGTTTTTTCACGATTCTCCTCTGCAATTAGAAGATCCGAATGCGGCCTTACCAGTGTCATCATCAGCTGTTACTGCAACTGCCACCCCGCCACCAACATCAAGTAATAAAGATAAATCACCTACTCCAGTAAATCTTGATTCATCATCGTCATCGTCGAAAGATAATAAAATTCCACCATCTCTTGGAATTGATATTGAGCAACAATCAATTCTTGGTTCCTACACTCCAGTATATTCTGTGACATCATCAATTGTTGGAACTATCAGCCCAAATATAAATTGGCAAGCATTTAGTCCATATGATAATACCGCATTAGAGAATTCTGCTGGCATAAAATTTAGAGAATCAGAAATTGGAATAAATGACGAAAACGATCTTGATGAAGAAATAAGCGATGACAATAAAAATAGCACTGTCGTAGTAGGAGTAAATCGCCTTTATCAAGTTTCTTTAGATTGGATGAAATTAATGCCAATTTATTGGCCACCATTTAATCATCCTGCTAATGTTCATCGTGCCACATGGTTCTTTAGCTCTTCTTTAACTCCTATTGAACTTAACTTGGAAGAAGCTATTGAGGCAGCATTTCAAGATATAAAACCTTGGACTTCGGCCTATTTAAACGAATTGGAATCCGCTATAGATGTTCCTGAAGCTCTGACCAAGTTACGAATTCCACTAACATATTCTGATGGCAAAGCTAGTATTAAGGTTGAACTTGTATTTGCTCCTAGTTATCGGAGAGATGATTCATCCATTCCGGATGAATTAGAAAACGATGATCCTGAAGCCGATGAAGAAGAAGACTCTGATGATACTCAGATGAAAGACACAAGTGATGACAAAACTGGTCCTTTGGACACTGCTGCCGCTGTTGGAATCGCTGATACAGCACCCACAATTAATGAAACGGTTACTCCTCGTAAGCAGTTCCCTGTAGCGTATATTTTTTCTATTGCAAGTACATTATCGTTTCCTCTTCTATCATCTACACCGACACCAGCTCAATTAATATCCTGTTTATTATCTGGCAGAACACCACCAGGTACGTTATTTACAGTACAAAGGCATTTTTGTTGGACTGATTGGAAAAAGATTAGAACTTTACCTGATAGACCAACTGATGAAATAGATTATAAACCTCAGAAAGTTACTCAACTGGTTCTTGTATTACATGGAATAGGACAAAAATTGACCGAACGAATGGAAAGTTTTAATTTCACATATGCTATCAATTCTTTTCGAATTCAAGTATCAAGTTTTCTCAACACACCCGCCTTACGTCAATATATTGAACCTGGAGCAAACATCTTAACTTTACCAATTAATTGGCGGCGAACTTTGAATTTTGAAGATCTGAAAGATTCGAAAAGGCGTAGTTCTTATGGTAGTGATAGTGATATCGATGATGATGACGATGACGATGCGTTTACTCTTAATGATATAACTGTCAAATCCATTCCAACAGTCCGTAATCTAATTAGTGATGTGATGCTTGATATCCCATATTATATGTCCCATCATAAGCCTAAATTATTGAATGCTGCTGCTAGAGAGGCAAATAGAATCTATTCATTATTTATTAAACATAATCCTGAGTTTATACAATTAGGAGGCAAAGTTAATTTAATTGGACATTCTCTAGGAAGTACTATTGCTGTCGATTTGTTGTCTTCGCAGCCTACAGATGTCACTGAATGTACGCGCGATCAATTAGAAAATGGTCGTATATTCAAATTCAATGTCCACAATTTATTCATGGTTGGTAGTCCGGTGGCGTTTTTCCTATTACTTGAAAATGCAAAATTATATCCGCGAGAATTGTATGAACGTAAGAAAGGAAAAAAACTTGGTAAGAATGTTACCTACCCATATGGTTGTATAGCGGTAAGAAATATTTATAACATCCTTCATTATTCGGATCCTATTTCGTATTATCTTGGTCCTACAGCTGATCGATATCAGGCTTCATTATTGGAATTAGCGACACTTCCAGGAGAAAAGGCATTTCCTCTTCCTGGGTCAGAAGTTATTAGTAATAGTGGTTTCTTCAATGCTTTGACTTCTGGATTACCATTTTTGAGTGAAAGATCACCAACTCCAAGAACAAGCTCTTCGACTTTAAATGGTCAACAGGAAAACCCGCAAGAGCAGTCAATATCCGACAAGGAATCTCCTACCATCCCTGACGCTTCTACTACGATCGACACTGAAAATGATATCGCCAAATATGCTAATGATTCTGCAGTAGTTTCCAGTGCTGTTATTGAAGGTATAATGGAGATTGATGAGAAGGAGGAGGAAGAAGAAGATCAAGATCATCAGCTTACTAAACCAGGTGAATCGGTTGAACTTGAAACTCGTAATTTCGAAAAAGAATTACTCGGTGAAGAAAAATTATCTTTATTAAATGAGAATGGACAGATTGATTGGATAATTCCTTTAACAGGGACTCTGGAAACTTTATCACAATATGTTTCTATGATTACTGCACATTCTTCATATTGGGATGCAAAAGATTTCGCTCGTATGGTAGCCATAGAATGTGGACGTCCCTCTGGTATCAATCATACATTGAATCAATATCGAGCAAAGAAGAAGGTTAACTTTTGAGTCCCACCACCCTTCAATGATCTGATTACGTTGAAAGCTTAACCGTGCATATATGCATTATGCATTAGACCATGAATTTCACGCCGCACGACTGTTTAAGATCTTATTTCTCGTAGATGATGAATCTCTCTCTCAATAAATAGAGTAAATGGAGTAAATAAATACTGATAATAATACGTAATACACTAATATCAAATAGCACAGTACTAATATTTTATAAATATTCATGGTATACTAAGAATACTTCTAATCTCCTCCAACATTGTTTCACGCTTATTAGCAGAATGCATAACCGATACAATTTGTTAGGGCTAGGAATTTACGGTTTTTTTATTTTTCCGTCGTAGGAAGTGAAACTTTATTAGAGACCAAGACTCCGAAACAGATCCATCTTAATTATTTTCTATTTATATGAGGAGGTTTTCAAGTTTAAATCATTTATTTAAATCTTCAATATCTGCTTCTTCTCATCCTTCAAAAATATTGTCACGTACAATTGTTATGTCCCATATCGATAAAAAGCCAAGAACAAATATGAAGATTGGTACCCATAATGGCACATTCCATGCCGATGAGAGTTTAGCAGTTTATATGTTGAGACTCCTTCCTCGATTCAAAGATTCAGAACTTCTTCGATCGCGTGATCCCGAGCAATTAGAAACTTGTGATATTATTGTTGATGTAGGTGGAAAATATGAAGTTCCTAAATACTTCGATCATCATCAAAGAGAGTTTAAAGGAACTTTTGATGATGATCATGAAACCAAGTTAAGTTCTGCAGGACTTATTTATAAACATTTTGGTAAAGAGATTATTGCTGAGGTCATTAATGTTGGATTGGATGATCCCAGTATAGATGTGTTATATGGCAAAATTTATAATGAATTCATTGAAGCTATTGATGCGAATGATAATGGTATATCAGCCTATTCGGATGATATTAGTCCTAAATATCGTACTGGTGCTATTACTCTACCCGGTTTGGTTTCCAGACTCAATCCTCTTTGGACTGAGCCATCATCAGATGAAATTCTCGATCGTAGATTCTTAAAAGCTTCTAATCTAATGGGAGAAGCATTTGTTTCTATTGTTGAAAGTTATGGTAAAGGTTGGTATCCTGCTAAGCAGCATGTACAATCTGCTTTTGATGAAAGAAGTAAATATGATCCCGAAGGACGAGTGGTAGTTTTTGATACCTTTGTTCCTTGGAAAGAGCATTTGTATACAATTGAAAAAGAAAACAATATAGAAGGTACTATTCTTTATGTATTATATTCCGATGGCAAAGGGTGGAGAATCCAAGCGGTTCCTCAAACTAGTTCGTCATTTTTAAGTCGTAAAGCACTCCCTGAACCTTGGAGAGGGGCCAGAGATGAGAAGATGTCTGAAATAACCGGGGTTCCTGATTGTGTTTTCACTCATGCTTCAGGATTTATTGGTGGTCATAAGACTAGAGAAGGTGCTCTTCAACTAGCTACTCTTGCCCTTAAGGCATAAAAATATATATTGTATTAACGCTGCCCCAGAAAAATCTGGGACTCGCTTAGCTCGAGGTACCCGGGCCCCGTTGCGTGCTTCGCTCGAGGTTAAGATCATGTAGTGTTCCGCTCATTCGCAAACGAGCTATGGGGTCTGGGGCCGGGTCATGTTTACATAAAAAAATCATATCTTAATACAAAAAGTGGAGCATATACACAATCATTACTGTCTAGACAAGGAAAAACAAGAATCATAAAAAAACTTTTTGGAGTCGTGGGAAAATAAATATAAAGGAGTTCATCATCTTAAGCAACATAAGCAGGTGGTGGATGCACATCATCCTCATTACGAACATTCACATTACGACTAAAGAAATCTTTAAATAATGCATCTTTCGGCAATGCAAACGAAGATTGATGACCCCAATGAATTGGGTCTGGAATAATGTGTTTGATTTTTGATTCCTGTTCAATAGGAACGGAGGTTGTTGATGCAGAAAGTAAAATAGGTTTGTTTTCATTCGTTTCATTACGCAATCCAGATGAGGTTGCTTGTTGGATTGGTTTTTGAATTGGCTGTTGATCTTGTTTGAGATCAAGAGAAATGCTTTCAGATACAGATTCCAAATGTGTAGTTATGTTGGAAGAGGTCAGCTTTGGAGTAGCTTGTGGCTGTGGAATTTCAACCGGTAATGAAGATACAATAGGTTCTGAAAGCTGTACAGGAGGAGCAAGAGATGGTTGTGGTTGTGGTTTCTCTTTTCTTTTGATCTTAATAACTCTTCTCTTTGGAGTAATATTATTAGACCTTGTGTGAGCTTGTTTAGTTTGTAATCTCATAATTTCATATAAATCATCACCACCAACTAAACTTTGAACATCTCTACCACCATGTTCATTTTTAGTTCCATGTTCAAACGATTCAAGACTTGAACGATAGATTGCTTCAGGTATTGCCGGAGTGAATAGATTAAGAGTACGTTGACTAGCACATAAAGCTTCTAATTTGAGTATATTAGAAGGACTGAAATCAGGCAAATCGGGATTGATCTCCATTAAAGTAAGAGGTTTTAATCTTGGGGAAGAAGGTTCGGTTGATAAAGGAGATGGGGATGAATTAATATCACCTCTAAACATATTATTCATTTCAGAACCAGATGGAGTCCATTTATGACTTAATTTATGAAGTATGGTTGGTAATTCTTCACGGAATAAAAGACGAATCTGATTTTCAATTTGAATTTGTAAAAACTTTGCTATTCCTGGTAATGCATCAAAAGTTGAACTAACCTTAATCGATTCTAAAGGATCATTTCTAAATACTAATGTTAAACCTTTAGCTTTAGAAAACACTAAAATAATAATTCCTGATAATACGATTTCTGATAAGGTTAAATTCAATGGCATAGCTAATGATAATGAAGCACCAACAAATTCAGGCATACAAAAACCAGGAGCATTTTGAGTATAAACATTTAAAGGATTAGCTTGAACTTTAGTAGCCAATGTAATAGAAGCATTACCAGAGTAAGTTAATTTAAAAATACCTCTAAATCTATCATCTGCCAAATCACCGATTTCTAAGATTTCTAAATCTGGTGCTATATCACCTAATGAAAGGTCTTGAACTATTATTCTATCAACTAAGATAGGGGGTTTATTTGACTTATTAAGAGCATCAGTAAGAAGTTTTTTAGCTCTATTATAAAAGGAATCGTCATTAAACGAATTCCAATTGAATTTGAAGGACATTGTGAGTGAACAGATGAGACGAAACTAACAAAAGTAACACGAGAATCTAATAAATTCGATCAAACTAGTGTCATAGATCCAAATAACAATCAAGTCAAATAATAATCTCTAAGCCACTTAACAATCTCTACGTCAATAACAATCTCTAAGCCAAATAGCAATCTTAAGTCAAATAACAATCTCTAAGCCAAATAATAATCTCGAAGCCAAATAACAATCTCTAAAATCGACACAACCTGTTATCTCCTCTTTAGAAATGCGTTATCTCCTGTTCAGAAATGCGTTATCTCTATCAACAAACAAAACAAACAAAACAAGACCCGCTTATATTTATTTATTTTTAAAATATTCAAACAAATAAAAGAATCAAATAAATAAATATTATAAATTTAAAATATTGATTAATTCATTGGCTGAATATTTTCTAGTAACTTCTTTTAAAAAAGATAAAAGACAAAGTAGTAGTAGAAGAGAAAGACGATAACAAATTTAATGTCGTTAAAAAATTAAATTTTGTGTGCATGATTGGGTGAGGATTTTTGCCGGTGACTGTGCCGGTCAAGTTCGGTGGGGCGGTAAGTAGGTGGGGCTAGAGAGGTACGCGTGAGGTCGGCAGCAGATGAAAAAAGAAACTGCATATAAGAACCCTGCTTGCGGAACAACTAACGGAGGTTTGCCTTGTTGCTTTCGATCTGCTCTCTGTCTTCCGTCTTCTCTCTCTCTTCTCTTCTTTCTTCCTCTTCTTTCTCTCTTCTCTTCTTTCTTCCTCTTCTCTCTCTCTTCTCTCTGTAATCGTCTTCTCTGTTCTCTCTTCTCTGTTCTCTCCCTCTCCCTCTCCCTCTTCAAATTATTATTATATTATGCTTGTTAAATATCCCCTGCCCAGTTCGGTCTAATTTTTTATCTGCCGTTCGACCCACACTAACTTGCCATGACCCCGTAAAAATCTCATGTTTTTGTTATTGGGAGTTTCTCTTTTAGGAATTAATAGGGGAAAACTAATTATCAAAATCAACAACTTATGCTGAAATAGGTTAAGGTTAAATTAACAATTATGTATATAACCCCGGAATCTCTCGGGATGATCCACATAACATGATTCAGGGGCAAAAGAGCTCATCCGACCAATTCCTTTTTCTAGTGCGGCGCCTCCGACGGCTGTGGCGTTGTTCTCGAGCGTAGCGAGAGCTAGGGGGTCTTGGGGCCACGCCCCAGCTGCCGGAGGCGTAAGAAGGGTGGTGTACGCCTCCGGCGGCTGGGGCGCTGCCCCAGACCCTGTTTGCTCGCTTCGCTCGAGGTTAAATCTGTACGTGTCCTCGGAAGGGTGTCTGGGTTAACTATAAGTTATGTTATTTTAATCGTTCTACAAAATGTTCGTGATGGGGTTGAGTGTGGGGTGATTCTGCAACACACCACCTTAAATAGTTTGACTAGATGATTTGGGATAGAGATTAAAGGTCATTACTGTCTTCCCTTCGCCCACAGTGGCGTGAATGGCATATTTCGGGGAATACCTCTTGTCCTTTTCTGGTCATACGACTGCACCAAGAGTGAACGCCAATTACGGTGATGGGGTTGAAATATATTTTATAAGTTGCCGTACTTTCTTAATAGTGACATAAATCCCAACAACTGCAATATTAGTAATTACAATACCCAGAATAACTTCATTCGATATGAGATTATCATATGTACTCCATTCCAATTGAGGTACCGAAGAAAATAATCCCTGTAATACCCAGTTGTTAATGGAATCAATTACGATATTTCTTCGATTCTCATTCTGAACTTTGTTTTCCTTTGCTTCTTTTCTCCTTAACATTTCAGCCATAGGCGGTAGAACTGATACTGGCTCATTAGTTAAATCCTTTTTAGCTCGTTCCTGATGCTGTTTCCACTTTTCTCTATTTCGAGGATCTCGCTTTTGCCTTACAATATCTGAGAAAATATCCCAATGCCTCTGACGACGATGTTTTCCCATTGGCTGGAATTCCTCTCCACTAGTTGATGTATAAATAATAGAATAAAATGGTGATGGTGTTTGTTTTAACACATCGAATAGTTTAGCATCGTTTTGTGCAAGTTGAATCAGTCTATCTGCTTCATTCTCTGGAAGAGGATCAAAAGTTATTCTGATCACTCTTGGTCTTGTATCATGATATTCTGCTATTGGTGGGTCCACTATAAGATTGTTAGAACTTGTTCTCGAGAGCAGCGAGAGCTAGGGGGTCTGGGGGCTACGCCCCCAGCCGCCGGAGGCAGTGGACTTACAGTTTAAATCAGCAACAATAGTTTCGGTATGACATTGTTTTAAGATGTTTTGTTCCAATTTATCCAGATCAAGTGGATGGTCTAATCGAGGGAATGATCCAATAGTAGCAGCACGCGACAAAAAAGTTCTTAATTGTTCCCATAAAATAATATCATAACGAGTCCATAATTCCTGGAAATCTGATACTTTAAGTCCTGGTTGATCAATAATGATATATTCATCAGACGGACAAGACGAAATCCAATGATCTATAATTGATTCTACTGAAGTTAATTGTGTTAATCCTCCATCTCGTTGTTTTCTTAGATCATTGATATCATTGTGAACTGAATGAATTCTAAAATACAACTGTTAGTTTTTCATCTCCATATCACAGTTATAATAATAGAGACCTGCTTCCAATTTCATATTAGTACTTACTCTCTATACGAAGTGAAAATTAAAGGAAAACTTTTCAATTCGTCTAGATCTGTTATATAATTCTCAGCAGCGGTATAAATTAATAAACTTAATAGAAAACTAGTTATCCTCCAGATCATTATTATCGGTCTTGAGAGTTTGGCAAAAAGATAGTGTCAAAGTCCGGTATGAATATGTCAAGTCGCAACTCTGTGAACTAATGAGGGGCAAGTGATCGGAAAAATTCAAAATTTAGCCGTGCATAAGTGTTAGGGTTGACTCAGGAGAGGAAGTTCTAAATTAAGAACAGAGAGAGATAATCAACCAATGAAGAAAGAAACAGGTGTAATTTGTTGTCGGAGCAGACACTGAGACACAATTGAAGTTGAAGTTGCTAGGAAGATACATAGCGATTGGATTTAAGATTTTCAATTCGGATGTCAGTTTTCTTAGTTTTCGTTAAAAGAAAACACACGTAGAACCGTACTAGAACGATCGACATGATGTCATATACCCGTAGAACCGAGATCTTTCTTCAATGCTCATAGTTTGAATTTCAAAGTTATTTTTCTTCTTGATTGATTTCCTTATCTAGAATTATATAGGTAATGCCAATTATCCAAGTCTTTCAGGTGAAATTGACATGTATCAGTAAAGCGGTAAGGTACCTAACTGGGTAATATTACAATGAAATCATGGGCACAAGTAATGGCTGAGCCGTGCATTATTCGGCTTTTGTCGGCAAAAAATATGACACGGATTAACGTTAGGAATTCTCGTTAAAGTTATCAATGACTTTAACGCTTAATTACATGCAATTACTGGAACTGGAAAGACCCTGTTAGGTGGTAGATTAAACAAAAGGTGTACTTGTCGTTGCAGCTTTGACTGACAATTGGCTAGTGCACATGCATGTATGCCACTGTATCTAGGTTGTGTCTACCGCGTTTAAAAGTCCTTTCTTGTTATGCTTGGTGACGACGATATCGACATATTGATCCGTCTGGAACCGTTGCTTTTTTGTCTTGAATTGAATATCTCTGCGACAAGAGTACCACTGTTCCGTTAGAGCCGTGAACTATTGAAAACGCCTAACTGAACTGACTGTATGATTCAGAATATCCCCTTGTCTCCCTAAAGCATTGGCATTATCTAACGAGATTGACACATGCCACGGCCAAATTTTGATAATCTGAATTAAATTGAACCGAAGTATAGATTAACGACAGCAGTGTAGAATGACATGCACATACGGCACGAATAGATCAGTTGCAGCTGCATTATGCTCGGATCAACTTCCTAACCCGCAACAACCTGCATCAAAGCCAAGGCATTATAAAGTAGACGGCAAAAAAGATTTGACAGCAAAAAAAGATCATTCGAAACAATCAAAATTTAATTGATCTGTCGAGTCGTCAAACGAATCATATACCAATATACATAATAATACGTTTTATAGAATAGACTATATACAAAATCGTGAATAAAATAGAGGAAGAACACGTTAAGTCATGAAATTTCTAAATAAATAATTTGAGCCATTTGACCATACAAATTGATTCTTTTTTGAATGAGTAACAATTCGTCTTCTGATCATATTCCCTTATAAGTTGAATCGACAACATCAATTTCCATTGTATGTAGTTGAAAAGATATTCCATGATCATCAGAATCGTACTTATCAACAGACGCACCCAAATGATCATATTCCGAATCTGAATCTGAATCTGAGTCCGAATAATCTTCGCTTTCGATTTCTTCTTGTGTTATTTCTTGGATGATGTAATTATAATGTGTTTGCTGCTGTTGTTGTTCTACATCCCCATCTTCCTCTTCGATGGCTTGAATTCCAGTAGAATTATTATGACTATTATGATCTCCTGGTAATTCGAAAGTAACATGAATCTCATTGATGGAAGTGTTTGTTGGTTGTTCAGGTAATTTAATTTTCATCATTTTTTCAAATTGTGCTTTTCTAGCTTCTGCTGATGTATCCATTAATTTATCTAATAAATTAGCATGAGATACCAAAACTCTTAAATCATGATCATGTCTCGATGATTCTGTTGTTATCTTAGATCTAGCTCTGGCCGCTAACGAATACATATCAGCTTGAGAGGTTTTGGATATTGACGAGGTAGCCAAAGTTTTTGGTAATCCAGAATTTAATACCGTATTCATTGCGACATATGATGTATATGAAAATGTTTTAATAATAGTAAATAAATTTGTCTCTATATCTGGTGAAAGAAAAGAAAGAAAAATCCTAAACACCAAGACTCCAACAATGGAGATATTCTCAGTTATTTATATAAGCCTGGTCATGGTTGACGTTTCTTGATGACAGATTTACGTCCTACATCCATTTGATTCCAACAATTTCTTTTTTTTTACATACATAGCAGTATTCTATACAGGGAAAGTTATCTTCCATTTTATCCTGCAAACAGTGCTACAGTTCTCTTGTTTCTATGTATTATTAAAATCTACCAAAGTCCCAGATTTCCTTTTTCGAAAGTACTTTCTTGTGGTTCTCAATTGTTTCTTCTGCGAAAAAGTATGAAATAGTTATGGCGCACATCATCCAATACTCTTTGTCTTGTTATTATGACTTAGATAACATGAGAGCATCTGCCGAGGAGCCGAAAGAAACTATGGGGAAGTAATACGATAAGAACCCTTGAATTTTTAGTTGTAAATTAAGGAAGATCCGGCTCGGTTGAAAGGATTATCAGACTGGGAACGCCACATCTGTAATTGTGGCGTAGTCTAAATGAAGAAACATGTAACTTGAGCTCAACTGACAGGCCAGTTTACTCATATAATAGTGCCGTACATTGTGGCTTGAACATATCAATGTTAAATGTGTCTTTTCATATTTTCTTTTTTGGATTGTGGCTTGTGCCGTTTGAGGAAAGTCTGCCGGTGAGGCTTTCGGTAACAGGCCGAAACTCCAACCAATCATATGTTTGAATTCTGATGTGGCTAATACTAATAGGATTACGTACTACTAGTTTCTTTTTTCGGATGTGGCTGGTGCCGTTTGGGGGGACAAGGAGGGGAAAGAAAAAATGTGCCGCTCATTTCCAACCAATCATGTCCTCGAATTCAAATGTGGCTGACTGTAGATTTCCTGTGTGGCGGTGCCACATCCCCATTCCATCATTCTTAAAAAAAACTATATAAGAATCACATCATCCCCACCATTCGTGGCGGTGCATTTATTTATCAATCAAACAGTTCTCTCTTTCTTGACTCTATATATTTATAGAAGATTCCTTATAATGATAAATTCTGAATCTATTCACCAGTATATCCAGATCAGGATCAAAAATTTTGCTCCTGGTTGGTTTGCTGCTGTTATGGGTATAGGAATTTCTGCTTCCATTCTATACCTATTTCCATTTCCTGCATATTGGCTTAGAGTCATTGGTATTATTTTCTGGGGTACTAATCTTGGACTTTTCACATTTGCCAATATCATGTTTATTTCTAGATTCATTATCTATCCTGGAGATTTTATGAAACTTATGAGAAATCCTGCTCAAAGTGTCTTTCTTGGCTGTTATCCAATGGGCTTCGCTACAATTATTAATATGACTGATCTTATCTTTGGACAACGTGCATGGAAAGCATGTTATGCAATGTGGTGGATCGATGTGGCTCTTTCCATTTTCAGTGCATGGATCGTAGTGTTCTTCATGTTTTCAAGACAAGATCGTGAGACTGAAAATAGGATTAATGCCACTATTTTACTTCCAGTAGTAGCTATGGTTGTCGCAGCATCTACTGGCGGATTAATTACTGCTAATCAACCTAAATATTTACAACAAAGTACTATTGTCGTTACTGCACTTTTATGGGGTAACGGTGAAATATTAGGACTTTCTTGTATTGTCATTTATATCCATAGATTACTACAATGTAATTTACCGCCGAAACAACTAAGTATTTCTTCATTTCTTCCCGTGGGTCCTTTAGGCCAAGGAAGTTTTGGTATCATGTTGATTTCATCCAATTTAGCTACTATGTTAATTGATCGAGGAATAATTGTTGATAATCAAGATCTTGCTACACTAATTCGATATGGGGGAATATCCATTGCCTTTTGTTTAATGGGATATGCTTCATTCTGGGTTGCTATTGCAACTATGGCTGTATTATCTAATCCTCCTGATAAATTTAATATGGGTTGGTGGGGACTTACTTTCCCTCTCGGAACTTATGTTTTAGGATGGTATAAACTAGCAGATGAGACTGGTCTCTTAGTATTTAAAGTATTAGGAGCGATATTTGGAGTAACCGTTGTTCTGCTGGCTCTATTATGTACTGTACAAACGATAAGATTTGCCTTTTTATCCGACGATGTATTTCAACCCGAAGGAGTAAATCCTGCTATTCCATCAAAAGAACTTCCTGATTCCCTTCGAACTTGTGGACCAAATAGTTCAAACAGTTCTAAAGTCAGCGTATAGACACTACTTACAATTTCACGAGTTCATGATTTCATATATGCATAATAATAATATATTTATTAATTTCTAATTATACATATTAGCAAAGCTAATTTCATAAATAAATTCTCCAGCGCTCGCAACTATACCTAAAGAACATAAACATCAATAGTATCATCCTCTTCCAACTCGGTATCTCCGACCCTGCTACTCAAATCTAACTCTTCATAATCAAATTCAAGTCTGATTTTAGCCGTGGCTGATAACTCAGTCTTTTTCTTGTAAAATTCGACCAAATTAGCAATTGCAGTTTGAGAATTGACCTTGGCTTCAAATATAGAATTATGTTTATCTTTCATTTGGATACGGAAATATCCGTTTTCAGGAGGACCAGAAGCGGCGCTGGATACTACTGGTCTACTGCTCTCATTATCATCATCCGACAGTGATAATACAATATTATCAACGTCATCAGTCACATTTTGTAATGTTTGTTTATGGGCATTTTGTAACAGATTTTCAAATTCCGCTTCAGTCATAATTCTCACTTCCATTTCTGGTTGTTGCTCCGTTATGTCTAACTGTCGCGGAGTTACTGCTGCCTCTGCCAACATTGCATTTTTCCAAACAATTACCGAAGCCGACACTATACCTCTAACTACATCTGGATCCATATAAGATAATCGAAATGCTACGCAATGATCGGCATAAGCTTTTTTCAATACCGAGAATGTTTCATTACTACGCATCTTCAAAACAACCGACCTCGCTTCACCAAGTTCTTTCATATTCGAAGATATCTTCACCGTTACCAAATATATCCTTTCCTGTTTTCTCTTCTCCATTCGTTCCATGGCCTGCTTAATCCACTCTGCCTCAGCTTCTGCCTCTATAGGAGAAACTCTGATCGGACTGCTAGTAATAATGGGTGAGCTTGATGATATGACACCGGTATGTTTCCCAATCATGTCATCATCGCTAGAATTAAGGATTTCAACTATATCCTCGCTCGGTCTAGGTTTGATTTCCCCTTCTAGTTTCGATTTTAAGCGTTTGGCAGGTGGTGGCATGGAACCAGATAATTCTTCTCTTTCTACTTCAGCTATATCTCCTGTAGGAGACGATAGTCGATTGTTATTTGAACTGTTGGTTAGAAATTATTACTCATTGACATCCCTAGCTCACTGCGGATCAACTCACCTATTTACTCCTTGATCTAATACTCCAGGTAATTTGTCTACTTGGTTCTCCTGATCTTTTTCCTCTATTTCTGCATCCTTATTCCTGTCACTTTCATTCTCATCTCCATTACCATGCATAGTAAAGAAATCATCGGCCGACGAATTATCAGCTGGAACTGGTTTTACAGGTGGCTTTAGTTTACGTCGAGCCTTCCATTTGGAGCCCGTCGTGGATGACTGTGAACCAGACGGTGACTTTGTAATGAATGGCGGTGATCCATCATTCACATCTTTTGTGGATGAGGGAGATAAAGAAGATGCCGAAAATTTTTCAGTACTATTGGCAGAGGCAGACTTGGAATCGTCATGAGATGGTGATGCTAATGTTGATGATTCTTCTTCCGTTCCTTGGTCTGGCATTGTTTTGTCCCCATAAAAGGTCCGTTTCTTCTTTAATCAAAATCTTGAATGCATTAATCTTAATGATAATTGTTTCCTCCGCTATATTCTATTTAAACTTTTCCACATTTACCTTAACATTGCCTCAACAAGAAAGCTCAACATGAAACAAGTGAATGGTTAATGTCCAAGTTTCAGGCGGTGACAGAATGATAACCGAAACCAGAGCCCGTGATATATGCGCGCGGCTATCAGTCTGTCACGTGATAAATGTCACGTGATGAGACTTTGATCGGCCGGCCGAAGGCTTCGTTTCTGGGTGGAACTTCTCGAGCATGACGGGGCCTAGTCGCCGGAGGCGAAATGAGGAGGAGTTGGGTGAGGGAAGGAACAATTGGAGGAGTGAAAAGTTCTATTTCAAATATACAGATTTTCAGGTGAAAACATTAGAATACCAACGAGGTTGAATCCAATACCCGTCAAGATCTTCGTGACGTAAACAATTGATATCACAAAGCCATTTTAACATCTGCTCTGCTTCCTCTTGAGTAACAAGCACATCAAGACGACTATGAACCGCAGATGAAGGAATACCCGGACGTAAAGCTACTAACATTAACACTTGTTTCACAATTTTCCCCCAAATATCTTCATTTAAAGTTCCTCTAATACTTGTCCAGATGTATTGACAGGGTGAGCCTAATGGTGGTTGTACGGATGGTCGGATCATTTCAGGTATTGTTGAATTTTCATTCGCTGCACTCCTTAGAACAATATCACAATCTAGTTTGTCTTTATCTATTACTCTAGAACGATATCCAGATTGCAATAATTGAGTAATTGTGTTTACTCGAACTACATCGACATTTCGATAACAAATCATGTCAAGAATACAGATCAATGAACTATCAGGGGCAGTCCTAGACATTATCATACCTTTAGATGATTCAATTGCAGAGATGAGATTTTGTTCGAATTTTGATGAATCATAAAATACACCATTACCAATTCGTAACTGAAGTGATGCATTGAATTTTTCTGAGAACAGATAATTTCTTCCTGGTAAAACCTTTTCCTTATCCCTAGGAAGATAAACAATAACTTTATCTCTCTCTAATTCTTTCACTGCCTGAGCACATAATTCTTCACCAAATTCAATCAGAATGTTTTGTGATAATTCAGGATCATAAATAGATGGATCAGTGGCTATAGTACCTTTAATTGCCTGTTTGACTCTATTTAGTTGATCGCCAGCTTCGGCTGCTTTGTCTTGGCCTTGTTTATAGCCAAAGCATGTTGCTAGCATTATCTCTTCAGATTTCACCATGGAAGTTGCCGTAAACAATGGCTCAAGACCACTGCCAACATCAATAGGTATTAAATCATATTCCTTTTCTATACTTTCAATATCATCATATAACCATGGAACACCCGACTTATCCAGTTCTCCTTCTCTGGTTCGCCAGAAATCAGCATAAAAGCTAATGTCATAGTACTCATCTTTTATCAAGGGTAATTCACCATCTTGGTAACTTTTAACAAATAGATGCTCCCATCTCTTGATTGCTCGAGGAACCTGTTTTGAACCGCCATAAGCATCTCTAACTTTGGGCCATCTAGATTTTGCTACTTCTACACTCAGGTCAGGGAATGCCGAAGCAACCTTGTCCCAGTTAATCGATCCTAGACTTGAAGAAAACAATGATCTAGTAATTATCACTACTCGATAGAATTTATCTGTATCAAGATAACCACTCTTATTCCCACGAAGTCGTCTTACTTTACCACTTATAGGATCCACAATTTTAACTATTTCCCTGACAGCTGGTGAAGTAAGAGATTGTTGTGGTCGTGACCGAGACGGTGGAATAGATGGTGGTGTCTGCGATGGCGAAATGTGTTGAACAGAACGTCCCTTTCCTCCTGGTGTAGCTACCGGTACTGATGTTTGAGAGGGGCCCGGAGCCTTAATCTCTCTAGCAGAGGGTATATCTGCTGAAATTTGAATTTCCTCCCGAGCAGTCGTCTGCTTCTTCTTCTGTATCTTCTGTTTCTTCTTGGGCACCGCCTCGACTGTTGTCTGAGCAATGGGTCGATTAGCATCATCGCCTGAACCTCCGACCTTCTTTTGTATCCTTGTCCGCCTTGGACCGGAACCATCCTCCGCAGCAAGCCGTCTCTCAGTTTTTGATTGTCGAATATCCCTTGTGACATAATATTTAAAGTCACTCTTTTCAACTGTAAATTTGTTTGGCGAATATGTCGCAACTGGTTTTCTCCTGACTCCTTCGATTAGAATTTGTTTGGCGTTTTTCACTATCTCACTATCCGGATCAACAGAAGGATCGAGGATCAAATACTTTGATATATGAATTCCTCGAGGAATCGATACAATGATTTTATTAATTTCCCCCTCATTACTCATATTTGTTACCACACGGTCAACAGTTCTACGATCAACAGCGCTACCATCTGTTTGTGAATACTTTTCAACCAAACGATTAACTAAACTTATTCCCCCCTCTAACACACCATTGTTCTCCTTTAATAAATCCATAATCTGATTTTTCCTTTTGAGAAGTGCAAAGGACGATATATTATTATAGGGACTACTCTTCTTAGGTTTTGAAGTTGGCTCTTGTTTCATTAAGAGTTTGGTTGTGGATGCAGATGTAGGAGTACTAGTGCTGACAGGAAGAATGTTTTCAGTTTCATTAGGTGGTGCAGGAACGGAAGGCAACGGGGTGGATTGTCTGGATGAAGCAGCAGTCGGTGTTGCCAATGGAGACTGATCATGATCAATTTCCACCTTAATTGCATCATCATGTTTAGCAACATCAGAAGATGCAGTTATTTCTGAGGTGGTTTTGATAACCGGTTCTTTACTGGTCGGCAATTCTTCGCTGGAATCAATTTCCATAGCAGACTCCAGTTCTTTTCTCGCAGCCGTTCTAAGAGAAATTCTCCGTGTAGGGATGTCTGCTGCAACCTGTTGCTTCTTTTTCCGCCGTCCTTCATCAATGGATGTAGAGGTATTCGAATTCGGACCATTATCATCGTTCAGCAACGACCGTTTCGTTGGCCGACCTCGCTTCGCACGGGCAGGTTCCTCCTCTTTATCATCAGGAACGGGCGCAGTCTCATCCGCAGGAATAAGACTCTTTCGAAGTTTACCTTGCTTTCTGCTACTACTAGATGTAGCAGTAGATGTTTCATCAGGACTCTTTCGACTTCGACCTCGCTTTTTGCCAGACTCTGGTCTTGGAGAAGATGCAACGAGAGCACTATCAGCCGAAAGTTTGGTCTTTTCACCATGAAACAAGGCTACCTCATTACCATCAGCATCTTGACGAAGCTCGACTAGCCCCGGTAATTGAGTATGTGATTTTTTATCCAGTGCCGACAAAGTTTTTGAGGATCCGGCAAGATTGACTTCTTGCCAAGTTCCCCACTTGTCGTTTCGTTCTTGGTTGAAATATAAACAATAGCCTGGTCGAGAAAAATACCTATAGAATTTCATTCGGGCAGAAAAATCAATGCCACGAATGATGGTCAGATGACCTAGATTTTCGGGAATACTAGAAGATGATTTCTTAGGTTTGCCTGCGGTTGCTGGTTTTTCAGACCAAATTTCAAGAATGCGGGCAAATGCTCTATTATAATTAACACCAACAAGAGTTCTACCAAGTTCCATAGCAGGAATACCATAAGCACCGCTGGAGTTGATAATATCATAAACTTGGTTTTCCAGAGGATAAAATTGATTAAATAAAACATACTTTTTCTCAGACTCAGGAGGGATATAGTTATCTTCGTCCACTTTAATAAGACTACCTTGATCCAAGTCGGCCAATACATCCGTCGAGACTTCCCCAACAGCGGCCGAAGAAGACGAAGGTTTCGTAGATGCAACGGCAGCACTAACTCCACCTCCACCAGCATCAACTCCTGTAGCTTCGTCATCATGCTCATCAATTTCTCCGAACTCGTCAGTGTCCGATAAATCACTATTGTCGACATCATCCTCGGGTAAATCTTGTATAAATTTGATACATTTAATATGATATTCTCTTCCAGTACCCCTATTCTTTGTATGAACTACGACCCTTTTCACATAGCCTTGAGCTTCTAATTTTCTTATGGTTGAAGAATATAATACATGTTGACGATAATTTTTATCAAAGCCCAATTGAACTTTCAAATCATCATGTTGACGAAGTCCATTTTTTGCAGTCTTAACAGCATTTACAATTGATTTTCTTAGTTCACCGACATCAATTCCAAGAGCTCCCTTAGCATTTGTTCCTTTTCTATTTTCAGTAACGAATTTCTTATATACTGTTAAATTAGTTGTCACTCCTTTGGTTATTATTGGGAATCGTTGTACAAGACCTAAATCGGTCAATAATAAGACTCTTCCATAAATAGATCTGGGGTCTTGACCAGTCTGTTTCGAAATTTCCACACTGGTAAGTCCGCGTACACGCGATCTTGACACTGCACAAAGTAATTGGAAAGGATATGCTCCAATCTAAAATTCAGTTAGAAACAAGAATTGTCTGTTTTGCCTCCGGCGGCTGGGGCTATGCCCCAGACCCCTTAGCTCTCGCTTCGCTCGAGAAACTAAATCGAGTCAAGGTTCACTTACAGCATTTCCTTCTTTGGACATTCCAGTCAGTTTTAACCACTGGTTTTCTTCAGTCGCGTAAATTCGAACTTTATCTTCTCCATACTTTTCAATCAGAGCAGTTGGACCAGACGCAACTTCATTCGAATCCAATTCATCTCCGTTAGCAATACCCACTACAACCTGATCCTTCTCTTGAATTAGCCATTTCCAAATAGTTTCTTTAAGAAAAGGATTGATCTCAGGAACTTTTTCAATAGCAAATTCCCACAACTCATTTATAGATGCACCTATATACTACGTCAGTCAAGGTTCGAACACACACGCTCTCCTACGGGGATGATATAGGCCATGCCCAAAAAACTTTCAAGTAACAGAAGCGACCCACACACTTTACATACCTTCGTCTCCATTAAATGCCAGGCATTCGACTAAATAATCAATTAATTCATCTGGTGAGACCAACATTTCTAACTTGAAATATAATATGATTTAAACTACAATAGGCCGGAATAAGAACACAAGTTTTTGTTCTTTCATAAGAAGCGAAAGACCATATACGTGTATATATAACTAACTTAATAGCAATCGCTTCAGATATGAAAAAGAAAACTCTATTGTTTCACTATTTGTCTTCCTAACGAACTATATCAAAGTTAATCGGGGAAAATGATTCACACAAAAAATATTTAAGCGGGCGAACCAGGATCAAAATATTCCAGTTATGCGGAGAGCTGGCCCGGGACAGTGTCCCTGTCGTCGGAGGCGAAACTAGGGGGTGTGAGATCTGCCCCCGGGGGTGACTGGTGACTCGAGAGAAGCGAGAAACGGGGTCTGGGGCAGCGCCCCAGCTGCCGGAGGCAAAACCAGGGTGTGGGGTCAGCCAGGACTCAGCCTCCGGCGGCTGGGAGCGTAGGCAGCACCTCAGCGCAAGAGGTGAAAGGTAATGAAAAGTCTATAAAATTACGATATTTAATCCTCTCTAATATACTCCATACCCCTATTTAGAAGAGATATGTCATCAGCAAGTCCGTCAACAAATGTTTCAGAAGTCAATCGAAAACCGACCTTTTTGTATAGATAATACCCCAATTCACTGGCCCCAAGACTAAACTTCTGAGGGCCAAATGTGGTATGCTTTTTATCCTTGGATACAAATGGAGTATCTGCCTTAGGCGCAGCGTTAATTACATGGCGCAAAATCGTTGCACCAAGTCCTTTACCCCAATATCCGGGGTGAATAAAAAAATGATTAATATAAAGAGATTCACTTCTATTATAAGTTTCCTCTCTCAATTGTTCATAATTCAATTTGGATAATCTGTCTGTCCGTTCCGGTTCTGGAGGATGTGATTTGTTATATTCTTCCCCTGATCTTTTGGCATATATAGCATAACGAGAATTTATCAATGGATGAGTCCAATATCTGAATTTGAAATAGAAAGAATACAACTTGAATCGAAAAGAGATCCAGTTTGTATAAATCTTCCACTTAAACCATCCCCATATACTAAGATTATTAGGTTGTACCATTAATGCTAGTTCTTTATGTAAATGAGCAGGATACCATACATCACAAAATCCAATCAATTTGTCAGGTATATCAACATTACTACTATCATCTTTCCTAATAGAATATAGACCATAGCTAATATAGGATGTGTTGGTATTAGCACGATTATAAAAAGTCCAAGCAAGACAAGTAGTTAATTCCCTGTGCATTTTAGCACGGGAAACAAATAGATCCATTCTCTTTACAGCATCATTAGGTTCAGTTTTATATAGACTTTCTTCATCTGTACGATATTCTAAAGAAGGAGGGACAATGTAATTCCAAAAATCGTCTTTATCGAAGGATTTGGCTAGTAGAGTAGTAGTTTCTAGAGCATCACTGAAAGTGTATGTACCAGGATCAAATCTTCTAACGATATATTCATTATTTGATCCTACTGTTTCGACGGTCATATTGGGAAGAAGCCAATTTTGGGAAATCAACCAATGGATTGGTCCAACATTCCTTTGATTCACTTCATCAAGATAGACACATATTTATATTCTAGTATAATAGGAATACTACCCCTGTGATTCAATTGATTTCCATACGGCATCAATAGTCAACAGATCGCTATCCACCCATTTATGGCTGATGCAACGTACAACACTATAACAACAGTATACGAATCATGTTAAATACGATGATATGAGAGTTGGGCTCGAAGTTCAGGAATATTAACAAACGGGAATGCCGAGTCAGGAAATTTTTTTTAAATCTGGGATCGTCATTTATACGATTGGTATCAATTTAAGGTCTATCTTGCATGAAAGTTGGTCCTATTACACATGTGTTATCTCAAATCTAGAAATTTCTTTTTCAAGAAACTCAAATTGACGACTCGATAAAATTCACTAGCTGTTGATTCATGGGATTAGTCGGACTGGGTATAGACAGTTTGTTGTTTGGTTTGATAGGAGCGAATCAAAGAGAAATGTGATTTAAGAAGCCTTCCCTTCTCCGGGCCTTCTCCTCTGCGAAGTATTTGGCAGAGGGAGAGGTGTAGTAATTTTCATTTATGCAACAATACGGAACTATAGAACTATAAGGTAACGGCTCACAGATACCGCGTTATCAGTGAAATGGAATTATGATTGAGGTAACCTTAATTTGGAGAAGGCTGTCAACTGTAACGTTATCAGAATAGATTAGGACCGGGATTAGCTCAAATTAAGCCTGAGAGCAGGATAAACAGGGATTTTGCGAACTCCAAAAGTTGGGGATTAATTTGGAGAAGGAGAGCCGTATAATTGATCGATTTCCATCTATTAGAAATCGTTACAAGGAATCAATTACTTAACCTCTCGAGCGAAGCGAGAGCTAAGGGGTCTGGGGCTATGCCCCAGCCGCCGGAGGCAAGGCGGGGATGGAGAGGCGGCCACCGCCCTGAGGGCCGGCGCGCGCGGCGAAGTAATTAGTCACGTGTTGCTTTGTGGGGCGCGCGCTCGCCTCACGACATTTATTTAGCCACCGACGTACCGTTCTAACGACTTGTCTTGACACAGGACTAAAGAGGACGACCAACTTATGAATTCAATAGTTGATAGAATAAGTAGACTCAACTGACGATATCGTGAATAGGTTCTCTCAGAATCTCTCTTAATATATTTTTTGGTTCACACCGTTTGTGTTCTTTAAATAACCATGTCGTTTGCTGATAACGACGTAGATTTAGAAGCACAATTACCATATTCGGATTCACCTGAATTCGATAGACTTTCTGAAACAGTGGCAACTGGATTATTTGATATTAATTCAAATATTGTAACTCTTCAAAGGTTATTACGGGGATTAGATAAACCTAATGCTTCTATTGCCACAGAAGAACGAGCTGTACAACTTGCTGATAGTACTAGAGAAAAATTCAAAGGATTAAGTAACTCAATAAAATCTATTCAGTCATGGCCTGATTGTGCACCTCCTCAAAGATTTACTCAACAAAAGTTATCTCGTGAATTTGGTAATGCTCTAGGTGAATTTCAACATATTCAAAGAGATCTTGCTCAAAGGCAACGGTCTTCTATAATACAAGCTAAAACAAATATAGCTTCATCATCTGGTTTACATCCTGATGATATTGATCAAGGAGATTATCATGATAATGAAGAACATGTTTCGGATCAGCAGCATCAACAACAGTTAGAACCACCACAACTGAGTCAAACTACGCAACTGTTAGTTGAGAGTGACAATGAACTCAGTCAAGATGAACTAGAATATCAACAGAATCTAATCAGTGAAAGAGAGCTAGAAATCCAAGGAATAGAACAGGGAATCGAAGAGTTGAATGAGATCTTCACAGATTTGAGCACAATAGTAACAGAGCAGGGAACAATCATAGGTAAGTTCTTTTGGCTGTGGCGGGGGGAAACTGGCGGTTGAGGGGAAAAATCCAGACATTGTTTCGCCCGATTTTTTCTATTTTATACTAATTATTTCAGATAACATTGAAGCCAATATTTATAATGTGGCACAATCAACAAGGGATGCCTCTACACAGTTGACGAAGGCAGCAAGATATCAAAGGAATTCTCGTGGTCGAGCTATGTGTTTACTTCTAATCCTGGTTATTATCCTAATAGTAATCTTACTTGGGGTAAGTAAATGATTTGAACTTTCTTTTCTTAATTGGATGATTTCTAACTCAATATAGATCTTTGTGGGTTGAACAGAGCATGATAGCAAATGAATAACGATTCTTACTTTAGTTATATATGACTACTTGATGGTATTAGCATTAAATACAATATTTTCATTACAGACACGCCTCTGAAAAATAAAGCTGTCCAGAGGTCCCTAACGTACAGAGCTGCACAACCCCTAGTCTCTGAGATGTAAACGATATCACAAAGCAGCTCGCTCAGAACTAGCTGAGTTTAGATTTCGGTACCATTATATGTGAATCGAACCTTTCGGCTCCAGCTCCCGGTCCCAGAAAAGTTCTGTAGCAAAACTGTATTAACACTGTTCGAGGTCCAGGCTGTCGGCTTCTAGAGAACCGAGCTGCTACTTAACTCTTAATACCGAGACCCAAGCTGTCCGAGGCCTGGAACATCTCAGTCCTATTCGAGTTCGGAACACGCTATCCGAACTGCATAATCAGCTGCAAGCTGCAGGGTCCGGTCTTGAACGCTAACTAATCCATGATTTCATCGGGAGAAGAACGAAACCAATTATCTCTGCTCATGGAGACAGCCCAGACGCCTAGAAGTTATATGTACTAAACCTCGAGCGAAGTGAGAAACAAGATCTGGGGCAGCGCCCAAGCAGGAACTAACGGTTGTTGACGGGATCGGCAATTCTCGGGCGTACCCCCTGGCCAACCTCTGTTGTGTGTGTTTGACTCTATTATTTCTTTGATAATCGGCTTTCCCTCAATGATTCAGGGTGAAAACTCCTGGTGTATATTATTATTATATAGGATAACTAATTACTGACCACAGGAATTTTTCTCTCATTAGTCATACGAGAATGAGTAATAATGCCCGACAAATGAGAATACGAGGTGGCATGGAATGAGGTGGAAGACTCTGAAAACCTTCAACCAGGAGATTCCAGGAATTGAGATAAGTTCCAATATAAAAAAGATGAAAGATCCTAAGATTAGACACAAGAAATCGCACACTTTCTCATTCTGGCTTAAATTGATCTCGAATAATAATAATATCTTGTTATTTAAATATTCTTATATCGATTGATCTACCAATCCGGATTAGACTCTAATCCTGCATGATAATATCTCGCTTCCATCATTTGGGCAGCTTTATCTCCGGTAAGTCATATTCTTTCAGCAATTTCCGAAACATCTCTTCTCAGCATTTACAAAACCAATTGCAATCAAATCAGTTGAATAGATTCAAAGTTGAAACAATGGCTGAATTGAATCAAACAAACGTTATTACTCCTCGGTTTGAGAAACTCTTCAAACATATTGAATCGGAGTTTCAAAAAACAAATATTGGTGAAGATAAATGGTACATTCTCGCAACGGCTACGCTGACTGCCAGTCCAGATCCTGAGTCTATGCAACATCTGTATCTTTATCTAGTCAACCAACCGAAATATTCTACCTCAAACGCACGAAAAGCACTTGTTCGCCGACTACGGGAAGCATTATTCAAAAGTGTTCCTCTAATAGGTGTTTGTAAACCGTTAGAAGCCATCATAGCAATTGGCAAGGTGGAAAAAGAAGAAGATAAAGACTACACTACTACTAGAGAAAATTGGCAGTGTGATGAAGCCAATCATGAACGTGGGGTGAATTGGTTCAATAAACTCTACAACCAAAATGCAACCAGTACTTTGGATCTGTTTGCAGCCCATAAAGATTTTGCTTGGTTATCTATGGAGATCACCTATGGACTGTATCTATCTGATCGTCAGAATCTCGATGATGTAGACACTCAAATGGTTGTTCTTCCAGCTATCATGAGTCAGAATCTCCCTAATGAGACTCGTTGGCATATCAGAGGGACCAGAAGAATAGGTATTTCTAAACCTGATGTCGAAATCATTTACGAATGTATCAAGACAGTTTCAAAATTCTTCGGTTTCAATTTGGATAGAGTACCAACTGTTGAAGATGTAGAACAGGATATTTAAATATAGAATTCATTGATATATACCACCTCTTGTTTTGCCTCCGGCGGCTGGGGGCCAAGCCCCCAGACCCCCTAGTTCTCGTTTCACACCACCCCCTAGCTCTCGCCAAGTGAGCTAAGCTAGAATTAAGCGAGAGCCAGGGTCTGGGCCCCAGCCGCCGGAAGCATCAGGACCCGTCCTGGTCATGAAACCTTAGCATTTGATTGTCGTTTGTGCCCATTGTCTTGCTCTGCTCGAATCATCTTCCAAATACGGCTGAGGTTCCCCAGTCTAAATTATGGTTCCTATCTAGTTTTAGCCTTTAGGTTAGTGCAATTACGTAGTGTGGGTATATTAATTTTATTTCTTTATCTCACATTAGTTCAAGAATGAAGTTGCATTATCATAAATGGCCTTGTTTTGGGACGATTCTCGAGCGTAGCGAGAGCTAGGGGTCTGGGGCTACGCCCCAGCCGCCGGAGGCAAAAAATGGGAACCGAAGAAGTGACTCGATAAATCGGTTTATTTCCCCAACGCCTCGAATTTGGGTTTTTCCTTTGTTTATATTTAATTGCGGCAAGGGCTATATCCAAGGTTGTATATAGCTTAAGGTACTATTTAACCTTTTTGAGAATAAACTAACTAAGTAACTGGTTTAAATTTTTTATCCCCTCTCTCATCTCCCCTCGTCAAATTCTCCAACTCCCCAACTCCCCGACTCCCCGACCCCTCGACTTTCCCCTCTCCTCCCTCCCTCCTCCCCTTCCCTGTCATTGGTTCAATTCATTCTTCAAAATGAATTGATTTTATTCTGTTCTTTTTTGGTGTGATTTGATATCCGTGGGTGTGGGTAGAAAATTAAAGATGGGCAGTATGCATCAGCAGCTGAGTTGCATTAGAGTACATATCAATCGCGATGAGCCGGGGGGGCCGGGACCGGGATCGGGGTCAGATTCTGCCTGCCTGCCCATGTTAACTTATTTTTTCAGTACAAAGTTAAATTAACTACTGACTAAAATAAACTAACCTTAGTTATCTGTAACTCTTGTTCAGTAACGATTCTCCATCCAGATTGATACAGTACAATTGGGTTAGTTGGCAAACGGACACACTGGGTTAACTTGTGACCGGGTTAACTTACGACCGGGTTTAACATATTACTGCGTGCGGTACGCGTTTGCACGCACTGTACACGGGTAAATTTAGATACATATATACAATACGTAACTCCCACACCCACCTCGATGGAATACCGACCTACCGACCGACCGACCGACCGCGGTCTGAAAGAACCCGAGCCGCACAGATTCATGTTATCTCATCGAATCGTTCCCCTATAAATAACAATTTTTGATTTCTTCTGTACATAACTACAATGCGGTAACTTACGGACCACTTTTGGTGGTGATTGGCATTTGTTACTACTAATGTAGGTTAAACATTTACCGGTTGGTATAGGTACCTTATACAGTAGAATATAAGACCTGGGGACAGCAGTTGTAGTAGTAGTGTTAAAAAACCCTTGTCGTCTAACAGACAACGGGGTTTAAACTTCTTTTATTTATTTTAAAAGATAGGATTTAAATTTGAACTTTGGAAGAAGAAAAGATTAGAAGGTGTTTGGTTTGCCACTAATTAATTAATTAGTTCTACTACTATCAATATATAAGGTGCTGCTGCAGTGTTGTAAGTTACGACATTTGTTAGTTACGACATTTGTTGATTGTTTGATTGATTATTACTTCTATTGACTGTTTTGATCATTCAATATTGATAACTGGTGTTTGAAGTTTATGAAGTAATATTAACAATCATAATAAGTTTGATTCAAGATCAGATATAATATTACAACCTGGTTCTTTGTTACAGTATATTTCTGTTCTCTTACTGGAACCTACCTATTTTTGGTCTATAAAAACATTTCCGACAAGAGATAAAGAAACGATAACCACGACTATAACGACTACTACAACGAATACTACAACGACTATAACGACTACTATACCACCCATAACTTACGATTAACTATTCAGATCAAGATTCAGATCGGATATCGGATATTTACGGAGATCATACATACAGATCCGCAACTCCAACTTTATTCTTCCCCACCTTATATAATCCGGTTTTAAAGGTATCTTTCTCTATTATTTATTATTATTATTTTCCTTTAGGCTTTTCACAAAATGTCACCACCACCACCAAATTCCGCTTCTTTATTCTTACCATCTCTTGCCCATCGTCATCATAATAAAGAGCAACAAGATTCATCTGGTGTTAATGATGCCACCCCTCCTCGTGCTCTTCCTTCACCTCCTAATAACGAAGAAGATTGTGCTATAGCTCGTGGTTTAACTCATTCTGTGTTTTCTTTCTTAACCGCAACTGCTCGTGCTCAATCTAAACGATTTGATGAATTTGATGATGATGTTGATGAGGATTATGGCGATGATGGTGAGGATTATGAAGATGATGATACTTTAAGTATACCTCCAAGGTCTGGTACTGCAACACCTGATCTTCGTCCTAGTACACCAACTGGTACTTCTACTCGTGGTACTACTCATCGTCGAAAGCATGTTAAGATTCCACTTCGTAATAACACCACTTCATCTTCCAGTGCTAACAGTACTGAAAGTGAAGATAATGCTGATCAATTGAGCCCATCACTTATGAGTCCGGTATTGACTCCTTCTGAAACTCCTGCTGAAGATGTCCCTGCTATTGCTGACTCTGGTCCTGATAAGTCTGCTACTGAAGTCAACCCAGCTGATTCTTCCAAGTCTGATACAAAGGATATCACTGGAGAAGTGGCCCATACTGGACCTTGTCAATTATCTGCCAGTGTGCATTCCATTATAGTAGACAAGGCTGCTTCTCCTTCTGTACATTTTGGCTCCTCTAAAGATCATCATATGGTGGAATCTTCCGTGTCCAAAAAGTCTGCTAAAGTACAAGCATCTAGAGCAATTGCTCTTACTGATAAACTTCGTCAACAGTTAGGTGTTGATCCAGATGATGTTTTAATAGGAGGTGAGTACCCGACGCCCTGTTTCGATTCTCGAGGGGCTACAGTTGCCAGAGGCAATTCCCCAAGATAAGAATTTCTCTAATCTAACTAAATAGATTATCCATGTTGGCTGTTGAAAGATATTCTACTACAAGGCCATTTGTATTTGACAAGTCGCCATGCCTGTTTCTTTGCATATTTGCCTCGTAATCAATCTGCTACGATAAAAAGTGGTTCTCTGAGGAAGAAATCTCGCAAGACTCCATCTTACTCTAGATTTTGGTTTCTACTAAGGAATGATTCGTTTTCGTATTACACAAGTTCTACAGATTTATATTTTCCTGCTGGAACTATTGATCTCAGATATGCCATTAAGGCTGAAGTGACACCCGTTAACGGTGACAAATCCAAATCTGTGGCCTTCACTATTATCACTGAAACTCGTACTTATGCTTTCAAGGCTGATTCAGCAAAATCTGCCCATGAATGGGTTAAAGCTCTACAAAAGGAGATCTTTCGCAGTAGGAATGAAGGAGATAGTGTTAGGATTTCAATTCCCATCAGCAATATAATTGACCTTGAACAGAGTCCAATCATGAATCTCGCTGTGACTTTGAAAATCAGGGCTATTGATAATGATGAGACTTACGCTGTGGATGAGTATGTATTTGCCTTTTTCCACAAAGCGGCAGAAGTTGTTAGTGCAATTAAAGACCAGATGAAGGAGTTGGGTGTTTCGGGAATAGCTGCTGATGACGAAGTTAAAGCTCTCGAGTCATTCGATAGAGATGATAAAGATCTTGCCAGTAGATCAAGTTCTTTGTTTCTAAGTGCTGATACTGTACCAGTCAGGCCTGTTCTTAAGAAAAGTGGGTCCTCTTTAAGATCCGCCGCAACCGTTTCAAAGAATGCTGCACTTAGTTCGATTGATAGTTTTAAGAGGAGTACTTCGCCAGGATTGATAACAAGAAAAGTGAAAAGTTTTTTCGCTGATGAGGAACAGCCGATCAGTGGTGGAACTGAGGCAGTAAAAAGAGGCAGAGAAGGAGGAGATGCTGGTGTTTCTGCTCGTGACGTTTCCTCGACTCCTTCATCTCCTAATCTTCTACCTCATGTTGAAGGCACCACGTCTCCTCCATTATCACCGACTGTTATGACTCTTCGACAATCACCCTTTGGTTCTCCTCTCCCTTCGAACTCTGGCTCACGAACCTCTTCTCCCCATCGTGTAGATGTTCCTGCTGATCCGCTTGCGTCTGCTGCTGCTCGTACTGCACTTAGAGGTGCTGAAAGACATAAAAAATTGCATCATCGAGAGTCTGTAGTGGATTCAACTGAAGGTACTTCTGCAACTACCAGTTCTAGTGAATACGACTTCCTTTCTATCAGTGAATCATCAAATCAACAACCAATAGTTGAGCAGAAAAGGAAAAAACCTGCCGCTAGTACCAATATTGTAAATAAAGTCACTGATATGTGGGGAGGTGGTCGTAAACATTTCCATGACCCCAGTCATGGTGATGGCTTTCGTGACTCTCGCCATCTTGTCTCTGAGGAAGACGGTCAAGAAAGCAATGAACGTTTCAGAGCTCATTTCTCTCTGGGAGAAAGTGACAATTTGGTTGCAACTTATTATTGTCATATTCAGAAGTCAATACCCATGTACGGTAAAATGTATCTCAGTAATGAACACTTATGTTTCAGAAGCCTTTTGCCAGGAACGAATACCAAGATGATATTGCCTCTTGTAGATATTGAGAACGTAACAAAGGAAAAGGGATTTAGGTTTGGTTATTCTGGATTAGTAATTGTAGTTCAGGCCCATGAAGAAATTTTCTTTGAATTTGGTGTTAGTTCGAATCGAGATGATTGTGAAATTATGGTCCTTAAACAGGCTGATAGAGCCAAGAAAAATAAGGAGCTGAGGGAATCCGGTGGTGATAGCAGCACCAGTAGTGGTGTTATTAGTAGTAGTGGAGGGCTTCGTTCGGCTAGGTTATGTACTTATGAAGATGCACTTAAGACTGAGATGAATGTAACGATCCCTCCTATGATTATTGACCATGATGCTGCAGACACTTCGCCTGAATTTTTCTTGGGCAAACGTGTCAAAGAAAGTTTGAAATTTACTTTATTGACTATAGGTTCACGCGGTGATGTTCAACCTTATATTGCCCTTGGTAAGGGCTTGATGAAAGAGGGCCATACGGTTAGAATTGCTACACATCTCGAGTTCAAGCCGTGGATTGAGAAACATGGTATTGAATTTGCTGAGGTTGCTGGTGATCCAGCTGCATTAATGCAGATAATGATTGAGCATGGTATGTTTTCTGTATCTTTCCTAAGAGAAGCGGCTGCTCGATTCCGAGATTGGATTGATGAACTATTGACTACTGCATGGGATGCCTGCCAAGGTTCAGATGTACTCATTGAAAGTCCTAGTGCCATGGCAGGCATACATATAGCAGAAGCGTTAAGAATTCCTTATATGCGTGCGTTTACGATGCCATGGACTAGAACAAGGGCTTATCCACATGCTTTCATTGTGCCTGAACAGAAAATGGGTGGATCATATAATTATTTGACTTACGTTATGTTTGACAATCTTTTCTGGCAGGGAATTTCGGGTCAGGTTAACCGTTGGAGGAAGAAAGATTTACATCTGCCTCGAACAAATTTGGACTTATTAAAACAGACACAGGTTCCTTTCATGTATAATGTCAGTCCAAGCATTTTGATACCGCCTGTGGATTTCCCGGATTGGATCAAAGTTACTGGTTACTGGTTTTTAGATGAAGGTACTGATGATTACAAACCTCCTGATGGTCTGACAGAATTCATCGCCAAAGCGCGTGCTGACAATGCCAAGTTAGTTTATATTGGATTTGGGTCGATTGTAGTATCAAATCCTAAAGAGTTGACTAAAGCTGTAGTAGCTTCAGTTCAGAAAGCTGGTGTTAGATGTATCCTTTCCAAGGGTTGGTCGGATAGATTAGGTAAAGGTGATGCTTCTGTCCCTGAAATTGAACTCCCGCCTGAAATCTTTCAGATTCAAGCTGCTCCTCATGATTGGTTATTTCCACAGATGGATGCTGCTGTTCACCATGGTGGTTCTGGTACGACGGGAGCTAGCTTACGAGCCGGTTTACCTACTATTGTCAAACCTTTCTTTGGTGATCAATTTTTCTATGCTGGAAGAGTTGAGGACTTGGGTGCAGGTGTTCATCTGAGGAAATTAACAGTCAGCCAGTTCTCAAAGGCATTGTGGGAGGTGACTCATAATGAACGGATTATTTCTAAAGCTGCTGATATTGGAAGACGGATCCGAGCTGAGTCTGGTGTGGAGACTGCTATCCAAACTATTTATACTGAGCTTGATTATGCTCGAGGTTTGATTAAAGATCCTTCTGTTGCTGTACCTAGAAGGATGCCGACGTTGATGGATGTTGCTGGATTGCCCGGGAAGTTAGTTCAAAGAGTGCCAACACTGTCAGGACGTTCAGAAACGCCAAGTATTCCAGCAACTCCACAATCACAAAAGGATTCGGATCCATCAAGCCCACATGAAGAGGACTCACATACTGATGGTTCATGGACTGTAGTTGATAGTTGATTATTTTTGTTGTTTGTTTTATATGTTTCTCCGGTTCACGATTATATGATATTTTCTTTCCTTTGTAAGCAATTACAGACTGTACTAAAATCTTAATGATAAGTTGATTAATGATGATAATAGGATTATTTTAATTTATAATGAACATATATTACTGACATGAGGAGGTTCTAGTCGACAATCTGAGCTTGTCGACTATACATAACGTAGGGTTTCTAACTGTTCTAGAGTCTCAGGATTGAGAACAGCTGAAACTCCTGAGAGAGGCGGGTCAATAAACAAACAGATATCTTCCGAAAGAAACCACTCTATTGAATGCGATGAAAATAAAAATTAAATAAAATACATATATCGTCACTGGTAAACTTAAAATACCAAGCAGATGACAGGTGCCCCAGGTAGTTAACCTTCCTCCTATGCGAAATGAATTCCTACTTTATGAAATGCATAGAGTAATTTCAAGAAATCAGTTTCATCACACTTGCCAGATCGTTTTTCACCCATCTCAGTTTGCTCAAGTACTCGTGCAATTTTACGAGCTACTACAGCAGAATGCCCGGATGATGATCCCTTTCGTTTTAATTCTGGTTCATCATCTACTTCCATCGACACGTCATTAGTTTCTCCAGTTTCATTAGCAGCTTCTAAATCATCAGGAGTGGGTCCATACTCAGATAAATAAGCCCGATAGTTTTTCTCTAAAATGGCCATAACTTGAGATGATTTAAATCCAGCAGCAATAGTTCGATTTTTTCGTACAAAACATATACGTAATAAACCATCCCATTCATTAAAATCTACTGCAGGACGAGGCTGTTTAATTTCTATTCTAACAACCGACGATTCAACTTGTGGAGGAGGTCGGAAATTATTTCGTCCAACCTTCATAATATGAGTTACTTTAGCCCACATTTGGACATTAACTGATAAACGACAATATAAGGAAGCTCCTGGACGAGCTAATAATCTTAATGCAAACTCTCTTTGAAACATAAGAATCGATACTCGAGGAGGTCTTGGTTGATTTAATAATTTGAATACTAAAGGTGAAGAAATCTGATAAGGAGTATTTGAAATGCAAACATCAAAATATGGTAATTCGGTTTTAATACAATCACCAAGCATGATTTCTAATTTCTTCTGTTCTGGTTTACCTTGAACACGTTTTGTAAGTTCCGCAGCCATACGAGGATCCATTTCTACTGCTATCACTCTACGAGCTTTTTCCAAGATCCTAACTGTAAGATTACCAGTACCGGGACCAACTTCTAAAACCACATCTGATGGTTGTATATCTGCCTTATCTACGATACCTTGAGCCACAAGAGGATTTTTCAAGATATGTTGACCTAAATCAGTATTCATTTTGAATACTGATGTTTTAGCAGCTGATTCACCGCCATTAGAGCTAGTATTTCCACCATGTGGTGGTCTTGCTGATGCTATTTTACCCATATTTTTATTGATGAATGAAAGAGATCAAATTAATAGAGATCAAAATTCAGTCTAGCAAGTGAGGAATCGAATCAAAAAATCAGAATCAATCATCTTCCTTCAATCAATATTTTTTTTTGGAGATAAAAAGTTTATTGTCCAAATTTTTTTATAAGAATAATAGTTTTTATCAGATAAATATCATCACTCAAATATTTCTTTATAAGAATAATGTTTATAAGAATAAATGCTTTCACCAGATAAAGTTTATCACGAAAATGTTTTGTTATAAGAATATATTCTGCTTATCTTGACAATATTGATCGATTATATAATATGTATGAATATTTTGTTTCTGTTCAGTCAAGAAATCTGATTTAACTCCAAATATTTCAATGATCGAAACTGTTAATGATAAGAGGTAGTTTTATTAAGTTGTGAAGGTTATTAAAGATGGCAACTAATCCGAAAGTTCCTCCAAGACTTGGTAATGAATTGAGGTTTGTGATTTAGTAGAAGATTTTTAGTTCTGTTTGGGTCTTTTTGACTGACATATTATTATATAGTGTTAAGCTATTGTTTATAGCTGTTCCTTTATTATTAGTATCATCTGTGGGTTTATACAAACGAGGTAGGTGTAGAAAGAGCAATGATAAGTTCAGAGGCCATGCTAACAACCGTCAGTAATTCTAGGAGAAGAGAGGCGGAAACAACTTGGAGAATTCACTCCTGATGGAGGGTTACGCATGTTTGATGAGGTAGAGAAGGCTAAACGAGATCATGAGACTATTGCTTCAAAGATGTTTGGTCCCGAGAATAAAGCGGCTACAGGATGGTTTTCAGGGAGAGGAGATAAAGATTGAAGATGATGAAGTTGACTTCTTATTTGCTAGTCAGGACACTCCTCGGACTCTTTGGTAGTAGTGGTATACGCTCGAATAGGACAACCGCCAGAGACCTTGACCCTCAGGTATTGGTAACAATAAGAAGAAATCATATGCATATTGTATATATATTTATAACTGTAAATAGGAATATCGATATTAAATAGAGATCGAAAGTTTTAATGGGTTTCATAATTCGTGGTGCATATATCCTTATCTCCAAGGAGGTCGCGAAGGTATAGGAGGAACTATCCGTGAACTACTAGCAGGACGACGGATTTCACTTGGAGTTATGCTTCTACGGCTATTTCCAGTACTATTAGTGCTGTTTAAAGTATTTGTTGATGTCATTTTATGCAATTGTCCTGGTAGACTGACTTTTCTATCTACAGGGCGGAATGGTTCCTTCATTCCGATAACAGATTGTCGACCTGATGATAATGAATAATTATTGATTGTTGAGCTAGATGCACGCCGATTCAATACTCTGCTGGGAGTTGCTTGTGATGCTGATGGATGATGGACTGGTGTAGAATTCAGAGATGGAATAGATTCCAAGCGAGACGAAGGGCGACGTACGCCTGTCAAAGGAGTTGTTCCCAATAGTGTTCCGCTTGCCATTTCTAATCTTGAAGAAACTCTTCTTCCTCCTACTCCAACATCACTTAATCGGGATGAAGGACGAGGAATTTTACTAGGCGTTTGTTGTTCAATAAGAGGAGTTGTTGGAAGAGGAGGTGGTGGTGGTACTAGCGGTGCTGCTGAATGCATACCAAAATATGGTTGATGATGCTCAAATCTAGAAGATGAGCGTGATATAGGCTGTTGTTGAGGGGGGGTACCAAAAGACAACCTTGATACTGAAGATGTTCGTCGATCTGGAGATAATACTGGAATTTGAGATTGTGGTTTAGCTAGATGGGGTAGAGGCTGAAATGAAATCTGAGGTGAAGATGATTGACTGGGTTTGGAATTACGAATTTTAGAAACTACGATGCTATTGCCTCCAGAATCAGGACTCCGTTCATAATTCGCCACGCCAGGACTATTAAAGTGAAATGGTGACTGCAAGATGTTACTAGAAGCTGAAACGTTCTTTGCTGGGGGAGTTGACACTTGTGGACTGGATGAAGAAGAAGAAGAGGTGTTATTGGTTGTAATCGAAGATATACTGCTGGCAATTGACGACGTAATACTATTGATAGAAGATGTGCTACTACCAACCGTATGGTTTGACAACGATTCACCTCGTTTTCTAGTGGTGGTGGATGTGGGAAACTTAATGGCTAGACCACGTATTGGACAGATCTCAGTAGAAGCTGAGGTCATTGCTATTGTGGGTTCGTAAAATGTTGATGATACTGAATTGTTGAAATGATGTGATGATTTTTTCTCAGTTTCTTGCGTAGGTGATGATGATGTAGGAGATGAAGGCGAAATAGTTTGAAAATCAATCTCATTACTATTGCTTATTAATGATGGGAAATCATCATTATCACTACCTGTACCACGACCAGAACAAGGACTTTCAGTTAAAGTTGCTCGCTTTTCTGCTAACACTAATAACGAATTCCATTGACGATGTAATGCAGCTTGAACAGAATACATTTCACTGGTTACGGAGAATTTATCACGAATGGCCCTATCAATAATAGCAATATGACGAGCAATTGCGGGCATTAAATAACCATTTTTAGTAGCACATCTATCCATTCTAGCTCGATCAATTTTATCACCTTGTCGAGCCTTCTGTTGTTCAGTACTGATTATATTGAGATTTTCTTGCAAAGTATTCAACATTTCAATTGCCTTTTGACCAGTAATGCGAAATATTGTCTTCCATCGTTCTTCACCTAATTGCTTTTCTAAAGTTTGAACATCTATATTAACCACTCTAAATTTTTCCACCAATTCTTTATGCTTTTTATGAAGAGTAGAGATGGAAGAAGGGAAGACCTTGGCAGCTTTCTGACTGTAATGGTCAATACGTAAAGGAACAAAATCAAGACTTGCTTTCAGTGGTTTCATTCGAGCACTAACTTCTAAAAAACTTCTATTGATCTCTCTTTCAGTTTCTGATAAACTGGGAAGTTTTATTCGACCCATAAAGGGGCTTTCATCCATTACAGTTGTTAAAGTATCAATGTCAATTATTTCCGATAGTGAAGAAGATGATGAAGAAGATGAATCAAGCTTGGAATGAAGTTTTTCTTGGATTTCGAAAACCAGGTTACCGCATCTTTCAATCTCATCACTAACTTCAGTTAGAATTTGTTCATATAAATCCTTCCATTCAGTAGAAACATCTACTTGAAGACGAAGGTATCTAACAAGATCAAGTATTTCATGCCATTCTTTAATAGCTCTTTCAATTTTGTTAATAATAGGGATATATAATTTCGGATCCGTAGAGTGTTGATCTGATTCCTTTGAAATGTCATTACCAACACCGCCGTCATTCTTTGTCGATTCTAAAATCGTCATCATTTGAGTCATAATATCACCAGCTCGAAGAATTGTAGAACCAACATCAGAGACGGCCTGCCGTCCTTGATAAATCCATTCAACATTATCTTCAGCATCCAGCCCACTTAAAACGGCCCTGCCAGTTTTGAAATAATCCAGAACTCTGTCTACAGAGTTTGAGATTTGGTCTAGAATTTTGGGAGAAGAAGAAGAAGATTCATTAGAACAGATATTAACTCCTTTATCAGTCAATGGACCCGTATCAGAATCGGTAGTATTAGAACCCCTACCAATTGCACCTCCACCAGTTCTTCCTGCTAAAGCCTCTATCTCTTCAGAACTAGGTAATGGAATTGATATTAGTCGAGAGAGTTGATCTACAAATGGTGCTCTTGTAATAGAAGCTGCACTACGAGAACGTATTGTATCATTTTCCATATTGAAAGAGACTTAGTATATTTTATTATTTGCGAATTCCAGAATCCATATGCGAAACCAAAATAAAATAAATAGCGTCAATAAATAATAGCAATAGAGCTTGGAAGTGTATTTTGACGAAACCACTAATCCTGACGAAACCAAAACTGTCACTCAATAATAAATATAAAACAGAACAGAAACAATCATGATACAAATAAAAAGTATAATGCTAAGTTAAACTAACTGTGGGTTAACGTTAACCAGTATCTCTCTTGCTTCTTCCACTTGTCTTAAACTTTCATCTCTCTCTCTATTTTGAAGCAGCTTGCCCTTCCCCTTCCCCTTTAAATGTGATGCAGGTATCTATTTTAGGAGTTTGTTTTTTTGGGTGAGAGTTTTGTGTGTGTTTATGCACGAGTTGGCCTGCGTGACCGAGGATTTCAGCGCGGCTGGCTTGTTTAGTTTCGATTGGAATGCTGTGAGCCGCAAATGTGATTGATTATGTTATGGTAAGTTAACCCCTTTTCGGCAAACTAACAACAAGATCTATCAACTTGTAATTTTGGATTTTTAGTGGGAAAAACTGATGTATCATCATTATGAATAAAATGAGATGAGATCTAACTGAAACTTGATCGACTGGAAAAGAGTCTTGTATGGGTTTTTCTGGCCCGTCTGTCTGGTGTTTGTAGGGCTGAGCTGCAGCAATGGCCCTAGCTCAGGATACACTCAGGGTGCACAGGTACTTTTCTTGCAATCCATTTAAATATATAGTAAAGTAATGTATAAAGGATAAAGGATAAGTGTATGTACTACTGTTGACCGATGATAACGTTAGTATATAAAGGATGGGTGTACTAGCGTATACCGATAATAAATTATATACTTCCTATGACACGCATTTGAACGTTCGTAGAGGTATAACGATATGCATGATATGAGTTGGCAGCATTTTTATTTGGGCAGATATATGTAACTTTGTGACTATTTTATAAGCAATAATAATATGTGTTCAGAAGCGAATTGATCGCCCTGCACAGGTATAAAGTACCTGTCACACTTGCATCTTGCCAGTGTGAATGATATGATCTATCTCATTGACTAAAGACTAAAAACAGCTAAGGACCGACCATTGACTTTCAACAAGAGCCAAGCACCCAAGCACCGGCACTGGCTGCAGCCACCAGAAGCAAGTTAAACATCACTATTTTTAGAGTCTGTTTTCTAAGTCAATGGTAATAATTCACACATTATTGTAACAACCTTCACACCGCCTTGTTCCAATTATAAGTTTCAGTTTAACTCTGATACAAATCCCTCGGAATTTAAAACAGATAGATGAAATATTTTCGTTGATCATAGTACACTCCGCTTGATATTCGGAAATGATTGTTACTCCTGTTGTTATCAGGTACCGATCTGTAAAGATCGACAATGACCATTCTTAAATAGGTTGATCATCGCTGTTAAATACGGTCCAGCCGTGCGGCGGTATGAGGATCCTCCAGCAGACCGAGAGCTATGGGTCTTTAATGACGATGACTCAATTGAATCTAATGCAATATATTTTTCAACTACAACCTCTATACTATACATTCCCTTCTTTTCACCACCGAGTAATGTCCACATCTTCAGTTACCTTCTCAGCCTCACCAAAAACACTTGATTTACTAAGTTCCCCAATATCACTTTGTTCAAACCGACTCATAATATCAGGCAATTGTTCTTTTAGAAAATCTATAATCAGTTGATTTATTTCAGCAAATTCCAATAAAAAGGCATCATGTCCTTCGGGGGAATTGATTTTGGCCAACCTAGCATTCGGTATTGACGCTGCTAATCGTTCTTGTTCCGTAAATGTAAAAAGTCCATCTGATGAAATACCAATAACTAAAGTCGGTTGTTGAATAAGGGCTAGTGCTTCAGCAACATCATCAGTACGACCTCTAGAAACATCATGGGTATCTAATTTACGGGAGATTGCAATATAACAATTCGAATCAAATCTCTCAACAAATTTAGCTCCTTGATATCGCAAGTAACTCTGGGCAGTGAAATATGTTTGAGCTCGTTTAACTGGGTGGATATCTTTGTTCAATGATGTCAGACTATCAGATGAAGCACCAGCTGAAATCACTGGTGAAGAAGGATTACCTGGGGAACTGGAGTCAGATTCAAGTTCAGTGACAGTTAATCTCCTGCCTTGTCTATGACCATGATTATGAATTGCCCATCTTTCTTCTGAGGGTGTAGCAGGAGGACGTTCCGGTTCTAGAGATTTGGTAGTTTTATGTTTAACGGGATCAGGACGATTTCTGCCAAATCTTGACTCAAAACTATTTCGAGATCTATAAGTTAATAAGGCTGACATACGAGCTGCTCCCAATCCAACAGCTGGGGGATCAGTGAATTTATAATATCCATCCAAATATTTGGGATCACAGTATATAGATTGTCTTTGAGCTTCACCCCATGAAATGGCCCATGCGCTATGACAAGCACAAGTAGCCAATGGAATAATTGAACGGACATATTGGTGTCCAAAATATGCATATTCCAATACCAACATTCCTCCCATTGATCCACCGATAACCACTGCAATTTCTTTGACTCCAAGATCATCCAATAATAATTTCTGTAACCTAGCATCATCTTTAACCGTTGTTAAGGGGAATTCCGGACCATAGTATGTACCAGTATCTGGATTAATAGTACAAGGAGAAGCTGTACCATACGGAGATCCTAATGCATTTATACATATGATAAAGAACCTTTCAGGATCAAATGCTCTTCCTCTACCCATTAATGGGCCCCACCAATCACTGACGTCAGCAGAACCGGTCAAAGCATGACATATTACCATAACATTATCAGAATTTTTGTTAAGCTTCCCCCAAGTTTTATATGCTACAGGGACATCATGAAGAACTTCACCGGATTCCAGTACGAATTCTGGTACAATAGCTATATTTTGAGAATCAACCAATTTAGAAAAAGGATTTTCAGGTTGACTTGAAATACGTTCTATGATAGTTAGACCACGAACAAACAAAAGAACACTCTATTCACCAGTGTTTAGGTTCTGGAACCAGGAACACTTTCATCTCAGATCCTATTGTTCTTCACTCAAGTCCGAGATTAGTTCTTTCCACTCCAGTGATGTCTTCCAAACAGTACCAAGAGACAACAACCTGAAGCAAAGTCATACTATTCAATACATTTCATAAAACTCGTGAGAACAACTATAATAAAATATGATTTATATATCTTATCAGACTAACCATAAAAAAATTATTATGGCCTATCAGATCTTCATACTCGTATAGATGACTTAATTTTCACATTCTCCTGAATTCCTTATTAATGTCTGTATACATACCATATTTCTGCTTAGATGCAGAAATAGAAGCTAAATTCACCGATTCAGTCATCACCACTTCACACTTCTATCGATAATAAAGCAAATAAATCATTAAGGATGAAGATGAAGCACACAAAACCAAAATGGATATAAATGAAAAAAGGTTACTTTCTCGGTTGGCATTCGGTGATGTCTCTGATTTTGTCAAATTGCACGTGATAAGTGAAAAAAGCGCGAGCTCGAGCTCGCGTGCGTTCGCGCCGTGAAGTTCAGCCGTTCCTTTATCAACCTGACTCATTTTATGTACTCCGCGGACATCGACTTGATTTTCCGTTTGGTTCTGCCTCCGACGGGTAAGAGATGATTGGATCGGTCGATCGATCGACTTGATCGGAGTAGCTATGACAAGGAAGAGATCCTGGTGCAACACGATCTTAACATCTAGCGAAGCGAGCCATGGGGTCTGGGGCAACGCCCCAGCCGCCGGAGGCAGATCCCGCTGCCTATAGATATAGGGGAGCCGCACAAAGCCGCGTGAAGCTTCGTCTAACGTGGGCCTCGACCAGAAATATTTTTCGATGGCCATGATCTGGTGAAGCTTCAAGAACAATATTTAATGTGTTGATTGATTATGGTCATCTTGAATCAGAATATCCCACAGTCAAAGTGCTTTGTGACTATAACTTCTTCTGATGATGATCATGCAAATAAGCTTATTACAAGTCATAATGGTGCTAAATTGGTTAACTTAATTGTACCTCGGCAACGATTCGAGTCTCAAATCAATCAAATACTAATAGATCAAACTAATAATAATAATTCAATACATAGTTATAGATTAACTTGTAAATTGGCGAATTTCTTGAATCCAACTTTCATAGATAGGTTCATAAGGAAGAATAACGCGAATTGTCTCGTGATATCAGAAACAAAATTAGATCATCAGGATGTATTTGCTATAATAAATGGACAATTGATTCTCTCAATGACCAAAGATTTATATGAAAGAGCAGGTCTGATAGGTCAGAAGTCGAAATTAGTTCCATCTCGTTATATCATATCCTATGATTTACGAGATCCGGATTTCCTTGATAAATCATCTAACAGGAAAAAGAATGCCGCATATGAAAGATTGATATGGGCTACCGAAAACACAATAAGTTTCGAATTGAAATTCGCTTTCTCAATACAATCGGAATTATCTGAAGAAGAACGCAATCTTTTCTTTCCTAGAAGTACGAGTTTCATACATACAGTATTAGTTCCCGATATTCGTCATTATGATGGGGTAATTATCCCTAGGCTCTCAATTCCTGAAGAGATGACAACCAATTCATCTGTAGTAAAAGAAATTGTTCAAGAATGGGCCAGCAGCTGCTATGAATGGTCCTCCTTAGCATATTTAGAAACTCCGCAAATTTTGACCACCAACACTGTAGATTCTCATTTGTCATCGTATTCGGTTCTGGATCATGAAGATATTCCAGCCAATATTACAATTATTACCTGGAAAGGTGGTCCAATTTTTAATTCCTGGATTTCATCGCTTTGGAAAAGCATAAGTGCACGTAATGATACCAATGCCGATGATTGGGCAATTCTGAATGTCCATGGAATAGAAGATATCCCAATCGCATGGAATACAAAAGAACATACGTTTCTTGTGAGTGGTGAAAATCATTATTCAATTTCCGATCTCAAGAAGAACCCTCAGCAAGATCGTCAAGTTTTATGTCTCAAATTAGTCAGTGGCAAAGATCTTTAACTCCCATTTTGCCTCCGACAGCTAGCTCTCGCTACGCCCGAGATGTTGATAGATATTATATTTATATACAAACATAGTCATGGATCTAATCTATTTAATGTAATCCGTTTTCCTATTCTCTTCTTCTTTCTCCCTCTCCAATTGTTGATCGATTTCAATTAACGTTTCTTCCTTGTCCGCCTCCGTTTCCTCAGAAAGTTTCTCAAATCGATCTTCCTTTGCAGAGTGAGAGACATGGTCTGGCAAAATATCAGTCCGAGATCGTAACAATTGAGATAATGCACTAAAAGGATCAGAATATAATTCAATGAATTTGCCTTGTTCAGCTACAACCCCTCCTTGTCCTAGAACAATCACTTGATCACTTCGGCTAATTGTTGATAACCTATGTGCAATGGAAATAGTCGTGGATTTCTCTTTCATGAGATTGACCAAAGCTTCATTGACGGAAGCTTCTGACTCAGCATCTAAAGCAGAAGTAGCTTCGTCTAGTATAAGTATTGATGGTTTCTTAATCAAGGCTCTGGCAATAGCAATCCTTTGTTTTTGGCCACCACTCAACTGAGCACCCCGAGCACCAACCAATGTATCGAGACCATCGGGGAAATCAGAAATAAACGAACAATTCGCCTTCATAGCAGCACTAAAGATCTCTTCACGACTAGCACCAGGAACAGCATAAGCAATATTTTCTGCAATTGTACCGCTGAATAATACAGGCTCCTGTGAAACAACACCAACGTTTCTTCTAAGAGATTTCACACTAAGATCACGTAAATCTTGACCACCAATCGAAATCGAACCATTAAGAGGGTCATAGAATCTTAACAATAAAGATGAGATTGTAGATTTCCCTCCACCAGAGGGACCAACTATGCAAACATTACTGCCAGTAGGAATCTCGAAAGATAAGTTGCTAAAGATCGTCACAGCAGGCCGAGTAGGATAAGCGAATTTGACCTTATCAAAGCTAATTATACCATGAGGATTCTCCAATTTAGCACCCTTTGATGGATGAATTGATGGTTCTCTATCCATTATTTCAAATAATCGACTTGCCGCACCTGCTCCTTTCATCAATTCACTATAAAAATTACCTATACCACTAGCAGCCGACCCAGCATATGCAGTATACATTATATAACTAGTCAATTGGCCAAAAGTCAATGCTCCACTTGTGACCATATTAGCACCAATTGCTAAAAGTCCCATGAGAGCAAAATTACCAGTCAATTGAACCATAGAAAAAAAGGTTCCATTAGCAATTGCCTCTTGTTTAGCAATTCCAAACACTTCTCTAACTCTATCAGCATAAAGTCGTACTTCTTGAGCTTCCCCTACAAAAGATTGAGCAGTACGAACATTACTAAATCTTTCTTCAGAAACTTTGGTTAATGATCCCAAAGCAACTTGGAAATTCCTGGAAATCTGTCTGACTTTACGACCATAAAGCCAAGTACCAGCCAATACTGGTGGTAATACAAGCATTATTGTCCCTGTGAGCTCTAGAGAAATGTAACTCATCATAGCAACACCCATTACAGCACTTATAGTAGATCGAAGTCCATCAGCAATATTTTGAGTGACAGATTTCGATACTACATTGGCATCAGTAGTTAATCGAGAAATCAAATCTCCAACTCGATTAGCATCGAAGAATTCTGCATCTTGTGAAATAGTTTTCCGAAAAATTGACACTCTTAATTTCGAAACCAGTCTTTCTCCTATTACTCTAAGTAACACGGTTCGGCCGAAGATCGAAGCTGCTCCTACTAAAAAAAGACTACTCCATCCAAAGAAAAAATAGCTTGGTGGTAATCCAAAAATCTGCATGGTTTCCCCTGGAGCAGTGTTATTAACAGCATCTAAGATTTTGCCAATAACCCAAGGAAGTGTCAAAGTAACAGCAGAAGAAAGTAATAAAAGGGACATAGCAGCGGATAGAGGTTTTTTTTCTCCTCTAACTAAAGAGAATAACCGGAAGATTTCCCTTCTAGAATTAATATTGCCACCTGATGAATTTGTTTGATGTTGAGGTAATCTGGCAGCTAGATTTACTTGAGCTGCTTGTAGAGCACGTTCAGATTTTGCAAAATCTGTATTACCACTACTACCACTCTTTGCCGAGCTGGAATCGGTACTCTCTAACGGACTCACTTTATCTTTATCAAGGCCGGCCTTGGTAGCAAATGATCGAAATATACCATTGACACATCGTATATCACTTCCACCACTTCTAAGAATAATGTTATCATTAGACATCCATGAATTAGTTCTATTCGAGATTATATTTCTATTCAGTGATTGAGATCGATATGCCATTCTTTCCCTAGGTAGAACTGCTATACCAGTTAAATTCCTCTTAGCGGGGGTAATCATCCTCGTTATCGCTGTCATAGTCGTAGTCGTACTACGTACTAAAATCTTCTGATTCATTAATGAACACGTTGATAAGTTCGCTCCGGTAAAGGCACTGGTATTGCGCCATAACCTCATTGAGCTTCCGATTATCATATTGATTCCATAGCATGTGCACTTCACACACACCAATTACAACCAAAAATGCGAATGCCAAAAAATGCCAATATGTCCAATGGCGATATTATATATAACAATACTATACAATGATTCTCCACAGAGGCAACAGCTTATACAATTGATTATAAAGGTCTCTCTCTCTATTTCAACCTTAGCCAGTCAAAGATCTGATAACAATAAAAATGTTGAGTTGAATTTTCAGTCAGAGTCATAAACAATAATGACAAGTTATAAATAACTGTCAGATAGTATAAAGTGGGTTTCACCCTAACCTTATTATTACTGTGGTTTACTTTTATCGTGAAGTTCTCAGGTCTTGATCTTGTTCTCTTAATTATTACTCTATTTATATATCAATTGGTATTGTTTTCGTTGCTTCTGTGTCCAGGAGTTCTCCCTGTTGTGGAGATTGGAGGATTGCAAGATCATTTATGACGAGTTATAGTCCATTCGGGTGTGGTACCCCGGGCTCTCTGCCTCCGGAAGCTAGCTCTCACTTAGCTGGCGAGGTGAAATTAGAAGTCTGGACTCTCGAGCGAAGCGAGAGCTAGGGGTTTGGGGCAACGCCCCAACCGCCGGAGGCAATAGGGGGAGCTGCAGACTGAATCGGAGACTGAATTAGCATCTGTTCGCTCGCAGTCAGGATATGCTTCGGACACTGGTTCCAACTAGGAGAGGAGCCCATATTGAGAAAGGGTCAATTATAATGTATTTTGATTACACCATTACTTAATGGATATGTCAGAAAACCATTTAGTCAGTGGCAGGTTTAAGGCCGACAGTCAAATGCTCTGGTTCACTCTCTATTTATTGTTAGATAAACAAACATATTTTACAACAGACGAGGGCCGATTTGTCTCCGTTAATTGGAGATGTAGTCCTGTCTCTTTAACTTGTAGAGTATCTTATCTATCCAATTCACTTACGCTTTCCAGCTGTCCATCGAGCAGCACGGGTTTCAATTTGATCAATCTTTGAAAAAGCAACCCGTTTATCTTCTTTGAGAGCACGTCTTAATGTACGAGCAGCAATAGCGACGTATTTATTGAATCTATATTAAGTTAGCATTTGTCTATAATTCTAATTTCTTCCTAACTAAGAATCTATCCAATTCTCTTTTTCTTTCACACTTACGAAACTCCAGCAGGTTTAGCCATTTTGTATAAAGTTATATATCTATCCTTTTTTTAACTATGGTGTGAAATAGAAACACTATGCTACGTTTGATTGAGTTCGAGAGTTCACGAAATGATATTTCAAAAGGATTGGATTTTCCTACAGAAATTTCGACCAATCAAAAGTGGATAAGCCAAGAAGGTTAGGGTTTATTTTATTATAGCGGAAGTACTGTATTCAGATAACCGCCTATGAGATACAAACAAATCAAAATAATTCTTATAAAAAAAGATATATTTTTCTATTTTAAAAGGTATCTGTTCAATTAGAAGTTAGAATATGATATCAAGACAATTAGTTTTCTAAAATAATAAGTAGAACTGTGTTTTACATCATATTAATGGATTTTTCAAAGTCTCATAAAGGACTTTTCTATAAATGTCTCTATATGTAATAAAAACCTAACCCCGTGTGAATATAGACAGTTTAACTGCCAATAACTGGGGGTCATCAGAATCCTGAAATCAATCTATAATGACTTAAATCATATCTTCTAAATAATTAATAAAGTAGTAATTAGGTGATTGAGAAAAAGAATTTAAAAATGTTCCCAGAATTGATCATTTATGCCGTGTTAGTATGTTGGTAAACTTTCGGCCCAGACCCTAGCTCTCGCCTCTCACCTTTCGCACCTCTTGAGACAAGAACAGTTACGGGACCCGAGAGATTCTCGCAACGGGTCTGTGGAATCCCTCCAACCTTTGGTGGCATACTGGGGATTGTATTGATGTGTTTGACCCTATCTAATCTGATCTGATCTGATCTGATCTTATCAATAAGTAAGCCGCACTAACAAGCGGCTCAAAATTTAAAAAAATTATGCATGCCGAGGATGGATATGTCGCGAAGTATGAAAGACCTGAGGTAAGTCTTTTATATATCAGAACTATATTTCTCTGGCTTTATATTCCGATTTTCTTTCTCTCGTTATATATTCCAAAGATGGATACTATTGCTTTAAAACATAAAGCTGAAAAATCGGCCAAGAAACAAAAGAAGAGATCGTCGTCTGATCATGATGAGGATGATCATGATTCAGTAATATTATCACCATCAAATATATTAAAGAAAAAACCTAGACATTCACAATCAGGGTTGTTGGATTTTTATTGGAAATTGGCTAGTGATGATTCAAAAGAACGCCTTGAGGCTGCTGTAGGACTACTCAAAGGTCTTAATGAAGCCAATTCCGAAGACGATTGGAACTATGCCCTAGAACGTCTTGTTAGAGGACTTTCGAGTTCTCGTGGATCTGCTAGATTAGGGTTCTCTATGGCACTTAGTGAACTTCTCGTTGCTAGAATCTCTCATATTTCAGTGTGGGATTTCTTAGATATGATTAGTGAATATTTCCAGATCCCTTCAAATATCTCTGGACATGAAGAACGAGGTCTTAATTTCGGAACTCTATTTGCCTTGAGAACTCTTGCTCAAAGTCCTCTCATATTGAAAGATTCTACCACAATTCGGGAATTTGAAAGATTTGTAGATATCAGCCTGGATTTGGCAAGTAGGAAAGTATGGTTAAGAGAATCAGTATTTTTTTCACTTTCTGACTTACTTAATCGCTTACCAGGGAATAGCTTTTTCAGTGCTGATCAAGCAATTGAAATGACTTTAAAAAAGATCGATAATGATGGAATAAGTTTGACTTCTGAAGGAGTAGCTCTTTATTTATCATTAGATCCTGAATTAAGAGTCAAGTTTGCAACTGGAATAACTACTGGATGGAAACATGGTGATCCATTAGCTAAAGGCAATTTGCCTATATTAGCCAAGGCACTTAAAGAAGTTCCAACTGATAAAGAGGAATCATCCACGGCTAATTCCAAACAAAAAGGTAATTGGAAACCGAGTCTTCATTTTGTATGGAGGATTTTAATTAAGGAATTAAACCAGATTTCTTTTAATGATTCTGATTCTTCTGATGATTCTAACAAAACTTCCAAGAAAGACAAGAAGGATCATCACCAAAAAGACTCATTAGTAACCAAAAGAATATCTCTACAGGAATTCTGGAAAACTGTAGTTGATGAAGGATTCTTTGCAAATTCATCTTCCTCAGAAAGAAAATACTGGGGATTTGAAATTTTTAAATTGTTCTTGGAATATTCTGATAGTTCAAATGTCGAGATATTATTTACACACAATCTTATTCGCTGTCTAATTAATCAGTTGTCACAGCAGGATAGATTTCTTTATAAGGCCGCAAAAAGTGTCATCTCAGTAATCCAGGATATTACTACTAATAGGCCAGAAGTTTGCTTTGCAATTATTAATGGGCTACTTCAACGTGTGCCTAATTTTGATATTATCACAAAAACCAAAACTATTTCTAGTCTTATTCATATTGTACCTGCTGATGACCTTAGACAGCTGGTCGAGATATTTTCAAAAGTCTTTGTATTTCTAGATGAAACTGATGAAAAGGCTATTGATTTGCGAAGACAATGGGCCTTAGATAGTCTTCTGAATCTTGTGAAGACTCGACGTCATGAACAGGGGTCCTCTCTTTGGATTGAGGATATTATCAGTCTTCTGGTCAAATTTGGTTATTTCAAAGGAATGATTAAAGAAGCTGGAGGTGGTTCTGAAATTTCCCAAGCGACAATTGATCATTGTCACTCACGCCTCAATTCTGTGTTATCTCTGACGGTCGGAACTAGTAGAGATGATAAAAAATCATGGGCATTTTACGCCCTCAGCTCAATTTTAAGCCTTGAAGACGAATTCGGTAAAGAACTTAGAGCAGAATTCGAAGGTGATTTGTTGAAAGCTAAAAACAAGTCTATAAAAACCCTAGAGAAAATTAGAAAGAAAAGATCCAGTTCCAATCATGCTGATAGTGCAGAACTAGAAGCCTTTGAATTGTTGTTTTCGTTAGTGTTAATTCAGGTCTATTCTACCGATAGTGAGGCAGCTGGATTATTGGATGAACTTCAAATGTGTTATAATACAATCATTGGGAAATCTCGCAATCAGGAAGGAGATCATGAAGGAGCAATTGATGCCACGCAAGTTCTCACTGAAATTTTATTAAGTTTCCTTTCCCGGAGATCAGCATTACTGCGACGATTGTCTGAGACTGTTTGGAGTACGTTTACAAGTAAGATTACAAAAGGAAGTCTTCAATTACTTTTTGATATTCTTGAGACCAGTGAGAGCTCTCATGGCCAGGATGTTTTGTTCGATAATGATGAGGACGAGGATGAGGAAGATGATGAGGAACAGAATGAGGATGAAATGGATGTTGATAAGCAAGACAAAAATTCGGATGAAGATAGTCATAATGATAATGATAGCGATGATGATGATGATAATGATGATGATGATGATGATGATGATGATGACGAGGACGAAGAAGACGATGATAGTGATGATCTGGTTAAAGAAGTTGATCGACAAGCTCATAGTGCACTTGCTAAAGCTCTAGGGATTAATAAAGACGATGAAAATGAAGAATTATCCTCAGCAGATGAGGAAGATGATGATGACGAGTCTATGGATGATGAACAAATGATGGCGCTTGATGAGCAACTGGCCGGAATCTTCAGAGAACGTCAAAAAGCCCTTGCTGCTCATAAGACGCCAAACCAGAAGAAACAGGATGCTTTAGAAGCAAAACAGAACATGGTTCAGTTCAAGTCAAGAATTCTAGATCTATTAGAAATTTATATCAAAGCCGAGCCATCGAGTCCTCTGATTCTTAGTGCTATACCACCTTTACTTACCGTCATCAGAATAACAAAAGACAAGCCGTTAGGTGATAAAGCACATCAGTTGTTGAAGAATAAATTGTGTAAAGTTAAAGAGCTTCCTAGGATTTCAGAAAACGAAGTTGATCCAACTGTTGAAATTTTGTCAAATATTCATGCTCAGGCTAAGCGAAGTTCAAACAAACCGCATTCTTTGGCATGCAATCAAACTAGTGTATTTGTAACTAAGATTCTTTTATTACATGACAAGGCATTAGCTGATAGAATTGCGACTATCTATTCTTCAACGCTGTCCGAATGGATGAGAGTATCACATAGTAAGGCAACTCCGGCCATGTTCTTTGATTTGGTGAATTACATTGCATCTACAAAGAACCGGCACAGCAAGTAGGGGAAGAAGTTTCCTTCGATGTAAATAATTATAAATAGAAACCCATTGTATTTTAATCAAATGAATGATAGATATTTAACCCGAGCAAAGCAAGAAAACAAGGTCGGGGACAGCACCCCGATCGCTCGAGGCAAACTGGCTGGAAGCAAACTGGATTCCATTGTACCCTCAATTTAAATTTATTTCATTTTGAGTTTTTTGTCGTTCTCAATACGCTGATGAATAAGATAAATAGCTAGTTGGTTGTTTTCAGGAAGACCATTGATGAGAACCAATCGATCTGCTTTCCCAGGAGAAGGATCTGTCACTTTAATAAATGAGCCAGAAACACGACGAATGTCTTTAATCTGTGTCCCATTTTTACCAATAACAACGCCTACAACATCTTCCGGAACATAAACCTGTTGCTTAATTTCTTCATTAGGAGGAGCTCTCTGAGCTTCTACTTGAGCGTTATACAATGCAGCATTACCACTCACCAGTGGTGCAGAAGGACGGGGTTCAAATGAACGTACTGGAGGACGGCCATTACCACGATAAGGTCCACCACCTTCAGGTCCAGATCCAGGATAAGGACGAGGGTTATTAGAAGACGAATTAAAAGGAGGAGGAGGGCCACGTTCAAGAGGATATTGACCACCAGGAGGAGGACGTCCATAGGGATTGTCATAAACTAGCTGTGGTGGTATATGATGTAGGGAGGGAGGGGGGCCGCCATAGCCTTGTTCATATCCATCAAGATGGTGTGATGGTCTACCATATGGTGGCGACATTACAAGTGAAGGTGATATCATTGATCGCTGCCCCTGGTGCGGTTGCGGACGGAGAAAAGGATCGAAATACTGACCACCACCGTTCTCTATGCCATAATTACGACCGTTTCCGCCGTTATCGTTTCTGTTATCTCTACGGTATCTGTTAAATGGTATAATATCATTTGTAGCTATTTGTCCGGGTCCGCCGCCAGTACGAGCAGGATTGTAATGGATGCAATGAACTAAATTAGGGTTTTCCTTTTGTTGAAGAATAGTCTGACTGATGTAAAATATAGCAATATGAATGGCATCAGCAACTCCAAATACTATGAGAAACCGATCATCAGAATTGGGTAATAATCGCTCTTGAGCTTCAAGTTTTGCGGCCGAAGCAGTAATTATTTCTCTAAACCTTTCTCCTTTTCGACCGATGAGTGCACCCATTAGTGGATGAGGAACTAACAGTCTAAAACTATATGGTCTAGACTCGGGAGTCGAATCAGTATCTAGAGGTTCATCATGTAAAATACGAACGATAAGTCCCGCAGCTTTACCAACAAAATCAGGAGTACCTCGGATATTCAATATACGTTCTTGTGCGCCTGGGTAATTATCACTAACATTCATTCGGACATTTGCTTTTTGTCTAATTTTCAGGATAGTTGATCCTCCTCTACCAATAAGTGCTACAGCTTCTTTTTGAGTGACCGAAATTCTTAAATGGACAGAATTAGCTTCATCTATTGAAATTCCAGGTTCAGACAATGGGGCCGCTGACGATGAAGAAGATTGTTGCTGATTCCCAGATTTCTTCTTATCTTTCCGTCCTTTAGCTAATTTATGACTAGAGATAACGCTGGGGTAGGAAGACTGTTGTTGTGAAGTTTTGGTGGTTGCAGTATTGGGGTCGGTCCAGGAATCAGGAGAGTGAGTTGATTCATAAACATTTTCAGATTGATTACGGTCGGCGGCAGCTTCGATTTCACCAAGAGATTCACCTCCTATATCATTGTCAGAGTAAGGGCTATTAGGATTTTCCACGGCGACCCTTTTGGCGTCGTTGACTTCTGGGGCATCAGAGACTCTTCTTTTGGCCATATTAAAGAGAAGGAAAATTATATCTGGTATAAAATGGATGAACTAAGGGAGGATGAGTAGACAGGAACAGCTAAAATCTAAAAGAAATAAAAAAAGAATGAGTAAGTAAGTCATAAGAACGAAACAAAAAAAGGAGAATCAATTAACCAGGTTAACCGATAGATGATTTTTCAACGGTACTATCAAATACGAAAAAATCACTCCTAAATTGAACCAATCAATTGATTCAAGAAATTAAAAAATTATCTATGCATACCGAATAATATAAGAACGGGATATAAAAAAAGAAACAGGAATTAGAAGTTAAGGGAAAATGACCAAAAGACCACTGAGAATTGAAGTAGGATATTGATGAGGCAGTAAGTAATGATGAGGCAGCAATATAAAATGACTGCGACAGATTCGAATATTTCTGGATTGTCAATTCGGAAAATAAAGGTGTTTCTCTAAAAAAAGAATATCAACAAATAATAAGGAAAGGAAAATATATAAAGAAATGAAATGACCATAAAATCGTCGATAATATCGTGATGGTGAAATGTCAAAATGTCAAGAACTTGAAACGACTGGAATAAGTGATCTTTTATAAGGTTATTCAGTATAAAATCATTATTTCCTATTTTGTCTTTCATCTTCGTGAGGCTTCATGCCTATAAATCTATTTCCTATTCTGTCGTTCATAATAGTTTCGGTAATTCTCGATTCTGTACCCTAATTCCGTCTCGGAAATCGGGTCCGGTGTGAATGAGGCACGGTGTGAATCGTACTTCATTCTAGCGTGGATCTCTAATTATTTCTGTAACGCGGTTCTTATACCCGTGTGAGGACTATCGGACCTACCACCTCATGTCCAGAAGAATAAGGAGCTATTTCTACTACAACAAGGAAGATCACGACATACAGAATGTCACGATGAGGTTGTCTCAGGCAGAGGATTTGTAGACGAACGGAAGGAACATCTAAATTACAGTAAAGTTCGTCCCCTGAGACATCTAGAAAATTGTCAATCTATAATCAACGGATTAAGCTACCCTTTGAAAAGAGTATCACTAAGATTAAACTAACTTCTGTTATATTTTTGTTATGTAACCTGTAAAAGCTATTGCAAATCATTTAAGAAAATAATTGAAAATAATAGGAAAGATGATTCTATAATAAATTTAAAACCGATGAGAAAAAAAATATTCTGGCATATTTGCATTATAGGTTTAGATGCTCTTAGTTCATGCCTTGAATCTTTTCACGTGCATGAATAGTGCTTTTTTTAAACTCGTCTGATCTGGAAAGCCGTTATCTAAAAAGTCTCGGACTATATCGGGTCGCTCATTTCTAAAGATCTCAAGAATTAGATCTTCGATATCTGGGTAACTGCATGTAGGATCGCACATTACAAGATACATAGCCAATTCAAATTTCCAACCATACAATTCAGGAGGTTCTAGCTCCTTCAGCACTGGGAACGATGGCAATTTAGCAAAAGGAACAACCCGCCCGTCTTCAAGAAAATACCCCCCAGTACCCCATTCTCTTAATAACTTGATTGTGACAAACTGACGAGAGATAATATCAATATTAATGAACTGAAGTTCGTATGTTTCTCTAATATTTTCACGAATAATTTTGCTACGAAGGAAAGAGGTTTCTCTTAAGGAATTGTGTAATGACCTGGAACATAGTGGTAATGAGAATTCTGATGATAAGACGAATATATGTTGAATTACTTCTATAGGAAGGGATTCTAGAGTAAGAGGATGAGGATGGTTACGATCAGATGATGACAAAGGTAATGTTGCTTTTGCTTCTTTTGTTCTTCTTTGTTTACGTGAACGATTAGTCCACTTGGCCATTCTGCCAGTATTTCTGATAATAAATATAATCGATTGAAAGAAATAGAAATGAAAGAAATATTACAATCAATGACAATCAATGGGAAGGAAAGGCATTTAAATAGGAAAGTAATCCTAGCTCTCAGTGGAAAATGACAGGGTTCAACATGCAAGGATCGTCAGGGTACAATCTAAAACGGAATAAATACCTAAACCATAGAAAGTCCCCCTGAGATCGCATCCGGCACCGGGGCTACTCCCTCGACAAAGGTAAAGTAACAGAGCCCAGAGCGAAGCGAGTAACGGGAGATCGGGGCGGCGACAAAGCGAAGGAACAAAGCCCAGAGCGAAGCGAGTACGGGGTAGCGACAAAGTAAAGTAACAAAGCCCAGAGCGAGGCGAGTAACCGGGGACTGGGGAATGCTCCAGCCGCTACAGGTTGCCATTCCCCTCAACATCTGAGTTCGGTACCCCTGAATAATCCATCGTTAAGAGGTTGAATTGAGATTTGATAGATCTAGTTAGGAGAGGCTGGTATAAGTTTTCGTAGTCGATCGCCTGTATGATGCAGGTTTCAAGTGCGACCAAAAATACTTTCACAAACATTATGAAAGTGAGATTCGATGAGAGAAATCGATAAATCGAAATGGAATAATGAGATTCAATGTATGCCTGGGTATTTTCTTATTTTGATTCTTTATTTCGATTCCGATAACGAGTCAAATAAGTCTTATTGCACCTCGTGTAAATCCTATTGTGAGGTTTTTAGGTCGTGCCATAATGCAATCAAATAACAACGTTAAAATAATACCTCACATAATCAAATTCAGAACTGTCACCTTTATAAAACTCCAAGGACTCTTTGATACTTTCTCCACATATATTAAATATCCGTTAACTGTATGTTAACTCTCAAATACGTTAATTGAATTTGTAAAGAAATTTCTGTTGGTGGTCCAATTGACATGCCAGGAAATTGTTGGCCAGGTCGGGAATTGGAAAATACCAATTTTGAAGTTGTCTATTTGCCTTTATGTCCTCCAAAACCAAGTGTATATAAAGAATATCGTAGGAGACTTAGAAAAGGAACTTATGATAATATGACATGGGCAGAGGTTTTTTCTAAAACACCAATGAATGGACTTAGAGCTCATCTCCTTAATGAAGATGGCCGATGTCAACTATCGAGTTTTCTTTATAACGCGGGTCTTTCACCATTTGCAGGTGAATGTCCATTTGGTTCAGGAACCCTGCGTCAAGCTCTAACATCATTGAGCCTTGACCTTGTGAGTGACGCATTTTACACTGACCAGAATTATATGATAGATTTTGCTCTCAAGATATATAATGGAGATTTCAATGGTGATAAAGAGTTCTGGAGAGCAGTATATCTTGTTTCTCGATTATCACATGATAGTTCGAGACCACCATCATGTAGTCCACCGCCATACACGTATGCTATGTCACTTGCTCAATAATATTACAATTGAAAGAATGGAAACTTTATTTAAATGGATCATAATATATTATTAGGAAAACAAGGTTTTCGCGTGATTATTTTAGTTTCTTAACTTGAAGTACTTTCTTCGCTTCTCGGCCCGTGGCTGAAAAAAATTTGCATTAATCAAATAATAGAAAGAGTTATATATCCGAATGCTTCAAATAGATTTTTTGATATATAAATAAGTTCTCAAATTCTGGAGCAAGATTATGCCTTGTTTTTCTTAGCTTACACTTGGAAATTTACTAGCAGATGCGTCACAATGACTTTATTTGCTCTCGTCCGAGGAGGAGATGATTCACAGATGGTTTTGAGTCGGATACAAGGTCCTGAAGATACGATGGAAGAAGTAGATCTCAGTGAATCGCCATATTCTGAAGATTTAACTGAAGTTTCAAAACAAACAGCCCAAGAAGAAGTCATCCAACCATTATTGGGATTAGGAATCAGGAAATCAGATTCTCAAGATGTTCAAAGTGAACACGATTTAGTAGAAGGCGGGCAGGAACATGTACCGAAAGAGGAATCTGGCAATCAGAGTGGACTGGAAAGTGAAGACAGCGTAGATGACGATGGACATGAGCTAGAGCATGAGTATGAAGACGAATTTGAACATGAACTTGATCTGGAGCATGAACCTGGGCATGAGACTGAACGTGAACATGAACATGAACGTGGTCAAGAACACGAGAAGGAACCGCAACTGCAACTGGAATATGGTCATTATCAAGAACATGACTATGAACAACCACCAGATATGTCAACTAGAACAAGGGATTCATCGGTGGAATATACTAGTACATTAGAATATATAAGGCATTATCGGCTACATGATTTGGCACTCATCTAAACAGAATGAAACTCTCGATTATCTCTCTGACCTATATTAACTTATAACATCCCAAATCTGTCAAATCTTCTACCGATATATTAAAAGTGCTATTTCGAATTCAGACTAATGAATGATAAGTTACAGAAATAAATCAAATGAAATTATTTATATATGTGATAAATATTAGGCGATAGTTATAAAAAAATAAACAAATTACAAGGTTATGATTAGATAGTATCAATGACGGCTCTAGATTTTCCTCCGAAGGCTAGGAATAGCCTCCGACAGCTAGGACGAAGCCTCAGACCTTCGCTCGAGAGGCCGGGGCCCGTAACTTCACCAATAAACTACAAACTGACTGGTCTCGGTCGATTGTACCGCGTAGAATAATTGACCGATTTTGATATTATCAATAATAAGTGACCGGTTTTGACAGTTATCACAACTTACGCAATATATATTTTTGGTTCACTCTTTCAGCTCTTCTCGTTCTACCAACCACCAACAACCTTTATGACATACACGATGAGTTCCGAAATAGAATCTAAAACAATCTTGGATAATGACGAGGAATATAATGAAAGTGAAGATGATGATTTCAGTCCTAATGAAATAAATCCTGATGATCAGATATCTTCAGATGAAGACGATAGGGATCATAATGGTAAAGAGGAAAGAGATTATGGTGATGAAGAAGTTGATAAAGAACTGAGCGCTAAATACAAAGACCTTGAAGGAGTTGGATTAATTAAAACACGAGCTCAAAGAAAAGAAGAAGAGCAACAGGAGAAAGAATATAATAAATCACAAGAGAAATCTACTGTGGATGTGGATTCTTTATGGCAGTCTATGAATTCTACTGGCAAAAATTCATCTCAACCTGAGCAATCTAAATCTTCATCGCCACCAGAGGAACTAAAAATATCCAAAAGTACTTCAGCAGCGGATCCAACCACCTCATCGAGCTCAACGACCACTTCAGCGAATTCAGCTATTTCGGCGTCACCAAGTAATATTCCTGCTACGATTAATAATAGTTCAATCAAAGAAGAATATGTTACGATTCGAAGAACTTATCAATTTGCAGGCAAAGTCACGACTGAAGAAAAGCGTGTTCTGGCTTCATCAGCAGAAGGAAAAGCGTATCTTGCTGAGCAAAAATCTAATACTACTACTACTAATAACAGGACCAAAGCTAAAGGACCGAAGAAACGTAAATCTTCACTTCTGGATGAACTCGAGGCAGGAAAGGCCAAAAGAATGAATACTCTAGAGAAAAGCCGTCTTGATTGGCTTGGATTCGTTGACCAAGAAGGGATTCGTGATGATCTTAGTAGGCACAACAAGGGTGGATATTTGCATAAGCAGGATTTCTTATCCCGAGTCGAACATAAGGTTGATCAGGATATTAAGAATGCTCTAAAAAAGAAATAATGAAGAAACGAACATCATGAAACACAACTGCACAACTGTTTTTAATGTCAATAGAACTTAATGAATTAAAATAATGCTCCGCTACTCGGCTTGTGGAGTTAACTGTGGCGCTCGAGCGCCCCAGCCTCCAGAGGTAGAGAGGTTTGAAAATAATTCATTTTATATTTCGTGAAAGTCTATAAAGCCTAATAATGAAAGAGATTTTGTCTCGACACAGGTCGAATTTTAAAAATGTGGTACACCAAGACTTGTCATGATCAGAGAGAAAATACTGAAAACTCCCTCTCCAAGTACCAACCCACTAGAAAGTATAATAAGTACAACAGTAGAATCATGATCAGAATATTTAGATAGCCAATATGCAGAAATGCATCCACCAATAAATCTTGCTAAGGTGAACGACGGTGTATTGTAAATACCTATACCCACAGCAACACCAGAGGGAATAAATTTAGTCCAATAAGAATACTTTGGATGATCAGAGTATAATGCTTTTATTAAAGCAAATGCTGTAAATACTGAACCGAACGCAAAAGCAAAAGTTCCAACATGAGGAGGGAGTCCATTACCAGTAACTAATCTAGAACAATCGATCCAAATAACAGCAGTTGGTATACGGAATAAAGAACCAGGGATTTCATAAACATTATCATATAATCGATAAACCCATGAAGATAATATAGCTGACCAAGCACTACCGATAACTTGAGCATAAAATTGAGCTTTTGGAGAAGCACCAATAAGATGACCAGTTTTTAAATCTTGCATCAAATCACCAGCTTGTTGTGCACCAGCTTCAGTGATCCCACCAGCAACAAGATTAATGAGTACCGCAGCTGGGTGGTCACGAGGAACAATAAGAGCAAATAATACCTGAGAGATTTTACCTATTCCAGAAACAGGGTTCAAATCTGTTTCACCAAGAGCTCTGACTCCTAAAACACTAAGAAACATGGCTAAAACAACCGCAACGACAGTGGCATATAAAGGAATAATAGGACCAAAAACCCAGCGGGTAGTAATAATACAGAATAAAAGAGAACCTAGAAGTCCTAAACCAGCCAATTTATTAGAGACTAAGAATTGAGGAGCAGCATCATGATCTCCAACATGATGAATAGTAGGAGAAATAGCATGCTTAGAAGTAGGAACAGAAGATGAAGATGAGGTAGCAGCTGCAGTGACATCCTCATCCTCATCATCGTTAGCAATATTAGAAAGGGTCTGATACCCAGTTAAATCAGTCTGAGATGCAGATGGCGAAAATGATGATGATGATGTTGAATAAACTGATTTATACCAAGAAATAGATGATTTAATAGAAAACACCAAAAATGATACTACAGTATCAGCTACCATAATAGCCAAACTAATCCATAGAATCCAGCCTTGACCACCAGTTTTCCAATCATCAATGGGACCAGTGGTCCAGCCCAAATGATTAGCTAATGGTGCAAGAATTGCCCAGCCTAAAAATGCACCAAATAACATTGATGTAACTGTAGGTAATCCCATGATAATTCCTTGTCCAATATATGCAGGAGATGGTTGAAATGTCCATAAATAATTTTTAGCTAACCAGCCACCAAAGACTGGTAAATTACGAATTATAGGAGCAAAATATGCTATTACAGTATAAGAGGCAGATATACCAAATGATATCAAGAGGACTTGTATATTCTTATAATAAGTAACTTCTGAATGATGAAGATGGTTATTATTTGATTCAACATCTGTATTACCATCAACAGCGACTGTGTTCTCTTGTTCATTATCTTCGTCCTCTTCTTCTTCGACACCTTCAATATCTTCTTCACGTACTGGAACTTCATCAAATGATGTTTTATGTAAAACAGCTATTAAAGTGGCAGTAGCACTTCCAGAAGGGAACCTTAATTTCTCCTTAACAATGATTTGAGTTCTTAATAGAACAGCAAAAAATACGCCAAAAAGTGATAACCCAGCTGACCAAATAATAAGCTGAGTCATAGATAAATGAATAGGAGATTTACCATCATCAAGACCATCCTTTACACCAGCTTCAAATGGTGTTAGGAATTTCTCAAGAGCCGGAACAACGCCAACTAATCCAAATGCTAATGGACCAGTTCCAACTGCTACTGCAAGACTTTGAACAAATACATTCTCTACGTCGGTGAATGGATATGTTAAATATTTTTGTAATGATTTAAATGTTGCAAATGCTAATAAAGCAGATGGTAATCCCATCATTGATACCCAACCAGTCTGAAGACCAAATTGGAAATTTGAAAAAAGAACTATTGTACCTATAGCCAATCCAGTTATTATAGCCCTAGGAGTTACTTGAGGGAGAGCAGCCTTTCGGCTCCAAACCTGAAGATGGTCAACAACGGTCATCTGTGAAGAGGCTTCAAGCTTTTGAAATATCTCAAAAAACCTGTATTACCTAACAGGAATAATAGGAATATTAAGCTATTGACAGAACCACTACCGATGATAACCCCCTAAAACCAAACGTCCTAACAGATAGATTAAAACTCGAACTTCCAAAACCAAAGATCCTTATTTTAGAATCTTAAACACTACAAAACCCAAACAATATAAGAATTATAAGACAGAAACATATACGCTCCTCTTCTTTTGACCTATCCGTATCACTATTTATGACAGTTCATGAAGTGAAAAAAAAACAGACGGCATCAAGTATGGTTAAATAAATACTGGTATTATGTCATATCAAAATTACATTATTATTGGAATATTTCGCTAATCAATCCTTAGTCAGCCTCTACATGCGGAGATAAAGTTCTAAGATTGCTGCGGAGTCCTAAATTTCTGCTTATCTTGTTAGCCGTTCTGGCTCTGAACCCCCACCTGCACTCTCTCGACCCCCTCACAGTTTGGCTCCTTGTTGGGGCGATGTAGCCAGATTTCGCTACGGTCAAGAGTCACCGAAGACAATTTGATCTCTGCGGTGAGAGGCTCTGAGAGCCAGGGTGTCTAGGTTCCAGTGGGTAGGTGGTCCTGATCCCGACAGAAGAGACAGCCAGACACTATCATTCAGTATTCTATAATATGGCCCAATTAACTATAGTCAATTTTGCAGTGTTAATTATGTTAACGTTAGTAGTTTAATTGATGTGCTCCTCGAAGGAGTTTTCTGTTATTTAATTTAAGTTTTTCTCCATCGATACGTGATGAGAGCTAGGTGTCGGTGATATGTCCTAGCTGCTCGAGCGGTCCGGGGTTACGCCCAGGAGTGAGGTCCGAGGAAAAACTGACATTCTCGAGCCGCACACATATCCCTTCTGGGAATCAAGAGTCCATCTATGCTTCCTCAGATCGGTCTGAAGTTTCAGACGTCATGTTCCTACGCTCAATTGATCATTTAAGAGGATTAATCGGAGAGACCTTTTGTGATATGTCAGAAACGAAGAGAAGAGGATATCATCAATTTAACATCGAATTGAGAGGTAAGTCACAGCCTTTTTAACATTCTCTTTTTTCAAATTTATAGATTATATAGTAGAAGTAACAAGCCTCGGCCATTATGTTACTGTATGACCAACAGCAATCTACACATTTCTATATGCACTCTCGCTTCACTTTTCCGTTATCTGTGCGGGCAGAAGCCACCCGAGGAGGCTCTGCCTCCGCTCGGGGTGTGGGGAGCCCCAGGTGCCGGAGGCAGAAAATGAGTCCGAGCGTAGATCGGCTCAACAGAAAGTTTCATCGGTCGAGGAACAAAATTTTCATCGGTCAAGGAAAGAAAGAAGCCATCAAGATGATATTCAGGACTGAGACATGCAATTACACAATCGATTTCTGCGATCTTCAGGAGGATCGGCAAATGGGGTGGGGTGTGAGGGCATATATATTACAATCCAGGAGGATTAATTCGATTGAAAAGGAGAATGATACTTGTAGATTATGCGCATTGGTTTCATGATCCTTTCCCGTTCCCAGATGATCTTCTGGTAAGGTTTGTGCTTCAACTCAGAATTCCTGAAAAACGAAAAAAGAGAAAGTTCCGATATTCAAATTAAATTAAAATTTTTATTACCAAACGACTTTGCATGCATGAGGGTGATTAATATTGGTGGAAACAGGGGTGTGAGGTGGGATCATGTTTATGATTACAACCCCTGGTGCCTCTGGTAGCTGGCCATATTCCCATACCCCTGGGATCGCTTGGCTCGGATTAGATATTCTCTTCATAAGACCGTCTGGGGGTGAGCTCTAGTCACCGGAAGCATAATGATCGAGCAAGAACCAGGGGTTCGTAATGGGATTTGTCCCACCTGCTATATAGAGGTAGTCGAGGTGAAGTAGTATGCCTAAATGAAGTACCAATGTGAAGTACAGCATACACACATTAAGTTTGGCGTGGAAGGGATACGGAACAGCTTTGGTAGAATATTAAGGATATGATATTATTCGTTACTGGGTAGATATATAAGGACTAGGTAAAAAACGTCGGATATAATATTACCAGTACTACTACTACTACAGCACCAGAAGATAAGAAGAAAAGAGAGGTATTTACGGGGAAAAGGGACTCATGGACAGGAGATCTCGGGAAAGGTATTCCTGTTACATATATATCAAAACACGGGTTCCCCATTCTCTCCTCCGCTTTCTACTCCTAACTTAACCTCAACTTATGCGTGAGTTACACGTGCATAATAGGGTCATCAATTTTACATGCGGGACTGATGCATATGCATCTAGTTGTAATTAGATACTACCCTGGCCCTCAATAATAATCTTGTTCCAAAATTAACTCTATCTCCGAATATAAAGGGTGGCTGGCTAGACGACCAAGTGACCCGACATGTATAAAGCGAACCGGTGGTTGTGTTCCGGGTTTGAGCTAGAGGACTAACCCTCAGCCGCCGGAGGCAAACGAGTGGTATATTCTTATTGATGTGTTACTGTATCATCATGTCATCAATGTCTATGACATGATCATTGATGTGCGGTTATGACCGATTTCAATTTTTTGCAGTACATGTGCATATGTACGCTTATAAAATTTTCTTTGTTACTATAACTATCTGTAAGTTATAACAAATTACATGTAGTTATAGTTAATGCAGTTAATTATATGACGATGCCTGTTTTACTTATAGAAACGAGTAGAAGTGTGTTTATTTGATTTGGTGACGGATATTAGGACACTGCAACATAAAAAATAACAAAACTTTAACTTACGTCAAAGAGACAACAGACATGACAAGATGATGAGTACATGCTGCATAACGTCATTATTTATAGATCTATCTATATAGAATTTAATCGCTATCTCCGAGAGTTTAAATATGAGAGAACATAGTGGGCAAGGCCAATACGGTGGGGAGAGTATTATTAGTTTATAAATGTAGCAGTGTATTTATTATATTAACTGTATTAGCAGTATACGGTTAATAAGTTTTATTTTATTAATGATTGGTCGAATCTATGAAAATGATTCAGATTATTTTGAAGTCAGTATCAAAGTTACATCAATTATTCAGTGTTTTATCTGATTGCTTCATTGCGTTTTCCATTGGCTTTCTTATGTTACAGATATATATATAGATCTATTGAAGACTTTTTCTATTATTAAACCAATTGAATGATATTTATATATTTATAGAATTAATTACAGTCCCTCAACCTACAGTGTATTTCCGGTGTAATTTTAGGTTTGTCCTCACTGTGTACTTAAATCCATCATCCAACTTTTATTTCTCTTGTTAGATCGGTGCCTGCGTGATATCTTTTTTTTCTTGTTTTCTTGCTGCGACGAAGATCTTGTTGATCTGGTGGTATATGCAACAACTTCTTTTGTTTCCTTAACCATCTTAAAAACAAGTCTTATTTATATGTCTACTGAGATAGATCTTGTCTATCAATCATTTGTGGCCGATCTTCGTGGTCCGTGCATGGTAAGTTACTTAGTAGTACAAGTAAAGGAAGAGTAAAGTACACGTACCCACAATGTAAGTCAGCGCAGTGTAGAAAGTTAAGGGTGCCTGTTTATAGATGAGCAAATGAATCAGGGCTATATCTAGATATCTATACAAGTTGCTGTAGGGATGCTAGCAGCTAAGCAAGAGAGTAGATATAGAAGCAGTTAGTTAGCTTGCGAGTGCGGTAGTGGTTAGAGTGTGCGGTGGGCTGTGAGATTGCGGTTAGCAGTTAAAGTGTGCAGCAGCTCACTGTAACACTGCCTGCCTGCCTGCTGATTAGATCCAGTCCAGTGTCTGTCAAGTGGGTGCGATAGATTAGTTATTGTAGTTAGGCGTTATCTTTAGAAATCTCTCTTATGCTTTCTAAGGCGGACTGGACTGACAATATTCCGCCTTAATAATTATGAAGAAAAGATAATTGTTAGTGGTTTTTTTTAGCCATTATGTACACACCACAACATTGTCACTGCCTTACTTTTTGTCTTGGCGACAGTTAATCTTAACGGCGACATCAGAACCAACTTACCTTTTCTTCGTGTGGGAGTCTGAGATTGGATATTTGCATACAATAACTGGAGAAAGAAATTTTAGTAGTGTTGATTGTAACGCTGAAGGAGAGAGAAAGTAGAAGCCAAGCCAAAAAGAAATACAGGCGAGGAAAGGGAGACAAACAGAAGAGGTCTGAGAGGTCCCAGTTCAAATTTAGCTGCTACCAGTTAAATCTCTATAGTTTCACTACCTCATCATCATCTTCTTCTTTAGCTAATAATCCACTTTTTCTTCTGCTTGTTCTTCTGCTTATACCCTATAGATCTTCTACTTGTTCTTCGCCTGCTGCAGTGTTGTTACTCCTAAGCTTACCAACCGTATCTATATTCTCCTGCACTACTCCTATTTCTAACACTTGCATCAACTCCTGCGCCTTGACTTTTGTGACTCCTGCAAAAGCTTCCTGCACTTTAACATGTTGGGACACCTGCGTCTAGTTCATAATAACTGTTCAAGCAGCAAGTTAAAATTATACTCAACTAACGGCATAGTCAATGTTAATGGGGCTGTCACAATATACTTGAAATCATCTGTACTATTTTTGAAGACAGCAAATAATAAAGTCCCTGCCATTTTATTTCTAGCTACATAAGTTCTGTTGGCCGTTGCTTGTTTCCATTTGTGGTCAGTTGGTAGTTGCTTGTTTCTATTGATAGTTGCTTTGATCTGTTGGTAGTTAGTTGCGCTGCTTAACGTCACTCAACTAACTTAAAATACGGTGTCTGAGATACAACTAATTTTCTTAGTTTCTTTTAAAGCCAAAAATCACAAAAGGGTAGTACTAGTAGGTCAATCGATCAATATCTAAATCACAGTTATCTAGTTAGTCAGTTCGAAACAAAGTGAAAGAAAAAGCACCTATCTTAATAGCGTTTAGTGTGATTCACGTAAGTAGGTTAGGTAAACGGCGGTAGTGAACTGGGCGCTTAGATCTACGGCGATTATTACTGTGTGGTGGAGGCCCCTTCCTTGGCTCATTGATGCGGACGAAATAGTACTACATCATAGGACATGGAAGTGCAGTACTACTAGATCTCTATATATATAGATACTTTTCTTTCCTGATCTTCGTTTGTTTCTAAATTGTTATTCTCCTATTAGAAAGAAAGTTTATCTGTTCTCAATAATCATTTGATTTGGTTCGAATTCTTTTCTTCATTCACTTTTTATTTCTAGCATCGTCGTCCTGACTCTAGCTTTCATCCTTCAGCTTGAATTATTTTAAATCAACAGGTAATTTCGCATTAGACTTATTTCATTTAACATTGATTTTTGAACGTTCGTTTTGATTTAGAGATATTAACGTTCGTTTATTTTGGAGTCATTATAGAAGTGGGAGTATATTTTATTTTGGACTACTTTATTACTACATTATTAACCTCGAGTGAATTATCACAAAAAAATCATTTTGTTCCGGAACAACAATTATATATCCAGGACAAATCACTTTTTCAACTATCTTACTGAATTCAACTCCTATTGATTTGGAACTCAGTTTCTTCCGGGACTGACTTCTTGTGGAATTTAAATTTCTTGTCTACCTGTGGTCACTTGAAATCACCAAAGCTGAAACTATCTGGTGGAATAAATTTCATTATCTTTTTATCTAATTAATCGTTGATTCCGTGAATCCTTGGTCCGTGACTCCTGGCTCGTGCGTGAAAAGCCCCTCGACTTCGGAAACCCCTCGACAAGCCCCTCGACAGCCCCTCGTTACAATTCTCCCATTACGTGCATCAAGCGTCATCTCACAGCATCAGCCCCTCTGCCCCTCCAACCCCCACACACCAGCCATTTTTTATTTGGGACCCCTTTTTTAAAGAAACACGATAAACACCCCCTGTTTTGTTTCAGGAAAATGTCTAAGTACGAAGTTGGTACACCAATTATTAGGCAGCATATGCTTCTTGATGCTGATAAGCCCATAATTATTGCATCTTCAACTGTTGATACTTTATATACTTTACCATTAGTATCACTTTTCAAACATTTCATGATTCTTCTTGTTTGTTCTCTTGGCGTTTATTTCATAGTTGGTGCATTTATTATTATGATTAAATTTATAGTTTGTCGTTCAAGACGCTCGGAAAGATCTGCTCCTTCAACTCCATTACTACCAACTACTAGAATGAGTGAATCATCTAGTCCTACGATAGGATTATATTCTCAATTTCCTAGTCCTGAAAAGTTATCCTCTCCCATTGACTAATATTGTTTAGTTTCATTTTGCATCATACTTAAAGCGTAAATTCACTTTTTTTATCTCACAATCAATTGCATATATTTCTTCTATTTATGGTTTACTACATTACTACAATTCATGTTTGGTGTTGTTATGTTGTTTAGTTTCTTTTTCTAATTATTTAATTGTGACAAAAAATACAAGTTCACATCATTCCTTTCGCATCAATTTGATATTTTATTTTATTATTCGCACTATGTCGCTGCCTGTTTATGAGCCCTGTTTTGCCTCTGGCTGTTGGGACACTGCCTCGCTTGGGTCTGGTAATATTATGTTTTCTTATAGAGAGAGTTTGGGGGATCTTGGTGCTGACTTGTTGATTATGCGGTCTATTGGTATAACAATAACCTAGTCATCGGAATCTGACAGGTAATTTGAAGTAGAGTCGGCCGCCGAAGAATTACTTGTCTGAAAGTATATGTAATTCACCTCTTCCCTTCCAATCCTTCGTTTTGTTTCTCTGGGGCGTCTTCCGGGAAAGGTCAATGTCTTCAGTGATGGCATTGTTTGTTAGATATTTTTGTTAGTTGAATTATTAGATGATATTTTTTGTGTCAGACTCAGATACGAGCTGTGTCATTTGCTAACTAGATTATATAACATGGCTACAGATTGCTGTAAAATGCTAATAATATGACAAAGTATTATACTGTTCACACTATATCTTATGTAGTGGACTCGCCCACCAGGGCCTTCAAGCCTCTTAACTCTCCCACGCTCGAAAGACCACAGTACCATCATAAAGCCCGAGTGAATCACTACGTGTCAGAGACTCTCGAGCAGCAACCCAGTTGGCTGGGACAAACTGTTGGGCTGAGTGTCTCGAACTACCCCCAGCTACATCCATGGATATCATATGCCGATCAATTCGTGTATACCACAACATGTAGTTAGTTACCAAGACAGTGACAGGTCGTTGGAAACACCGTACCAGTCTTATTTTATTTTTGAAAAGATATTTATATGCGGTCTCTTTCCTCCTCATTGTTTTTAATTTTTTTCCTCTCTTTTTTTCTCTGGGGAGTCTTCTAAAGACTCCCCTTACAGCTTGGGGCCACCCACTTTAAGAGTAAGACATCCTGTACAAATTGCTAGAAATAAACTGCTGAGTATACACCATTTAAAACTTTCGAAGACAAAGTTCACACTGATACTCTTGTCTGATGGACCATCCTACCCAGCTCCATTCTGCCTCCGGCAGCTGAGGTGTAGCATCCACACCTCCTAGATCCCGCTTTACGCTGCCAGCACCGCGGTTGGGACGCTGGCAGAGGCAAGAACGGGAGCTAGACCGGAGGTAGCCAGATAGATATGCACCAATCTAACTGATTCAGTCTGATTGTATCACATGCTGACCATTGTCATATGGTATTATAATATCCTAGTCACCGAAGGAGAGTGACTGACTATTTGAGATACTCCCTTTACACACCAAGAATCAACCTATCCTGAAATAGTATATAACTGGCCTCTTTTTCCCTCAACTTTTTTGATTTCTGAAATTTCTCTCTCTTCGGGGAATCTTCGGAGTCCCCCTCGTTTAGTTCTATACATACATCTCGAACTATGATTGATTTGCAAATTTAGACAAATTGCTAGAAATAAATGCTAGTTATATGGATGAAATTCCGAGATTTTGTGAAATATAGGCTTTTTTCATAGACAAACTGAAATGAATGCTAAAAAACAAATTGCTAGAAATAAATTGCTAATTATACACTATTTAAAATGTTTCGTTACAAAAAAGTTCAACTGATACTCTTGTCCGATGGACCATCCTACCCAGCTCTATTCTGCCTCCGGCAGCTGAGGCGTAGCATCCACACCCCATAGTTTCCGCTGAAAATTCTACAACAACCCAACCTGGGCCTTGGATCGAAGCTTTGGCTATCCTGATTCCTGAAAAATTCCGATACACAATCGACTAGGGCCAGCACCGGCGGGACGCTGGCGGAAGCAAGAACGGGAGCTCGGCCACGGGCCAGGTAGATATCCACCAATTCTTAACTGATTGTATCACATGCTGACCGTTGTCGAATGAGCAGTCATATGGTATTATAATATCCTAGTCACCGGAGAGTGCCTGGTCATTTGAGATACAGAAGCAACCTATCCTGAAATAGTATATAAGTGACCTCTTTTCCCTCAACTTTTTTGATTTTTCAAATTTCTTTCTTCCGGGGAATCTTCGGATTCCCTCACTCCTTTAGCTGGATTTAGACGCTTCTGATAATTGAGTTAGGAGCTGCAAAAAAATGCTAATTGGAGGCATCTTGTATGATTTTTATGATTGACTCACAAGCTTAAACAAGTTGCTAGAAAGAAATGCTAGTCATATGGAAGTAAATCCGAGATTTTGTAAAATGCATGCCTTTCTGAAAGAATTTTAAAATGAATGCTACAAAACAAATTGCTACAAATAAATGGCTAATTATACACTATTTAAAATTTTCCCTTATAAAAAAGTTCAACTGATATCTTATCAGGCAGAATGATAGCTCTCAGACTTCCAGCTCCGGCCACCCTTGAGAAGCTATACACCCACCCACCCCCTCTCGAAGGCAAGCGCGACGAATCCCACTTTGAGAGGCACCCCACCCTCTCTCGAAGGCAAGCGCGACGAACCCCCCCTGTTGATCCTTAAATTCTGTGAAGCTTTAGGTTGAGCCGCATATGCTTCATGCGGCGTCATTCTTAAAAGCCTCATAAGCCCCATTCAATACCCTTGGTAGATAATCGAATACAAGGTTCACGCTAACCACACAAAAGTTAACTTCATGTCTATATCTCAATTCAATGGATAGTAGTATTTATAGGAAATTTGTTAGCGATAGATCGTATTAGCTTACTAGTTTCATATTAATAGTTGGTTCGACATTCTCACACTTATACCGATGTTTGAATTTGCCAAACAATTGGTACGTTCAGCTGATCGGATTATCAATATCTCGGATGATTCTCATCATGATCCAAATTCTAGTCTAGGTTATGGAAACAATGGTGGTGGTATTCCGTCTCATGGATTCAGAGTTATTCATGTTGATCAGAATTCAGCAGCTCGTGAAGCTGGTATTGAATCATTATTTGATTTTATTATTGGATTGAATGGTCATGATTTAATAGTTCCTTTACAGGATGTTGGCTACTCAGGAGGAGGAGGTAACGGTGGACCGTCATCACCTGATGGATTAACATCGCCAAATCATCAACGAAATACTAGTCAACATGTTGTATTTACTTCAGAAACTCCTCCGATTGATTCCTTTTTACAGGAAATATCTAATTGTAGAGGTCGATCTGTGTCATTAGAAGTTTGGTCTGCTAAGGGCCGTGTTCAAAGGACAATTCAATTAGCTGTTCCTGCAATTGAACCTTCGCTGATTGAAAAAAATGAAGATTATGATGTTGATGGAAGCAATGATGGTAGTGGCAGTAGTCATACTCGGACATTGAGTTATCAAAGCAGTCATAATTATTCAAGTAATAATAATAATCAAGTGGTTACTTTTGAAGATTTCGGTTTAGGTTTAACTGTTCAATGGACTCCTTTAGAAGTGGCAGATCATGTTTGGCATGTATTAAACGTTTCTCCTAATAGTCCTGCTGAACTGGCTGGTTTAATTTCTCATGCAGATTATATAGTAGCTGCTGAGAATGGTCTTTTGGAAGCTGGTGGTGAAGGTCTTTTGGCTAGAGTAGTTAGTAGAACTGTGTCCAATTATTTTCAACAATATCAAGACAATAATTCCACTTCTAGTGGTGGTGGTGAAACCAATTCTTCTCCTCCTGAAATCGAATTCTATGTTTACAATCATGATTATGACACGGTTCGACCTGTTCGGATTCAACCCAATCCTAACTGGGGAGGAACCGGTTTATTAGGGTGTGGTGTTGGTTATGGATTATTACATCGATTACCACTTGTAGTTGGTAAATTTGGTACTCCTGGAGTATTATCTCCGTCTGGCAGTGTTCCTCCTCCTCCATCTTCGTCATCATCATTATCTCGAACGAGTTTTCAGAATCGTCAGAATTCTTCATCTTCTGCTAGCCGATCTGGATTAGCTCCTGGTGATACTTTATTTGAAGCATCCAGTGAAGAGGATACTATTTTACAACAACAAGATAATAGTTTCATAACGCCTGCTTCGTTGGAAAATGCTGCACCTCATATGCCGGTTCAAGCGAAATCGCCTCCTGTCAATAAATCCAGAAGGCATCATGCTCATTCTGTATCACATCAAAATCAGGCAGGTGCCGATCTGACTGGTTATTTTGCTGAAGAAGAAAAACGTAGTAGAGAGGTAGAAGGAACACGATCATCAGATCCAGTTGATAACAAATCTGTTCCCCCGCCTCCCAGAACTGCCAAGTAGGCTGTTTTTTATTTATTTATCTTTACTTTATTAAATCTATATTTTAACATTGATCTTAGTTTTCTAGACTCTCGGGGTTTAGTAGTGGCAAAGTTTGTCGAGCGCGAGAGCTAGATGACGAGGCGAAACAGCGGAGTATGAAAAAGATTGTAACTATTATTTTTTATTTTGTTTACGTTTTAGATATCAAATAGAACATATATCTACAAATCTTCATGCTCAATTTCTTCTTCATCTTCACTGGTCTTCTTATCATCAACCTTGGCTTTAGCATCTTCTTCAGATTTCACAGCCAAGATATCAGCCTTGTGAGTACCATGTTCTTGAATAAATTTAGCAAGTCCCTCTAAAGTACGAGGTCCAGAATAATCTACTGGAGAAGACTTCTTACCAGCAGGATATAATTTAATAGTAGGATACCCACGGACTTCTTCAGGAACTTCATTAACAGTATGATCAAGTTTAGCAATAATAACTTGAGAACGTAGGTTATCATCACCTTTTACAAGACTACCTAACTCCTCATAAGTGGGAGCCAAGTTCTTACAATGACCACACCAAGGAGCATAGTATTCAATAAGAACATCTTTTTCATCATCAAGAACAATATCAGCATAAGATTTACCAACAACCTTAGTAACACCTTCATCTTGAGTCTCAGGAATATCTTCAGATTTAATAGCAGGTTCTATTTCACCATTAATATAGGCATTAACAAACTTTTCAACCGATTTCTTGGTAATCTCCTCGTCCTGCGAGTGCAAAAATTTATGGTTGGTAGCAAAATCTTGAACAACAATAGCAGGCCAATTTTCACGTAAATTAACATTAGCAGCATGACCACCATATTGTTTAGCATCCAAGAAACCAATATTGGCTTTACCCTTTAATTTAGGGGCTAAAGATTTCAAGATAGAAGTCAATTCAGCCCGATCTTCATCATTATCAACAAAGACATATAATAAGGGGATTTCAGAAGTGGCATAATCGCTAAATGTAGCAGGACCAACTTCACCAATAACGGGGAAAGATTCCAAAGTGATAAACGATTTAATAGAAGTCTCATCGAATTTGGCATCTTTGCCACTATAAGCAACAAATGAATCATCACTGTCGGCACCAGGGAAATTTTTGAAAACTACAACTCCAGGTAATTTATCTACACCATACTTTGAAGCCAAGGAAGCATCATTAGAAGCACCGAAAATATATTTATCGCGTAAACTTTCAGCTAAGTCACCAAAAGTGTTATTGGATTCCTTATCAGAAAAGAATCCAACAACAACTACTGGATCAGAAGAGGTGAAATCCTCAATAGACTCAGAATTAACAGTGGAAACTGCTGGTAATGATTGACGGATCATATAACTAACAATGCTGTCTGATTTTCTAGCTCCTGGATAAGTAGTAACTTTCTCCAATCCATGGAATACTTTAATAGTAGGGAAACCTTGGATTTTCTGATCGGCACATAAAGCTTCTTCAACAGTACAATCAATCTTAGCAATTGGAATACCCTTTTCTTTAAGAGTAGCAGCAGCATCTTCATATTCTGGGGCCAAAGCTTGACAATGACCACACCAAGGAGCATAAAATTCCGCCATAACGACAGAATTATCCCTAACGAATTCTTCGAAACCATCACCAGTTAACTGGATTACATCGGATGCCGATACCGAAGCAGCAGCTAATCCTAAAGCAATAAGTGATGATTTAATAGATGGTAACCTCATTTTGATATGTGATAATAATACAAACACTAGTGATGATGATTATGATAATGAGAGTTTCAAAAAATTACTCTGATGTTGATTGGTAATACTATCCAAAAATAACTCACTTCCCCGACCTGAATAACTACAATCTCCTTTATATTCCTTGTAATAAATAAAAATCTTCCCTCACAATCGATTATTTGAATATATCAAATACAAATAATCTTCCAATAATTAAATAGCAAGAAAGAAACAATAAGAACGAGATAACCAAAGTGAAAGAGAGAGAGAGAACACGTCAGAGTCCAGCTCGGCACGTTTTGATCCAAATGTTTACGTAAGCGGTTGAAAAAAACCTTAAGAAGTACAAATGTGCGGCGCTACACAATCCCATCTGAACACGTTATTAAACTGAAAATATTGCCTAACCCACTAATTCCGCGGACTTCTCTTGAGCCAACCCCCTTTTTGCCTCCGGCGGCTGGGGGCGTAGCCCCCAGACCCCCCTAGCTCTCGCTGCGCTCGAGAATCTAAAATCCACGATCAGGCCAGCACCGGTATATCATCACTCACTAACCTGGAAGGTATCAGACCGTATCACCGTTCTATTTCATAGTTTCACAGCCTTTCGGAAATATGCCTAATTTTAATAAATTTTAACAAATTGTATTGAAAGGTATAACTATAACTTTAACTTATATTTTAGGTTGTTTATTATTAACATTACTCGTATTTATCATTCCTTTAACAGCTGAAACAGTTCAACTTCAGGTGGCTGATCCAGTCCTTTATCTATTATAATCTCACAGAGTCACAGGTTTCCAGGGGTTCGGACAAGGATTTTTTTGGTCTAATTTGAAGTAATTCAATAGCATTAATTTAAACCTTTGACCGAGTGGTGACTGGTTATATACACGGAGCATCTTACTATACATTTCATTCCGATAAGGTCTAGGGTTTTCCCTGCATCGGGAGAGTTTAGATAAGAAAGAAGGCAGTAGGTAGCCTTTATTAATTAATAGCTATGTCAGATACAGAAGGTTGTAATAGAATTTAAGAATTTAAGAATTTATATTTGTAATTAATCCAATGGGATATAGTTGGCAGATTGTGGGCCAGGGCCATCAAGGACAGTTTGGGCATGTGATATTGACTTCTTCAGTCACAGCCCGCCGTCTGCCTCGACGTCAGTGTTCTCCTAGAGCCAACAGGTTGTTCTTTCTAATTGAAAGCTTAAGTAATTTAAATTTTCATCTTTAGTTGATTTTATATGATCCGGAATAAACCATTAAACAGTATAATGAATGCAGTGAGTATTTCCCGCCTTTATCATCTGGGAGTGATTGGGAGGAAAGTGACTGGCCGACCCCGACCTCGGATTGTTGCGGTGGTATATTTTCTCGAGCGAAGCGAGAGCTAGGGGGTCTGGGGGCCACGCCCCCAGCCGCCGGAGGCAGAACAGATGGGGGGAACTACTCTTGTTTTCTCTGACTTTGTTGGCCCCTTCGCTCAGAGGTAGGTGGGGGCAATACAGGCGTATAATAGAATATAAATATAAGACATTTTCTAATAACCGCCATTTTTGTATGATGATAGTTTCTCTCTGTTTCGGCTTCGATCTCTCTCTTTCTCTAGTTTCCAGATAACGAAGACGTGACGATTCTTAGTGATAGTAGTAGCAAATCTAGGTCTTTTTTTTGTTTTCAATTTATAAGTTTGATTGTGATAGATAGATATACAACTAAGTGACAGACAAACACAGACCAACACAGGCCAACACCAACAAACAGCAGGAGAACAGGAGAACATACAGACACACAGATAATATCCATATACAATGGCAGAAGATACACCACATTTAAATAGAGTTTCAAGTCAAGAAATCTTAGCTCCTGTTGTTGCACCAGGACTTTCTGGAGGAGCAGGAGGCCGTTTAAATGCTTTATCAAAAGATCAAGTAGCAATAGATCAACTAAATGCTTTAAGGTCCATTCGAGCATTTCTAAAATCTAAAACATCATATGATGTTCTTCCAGTTAGTTTCAGACTTATTGTTCTTGATACTGCACTTTTAGTCAAGAAATCATTAACCATTCTTCTTCAAAATTCAATTGTATCAGCGCCATTATGGAATTCACGAACTTCACGATTTGCTGGATTATTAACTGCATCGGATTATATTAATGTAATTCAATATTATTTCCAAAATCCTGATAGATTGAATAAGATTGAAGATTTCACTCTTGATGGATTAAGAGGTGTAGAAAAAGCAATTGGTGCTGAACCAATAGAAACCATTTCAATTCATCCGTTCAAACCCCTTTATGAAGCATGTGGTAAAATGATCCGATCAAAAGCTCGTAGAATTCCATTAATTGATGTGGATGAAGATTCGGGAAGGGAAATTGTAGTTAGCGTTTTAACTCAATATCGAATTCTTAAATTTGTTGCTTTGAATTGTAAAGAAACAACTATGTTAATGAAACCATTAAGAGAATTAAATTTAGGAGTATATGAAAACCTGGCCACTGTTTCCATGACAAGTGGCGTAATTGATGTCATACATATTTTGGCCAGTAAAAGAGTCTCATCTGTACCCATTGTTGATGAAAATAACAAATTAATTAATATATATGAATCATATGATGTATTAGCATTGATAAAAGGTGGTATATACACGGATTTGGAGTTATCAGTAGGTGCCGCTCTGATGCGACGTTCAGAGGAATTCGAAGGTGTTCACACTTGCACTTTAGATGATCGATTAGATACTATTATGGATATTATTCGTAGATCAAGATTACATCGACTGTTTGTCATTGATGATCAAGGTGTTTTGAAAGGAATTGTTACATTGAGTGATATATTAAAGTATATATTGTATGGAGAAGAGTGAACCAGAAAAATAATGATTCTCTCCAAATGATTTTTAATAACTATATGTCCTCAATTCGTTCATCTGCCTCCGGCGGCTTGCTCCCTATCTTTCGCTAAGCGTGAGAAACTATCACCACCCGTCGGAGTTCTGGGGCAGCGCCCCGATCCGCTGGGGACAAGAACACCAACTGTCAAAGCCATAACTTTTGACTGCCAAACAATGTGCCATAAGCTTTGGCGATATTTTTTTGAGGAATCATATTATTATGTATATTGAATAGTTCTATAATTTATATCAACATCTAGATATTTGAATCAATAATAACATGCTAAAAGAATTATCCCTGGTCATCCTCGCAATTTTCATTGCAGGAGATATACTCGGACTAGTTCTGACGGACAAGAATCAGGCCCTACAATGGCATTGTGTATGCGTAACAGTTCTACCTTGTCTCACCCTTCCTTGTACCTTGTTGATGGCCTCCTGTAATAATAATCGAGGAACTTGTATACCGATCATGATTTATACTACATCAATTGTGGGTCATTCTATTTTCGGAATATATTTCAATATTGTATCTACCTTCCAATCATGGAGACCTCATCATCCCATATGTTTCGTCCAATGTTATTTCAATGCCTTGGCTGTTCTGGCTTCTGCAGTATATTTCTTGTTGAAACAACTTAGTGAAAAAGATAACAACCCCCAGCATAAAGACAAAGAGAATGATGCCTATGAACCACCACAAGGTCTATCATATGCTCGAAATCCACCCATTGGATTGGGTAAGAATCGACGGCGATTACCATTTGATTCTGTCATAGATAGAGCAGTAGTAAGACAAGGTACAGTTCATGATATGGGCCAAGAGGTAGTACCAGTAGATCAAGAAACAACACCCGAAGAGACCGCGCGAAACGCAGTCGAGGAGACAAATTCCGAATTAACTCAGGAAATAAATGAACAAATATTCCCACAGTCAACTGACGAGACACCACACCAAAACCAAGATAACACCCGGGATAGCATCGATCAGGATACGTCACAAGAGATAGCTGTAATGATTGGGTCCCGTAATCGAAGAGCCTCCAACCCGGAAGCTCAAACTGTGAGTTCCAGTCATATTGATATGGCAGGGCCAAGAACAGCGGCTATAGAGAATAGTTTAGATGGAGTGGTAGAACCTCTTCCTGCTTATGATGAGATGAGCTATATGCGGTCCTGGTAATTGTAATTGTCACGACGGTTAATCGCTGTCAAAACCATTCAAATCCATCAGTAGAAGAAAATAATTTAATTGCTAAATAAATCAATTTGTATAAATAGTCTTAAACATTACCTCAAAATATCCAAATCATATCATCTTTACCTGGTTCATATGACCTCATACAAACCAATTAAAGATGAGATGACTGGAAAAATATCCAGTCTGCGTCAGTTGCCGGCAGTGCAATAGCAACGACACTGTGTCTTGAGCTATAGGCAAGCCCAGGGAACTCATGACGGGATTCAAAAATAAGAGTAACAAAATTTAAAAGACACCGATGGTGCCGTTTCAGTTGTTACACTGAAAAGAACAGATACTACACTTGATCTAAGCCAAAAGGCAAAGAGATTGACGAAAGAAAGAAAGGAGGTTCTTAGGGGGGGTACCGGCTTAATTTATAGTTTTTTTTTCACACTCGAATTCTCCCAAAATAGTTCCCTAACCCATTTTTGACCCGAAAAAGGACGTTTACTCCCGTTTTGGCTGGGTGGGGGTGGGAGGGTTGTTAGGGCTTTTTTTTAATTTTGCCCTAAGTCGCCACCAATTGATAGGTGCCACCCGGCAGGCAGAAACCAGCCCGGCTAGATCATCCGTTCTAGCCTGGAGACAGCAGGCAGCATGTGTTCTGTACTGTACACTACTACGTATTCTTATCTGATTCAAGGCAGTCGGCGAGTCGTACTCTCTATTAATCACTGTTCTAAATCTTGCTTGTACTCGAGATCATCTATGATTGCCTGCGGAGGGGAGGCCCGTCCCAAGAGCTGGAGGTCTGGGGCAGACATCCGAAGTGAGTGGGCCTGTGGGAACCTGTGTCTGTTAAGGAGATAAAATGTGGGGCAATTTATGCATGCACCCTGAGAAGAAGGACCCTTGCATACAAAGAGCTCTCGGATTACCGTATATTTCAATTGATTACTAGTCTTCGTTTATTATAATTACGAATGATATTTGAACGACCTCATTCTTGTTCGTGAGATTATAATAGATTAAAGTGTAGTGATTTTTGTGCCCTACTTCTACTACTGGCTGGTATACCACTTATGGAGATATATACTCACAGACCGCTCTTGTTTAATCAAATATCAATCGGCTGTTTTCAAGTCTTGGCTTTTCACTCGAGAATTATTATTTCGTATCAATTGAAGTATACTCACTGTCTTCAAGTCTTGGCTTTTTCACTCGGGAATTTATTCTTTCGTATCAATTGAAGCATACTCACTGTCTTCAATCAGGGCTCTCTTCAAGTCTTGGCTTTTTCGTTCGAGGATTTATTATTTAGTATCAATTGAAGCAATTACAAAAGTAAATCGAAATCAAGTATCCAGTTTCAATCTTGTCTTGATAATCGCCAAGACATATTTCTCAAAACACCTATTTTCTTGGCTCCTACAACTTGATTTATTTCAAGGACAAATAGAAGGACCACGAGTTGAGTGTGTAATAGACTTAGGAATTGCGGTTCTATATATATTGTTTTAACTTGCTACTACAACTCTTACAACCATATCTGATTGTTCCCCTCTGTTATAAAATGCCAGACTTATCAATTCATGCCGGTTCTTGTGCTAGACAAAATTCCCGATGTAGACCATCCATGGAAGATGGTCACCATTATGACCTTAAATTTATGAATCACCACGATATGTTTAAAGGAGCATATTTCGCAGTATTTGATGGTCATGGAGGAAAATCAACATCTTCTTGGTGCCAAACTAATTTCCATAAATTGCTTGCTCGAAACATGGAGAAACACCCAAAATTACAAATTACAAAAGTAATAGATATAACATTCCAAGAGGCAGACCTAATAATAACTCAGAATAAGGATATCATCACTGATAATTCCGGATCCACTGCTGCTGTTGCTTATATTCGTAATGAGCAGCCCTACCACAATAATATTAGAACAACCACCACAAAACCTTCTACTTATTTGTACACTGGTAATGTAGGAGACACTAGAATCGTGTTGTCCTCGGATCATGGCCATGCTACAAGACTCACAGTTGATCATCGAACTAGTGATCTAGCTGAATGTGAACGCGTCTGCAATAATGGTGGGAGTATCTCATACGGGCGAGTCAATGGTGTATTATCAGTGACTCGCGCATTGGGTGATAGAGATTTTAAAGATTACGTCAGCCCATGTCCATTTATTACTGAATCTATTCTAGATCCTGACAGAGACGAATTTTTAATATTGGCTTGTGATGGTGTATGGGATGTATTCACCGATCAACAGGCAGTAGATTTTGTTCGTGAAAGATTGATTCACTCTCATCCTAAGATCGTCGCTAAGAATATGGTTCGTGAATCTATAAGAAAAGGATCAAATGATAATGTTACGTGTCTTATTGTTTCCTTGACAAATAGCATGTTTGTACCATCAGCATCACTGTCACCGTCATCGTTAGCAGCATCTTCATTATTGACATTGTCATCATCTTCATCACCATCGTCCTCATCACGATCACAGTACTCATCATCTTCTTCGTCAACATCATCATTAGATTGTAGTAGCAGCACGATTGACCGTCACACGTCTTTGTCGTCAAATCCACAATTCTCTCCTTCTTCTCCCTCTTCATTTCGTCATAATTCTTATGATTTGCTGTCGTCATCTCCGTTAATATCTCCTCCTTTATCATCACCATTTCGGCCAGGTTACTCTCAATTTAAACTCGGAAACGAGAATAGCTCGATTGCAAATGCAGACAATACGTATCCTCGTCCATTTGGAGCAAGACCTCCAAGTCCACCTCTGAATAATAATAATTTGCATGGAAAAGAATATTTCCGTCATCATCGTGACTCTATTGATTCACAAAGTACACCCAAGAACGAAGCTACCAGAATGACAAACTCGAATCTTGCACCACTGGAAACAAGCTTTAGCAATTTATCAATACATGGTTCTCCTAAATTTAGGTATGGAGTCGCCCGAATTGAGCGTCCACTTTCTTTTAAGGATGATACAAATGAAAACGAGAACGCAATTGAAGACGATTAGATTTTCAATATACAGTAAGAAGAGAAATAGATATGCAACTCCAGTTATTTTTACCATCTCCATAGCCAAGAACAAAGGTGGCCGTGGGAACTCTCCCAGACGTGATATAGCTATATATTTAATTGAATAGACTAATTTATTAACTATTCACGGGTTTATAGATTATTGGTCAAAGTATAGTAATAGCAATATTAATAAAATAAATGAAGGTGGGTATCGGTCTATATACTTTTTAAGTGGATTGTCTGAAGAAGAAACAAAGACATCCAAGACAACTATATATATTCTTTTATTTCTTTTGAACAAGCTTTCATCTTTTATCGAATCATCATAGTCTTACTCATATCTTTTCCTGATGCAAGAGTACTGTTAGCAGCACTGGCAACTTTACGACCCATTGATTCGAAGATCTTCCAGAACTTCAAATTTTCATCACTAGCACAGGTAGCTAAGGTCTGACCATCAGGAGAAAGAGCAGTATGAAGAACTCTTGAGTCGTGAGCTACAATATCAACATTTTTTGTTAATGTGGGATAAGACCATATAGTCAAATGATTATCAGGGAATCCATGGGAAGAAACAATTTCCTTATAGAGAGAACTCCATTTAAGTGAAGTTACTTGAGATCCAGTATCAATGGAATTCACTCTAGCACCCGTTGTGGAATTCCAGAAATGAATATGCTTGTCTTGACTACCACCACCAGTAGCAAGTAAATTGGTCTGCCATGGACACCACGCAAGTGCTTTAACAGCAGCTTTATGATTTGTTTTTGTGAACTTGGGTGTAGTTGAACGAGCATCCCAAATATTAACCAAATTATCATTACCACCACTAGCTAATTGAGAACCATCGGATCTCCACTCAAGCCCACAAACTTCTGCTGCATGATTACTAAATTCAGATACTTTATGTTGAGCAATACGAACATCATGATTCCAAATTGAACCATCACGACATCCTGAAGAAAGCATATGCTTATCCCATGATAATACCCCGACTCTAGCTGAATGACCATTCATTGATCTTAACTTAGTTTGATCTTCTACATCCCAAATTTGAACATCTCCATCGCTTAATCCCACTGATAAATAAGCGCCATCACCAGACCAACGAACGGAAGAAATATAAGTTCCATTAATTGAATCCATGAGATTCGATACTGAACCACTGGATGCATTCCAAATATAAACACTCTGCTCTAAAGCAATAGCAACTTGATTTCCACAAGACCAGTCTAGAAGGTTTAGATAATAATCATCGACAAGTCCTGGAGCATCTAGAACACGTTCTGGAGCAGTTGGGACCTTCCTTCTCATCTGAGCATTTGCCACAGGTTTCAGTGGTCTATTATATTGACTGCGAAGATCCACAGGTTTAGATGACTGAGGAGCAGCCGGTTGGAATTCAAGGATTCTAGTGTTTAAAGCGATACCACACGCTTCAGCTACAGAAGTGCGATATTGTAATGTTTCTGAAACTGATTGAGATGACGATGACGATGACGATGAAGATGAAGATGAAGATGAAGATGAAGATGAAGACGATGGGGAAAAAGATGAAGATGAAGAAGAACTTGATGATATAGAAGGTGATGAACTCATTGAAGAGGAGGAATCTACCTTGGAAATCGAAGTATTCGAAGTTTGTCTGTTTGGAATAAATCTATCGACTTTGGCACTGGCTCGCAATGCCTTTTCCTTTTTGGAAATTTTCCCTGGAGTATTGTTAATTGAAACTACAGGACCTGTACCAGTCAATGCCCATTCTGAGAGCGTGGCATTATTACGGAGTGGTGACTTTCCTGATTTGCCAATGATATTCTTAGGGACATATGCTGAAGAGGAGGAAAAAGATGACGGAACTTTTCTTGGGGTTGTAGTAAGGAGGTGAAGAGTGCTTTCATTTGAATTCAAAGTAGCAGCACTAATGGAACTACCAATTCTATCAATTCTAGGCTGTTTTGGACTAGATGATGAAGTAGTACTTGTACTCATGGAAGGTGAATTGAAGAAGAGAGTTCTTCTAACTGGACGACTAGGAGTGAAACTCATAATGGATAGTGGGTGTTTTTTGTTTTTTTTGTTTTGAGGTTTTAAAACTATATAATGATAATAATATTAATCCTCTTTTGCCAGCAAGAGAGAGATTAAAATGAAAAAAGTTGTTATTAAAGGACCAGCCTTAGAAGAAGTGAAAAAAAGTTTTTGGTTTGTAGTTAAAAAATACTACAAGTAAATTAGAATCGAATATAAGAAGGAAAAAGAGAGACAGGAAGAAATAAGGGGATATTCCAGTCTATTTAAATGAATTGAGAACTCTATGGCGCTTGTTGACTTATTTCCTAATTGGGATGTAATTTAAACTTCGATCTAAAAGGATCGACATCGAGCCGCACGTCATAGCCCACGTCGATCAGAAGCAGTTCTTCCTTTCCAATTGGTTCATTTATTTCCGGGACAGGAGCTTTTTATTGCGATTGTTATAAATTGCCTATAAGTCTATATAAATAAGGGAGGCCACCATTGTTACGATATAGCTACATATACTGTCGTACTCGTAGTTCAACTCCATTCAGAACGAAGATTTTCACTGAAATAATGGTACAGAAACGACATTTGATTTTGTCGATAACAGTTAATTATATAATTCATTAGATTACATTCGTATAGTGATTTTAGGTACATCCGTAAAGTGTACTTGAAAATCATTGTAAAACTATATCCTTCCATCCAGCATCAACTCTCTATAAAATCTCACCGCAGCTGAACCTAGATCTGTATGCGGCGTCGATATAAGCCATCACCAACCTCAAATTGTACAAAATATTATTGTTCTTTCAGTCTATATATACCGTGTGCTGATATGGAGAGTAACTTACAAGCAAGATTCATAAGTTAATATTGAGTTAATGAATTAACTACAGTATATACAAATTTCGGGTACCGCGACGGTACCCCTGATTGTTGGATCGGGTTACACTGCCAGAGCATGTCTGTCATATTCTCGAGCGCAGCGAGAGCAATGGGGTCTTGGGCAGCGCCCCAGCCACCGGAGGCACTACAGGAGGCCCCACAATTCGTATTCATGCAGATAAAAAATTTTATCCAACGGTTTTTCCCTCGATAGATACAATAACGTTAATTTATTCCAAGGCTATCGGGGACAAATTCCGTTTAAGACCCCGTGAGCCATCGATCCTGATCAACAGTTGGGTGCAGGGGTAAGTTTCGTGGGAGTTAAACGTCGCCATGTGTAAAGTAAGTACATTGCTCGGGCAGTGCGCATAAAATTATTATTACTGTAAGATACAGCTAGTGGTTAACAGTTGACAGCCGACTTATTGAACGTATAACTAACAGTTAAGAGATTAAGTTAACTTATAATTGATCCATTTATATATATTACTAGAATATGATCAAGGACAATAATAATAATAATACAATATATAAATATACCTCATACAATGTTAACTTGCTAATTTATACGTGTCTCTTAGCAGCTTGCCAGCCATGCATTTGTATGAAATGTGCAATACTCAAATACTGCACTAACTAGTTAAGTTTCTAAAATCTCTCAAAATCTAGTTATATATCTCTTCAACCAATCACTTCTGAATATTAAAAGAAATGGTCGCGTGCACTCCATCGATCGCCTTGATGTCGAGGTGCAGACAAGTATTTACCACGTGCATTGACCACCAATCAGCCGCGTTAGATGATGCTCGTGAATATGTCAATCGTGTCGATCCGACCCTTATCGATTGATAAGATCGACATAAAAACGTGGTTTGATTAGCCATGAGGGCAAAAGATTTTGATAGATTGGTTATCAAGAATATAGAGCACGCGTGCACATTTTTAGCTTAAAAAATGTTTATTAAGTTATCAGTTTGATTAAAAGGGGGAGGAGACGGCGGCGGTGGAGCCTTTCCTGGTTTAGAAGTGAGCGCGTGTGCAAAGTGAATTGGTGGTTGTGATAGGTAATGAATATGACGGTCATGGCAATTTAGTACGGTCCCAATAGTTATATATACAATAATAGTTAAGAGTAATAGAGTATTAATATTTATAATAATAACTTATTGGAATGATTTATAATTGTTGTAGTTAACATTATATATAATACTCTACACTGAGCTCTACTTGAATTCGACCAGAACTCGACCAGAACTCGACCAGAATTCGACCTGAACTGACTTGAATTCTCGCTCGACTTCCCCGCAGTGAATTCGAACCGAATTCTCAACTTGACTGTACTTAACAGAACTGAACTCGATTTAAGAGGACTGTACTGGTTCTTCTCTGATATATTGTGATATTTACATCTGATATTCATTATTTGATACTGACATATCTCGTTTCTATCGTCTTTATTTCATGTCTTTATATAGAGACTGAGTGAAGTGTACTCTTGCAAATCAGCAGAAAAAGTCAGAAAAAATAACGCTTCAATCTCCATTGAAAATATTATAGGAATCCTATATTTTGAAATCATTACGATACCTAAGTTTGTTTTAACTCTTCACCATGAAACAAGATATACAAACACCAAATTTATCAAGTCCAAACTTGTCCCCTTCAAATATCCTCCCTCCATTAACACTTCCTCCTTCTGCTCTACCCACCCCTCCCGGAACAGGTGCATTGTTACTTCCGGAATCATCATCCCCTACTAGAAAATATCGAATAAAGCGAGAATCATCAGCTGTCAATTATGGCGACGAAGAAGATGATGAAGAGGATGATGAAGATAAATATTTTGTAGATGATGACGAAGAAGAGGTTGACGATGCCGAGTACACTCCTAACAACAGAGGTTCATTGTCCTCTACATCTTCATTTTCGTCCACAGCCACATCGACACCATCTGGAATAAATCGTTCAAAAAATACTGGTGGTAGTGCTGGCGTTGCTCCATCTACAGGAACTCCTTTACTTAATCATCCTCAAGAACTTGAAACCGAAACTCCTAATCGTAATACTACTACCGATCTTCTACCTGCCTTGACATTGCCTCGTCCGGCTTTATCTACTTCGGATCATTCATTTCCACCTCCTCCTTCGAGGGCATGTACTATAATTCATACACTTCCTTCTGATATGTCTGCCAAAAAATCTGGTCAAACAAGTCAACGAAGGAAAAGATCCCGAAAGGATGACCCACCTATTGATGCTGAACAACGTAAAAAGGCTCGTCGCACTTCTCATTCTGATATTGAACGGCGACGAAGATTGAAAATTAATGAGCAATTCGAAGCTTTGCGACAGCTGGTTCCTGCGTGCAGTCAATTAAGTACTGCTAAACGAGGTGGAGATATTGGTCTACATAAGTTAGATATTCTTCAAGAGTCTGTTGCTTTTATTAAGCATTTAATTGAATGTATGGGTTCAGTAGAACGTAGACAAAAACAGCAGAATCAACAGTATCAGGAGCAGCAACAGAAGCAACAACAGCAACAGCAACAGGGAGTTTTACCATCTCCACTTTCTTTACCGTCACTACCGTCAATATCTTCATCACCATTAGTATTGGCCTCTTCACAGATGCAAAGACCACAGTCAGTTACGCCTTTGCAAGGAGGCAACTATTCTTTACAACCCAAACAAATTAATAATCAATTACCACCATCACCATTAACAGGTTTGGATCCTCGAGATAGGCCAAGTGGGATGATGGTGGGTCAGTCACAATCAGCCCCGTCTACTGCTGTGCAATCACCAAATATCTCTTATCAGAACTCTCCTTATCCTGGTTCAAATTCGACTGATACTTCCAAATTACGTATTTCGAATCTCGTAGGTTGATTATACTCTTGAAATGGAGAGACTGGCGGCTCTCGAGTGTAGCGAGAGCTAGGGATATGGGGCTTCGCCCCAGCTGCCGGAGGCAGAGAAAATACGGTAGACTTTCACTCAACTATTTATAATGATTTTTTATTTTGTTTTGAAGGACAGGTGGATTCTACAGAGAATGCAAATTCAGTCTATATATATTATTACTATTTATTTTATATCTATCTTTTAATTTTAATTACCAAAAAAACCTTGAGATTCTAATAATAAAACAATCTGATGAACAGCAGTTCTAACATCAGTCTTAGTTAAATCAACGGTTATATCAGCATCACTAGGAATTTCATATGGGTCATCAACCCCAGTAAAACCTTTAATATCTCCACGACGAGCAGCAGCATATTGACCAGTACGATCAGTCGCTTCGGCATGTTCTAAAGGTGTAGCAACATGAACTAAAACAAAAGTTCCGTGCTTTTCAACAACTTCCCTTGCATGAGCTCTGGAATCAGCAAATGGAGCAATCGGTGCAGCAATAACTGCAGCTCCAGCCTTTGTTAATTCACTAGCTACAAAAGCAATACGTTGGATATTCTTGTGACGGTCTTCACGGGAAAAACCTAGTTCTGAAGAAAGCTCATGTCGAACAGTTTCACCAAGTAAAAGTGAAACTGGTCTACCACCTTGTTGATTAAAAGTAACCTCTAAAGCACGTGCAACCGAATCTTTGCCAGAATTATGATATCCAGTTATAAAAATCGTAAACCCTTGATTGACCCTTGGAGGATGTGATTCTCTAAGAACTTTAACAACTTCAGGATATGAAAACCATTCGGGAATAGGTAATCCAAGTCTTAATCTTTTTCGAAGTTCGGTTCCAGAAATATCTAAAGTTGTTGTGCCAGGAGCAATTTCATCTTTAGGAGCATACTCATCAGTGTCAGGCAAATAAGTCATCATCTGGAAAGGAACAACCTCAATTCCTAATTCATCTCTATATTTCTCAACAAGATCTTGAGCATCATAAGGACCGTAAAATTCTTCACCTTTAGAATTTTTACCAGGACCCGCATGATCTCTACCAACAATAAAATGAGTAGCGCCAAAGTTTTTACGAATGATAGCATGCCATACTGCTTCTCTATCCCCACCCATACGCATAGCTAAAGGTAAAAGTGATAAAAGCGCCATTCCATTAGGATATCTAGGTAATAATGCTTGATAAACTCGAACTCTTGTAAAATGATCAATATCACCAGGCTTTGTTAAACCAACAACTGGATGAATTAACACATTTGCTTGACGAGATCTAGCAGCTCTAACAGTTAATTCTCTATGAGCTCTATGCATTGGATTACGAGTTTGAAAAGCAACAACTCTTTGCCAACCCAATTTATTAAATTGAGATCTTAATTCAGCTGGAGTATTTCTTAAACCAGCATAATCATAATGATTTAATCGATTAATAGCTTGTAATTTACCACCTACATAATACTCTTTAATAGTATTATTAAGATATTTAATGGCTGGATGTTCAGGATCTCCTCTAAAAACCAAATTAGCTTCTTTAAGTTTGTCTGGTTTATAAACATCTTCAACAGTAAGAATTGCTAATGGAACTTGATCTCTAAAATCTCTTAATGTTATTCTTGTACCAGGAACAATGTTTGATTTTTCAATTTGTTCTTTGGAAACATCAAGATTAATTGGCATAGAGAACAATATTCCATTTGTCAATCTTAAATTTTCAACTACACTATTGTAATCTTTTTCATTCATAAACTCTTCTAAAGGAGAGAAACCACCAGATAGAATGAGTTCTAAATCACATAACTGACGTTCAGTTAAGATGACATCTTTTAAATTTTCTGATTCATTAAGAAGGGATGATTGAAGATGAGCATCACGAGCTAACAAATCTTTTAATTCTCCTCCATGAGGTGGGTTAGCCATTTTGTAAGTTAGGAGATGATGAGAAAACTAATCCAATAATCGGTGAACAAAGCAAATCAAATTTTCAAGATATTTTCAATCCTTCTATCTCATTAAGTTATATAACAAAACAAATAAAAAGTGGATCAATTAACAATCAGATGTGAAATTATATGTGACTCTATATATATGTGAAAAAAAAGATTCTCCATCAAAGGCCCCTGAGATTTTTCATGCTGTGAACTCTCTGCGAAATCATAATTTACCGTGCGATCTGACGTTAGTTAACCGGTAGATCTTGCAGATCTTACTCCAGAAGAGTGGGCTCAAATTTCAGATATTAGGTTATGATGCCTGTTTAGTTCAATATGCATGCGATGGTGTCATTTCATATGAAAATGTCGAGATCAAGTGCATGAACCGCCTCATTGTACCTCCAATCAAGAGAGAGTTGTGGCAGTGAATATGTGGCTAGTTGTGGCGCTAATAAGGTGCCCGGCGGTTCAGCGGATCTCAAACAGTTTTCGGAGACACCTATAGCCACCTCGTCTGGTTATGCCTCCGGCGGCTGGGGCGTAGCCCCAGGCCCCTAGCTCTCGCTGCGCTCGAGAACTTAAACTTGAGCGAAGGAAGCATCCAGGGTCTGGGTCGCACAAATGATAGTGAATTAATTATATGCTTTACCTAGAGAGTAATTGATATTACCTTCTACTTTTACCCCGAGTACCAGGATCTCTCTCTATAACATCACCAACTCCTCCCATTTCTTCATATTTATCTTCAGCAGCACGTACTTCTTCTCGTCTTTCCCACCATCTTTCTTCAGAAATATCAAATGCAATTTTTTTAAGATCCTTACCACGAAGATCCTTATTATTATGTAAAGCCCATTCAACAAATTGAGATGACGTACGAAGATAGAAATCGCGTAATGATTCAAATGGTTTAGGATGAGGTAACCAAGGCCTAGGATCAGGAATTCCTTCTGGTTCTACTTCTTCTTCCTCTTCTTCTTCCACCTCTTCCTTCATTTCAATGTCTTCTTCATCTCTATCCATATTATCGTCATTATCTTCTTCATCATCATCTTCATCTTCTTCATCATCATCTTCCTCCTCGGATTCAATTTCCTCTTCCTCAAGCTCTCTTAAATCTTCCCAATAAACTTTGAGTCCATCTAATTTTCCTAGATCAATTGAATACATACTGTCTAGATTATATTCTCTCTCACCTTTTTCATACACACCTCCAAATATAAATAAACTATCATCTACAACGGCAGTAGTAGAATTAAATCGTGGATGAGGTAAGCTCATAACCATTGGGTATTCTTTAATTGGTTCTCGTTCATTATCACTTTTTTCATCATTTATAATATTGTCATCACCATCTATTTCTGTTTCTGTTTGTGTATCACTAGACTGTTCACCGTTGCTATTCTTATATCCATCGTCATCAGTCGATAAGTCAAGCGTCCCTTTAAGAATCTGAGATAAATTAGCTTCAAGATCAGCATGTCGAGTCTCAGGTTTATTATTTCCTGTTACTTGAACTTTCCGCTTCTTAGGAGCTCGTAGTGTTAAAGAAAACCATCTATTCATCTCAATTTGATATGCAAATAAACTATTATAGAATATACTATCCAAAGACTCTTCGGTTTCTTCAGTATCATATACTCCTCCAAATAATACCCCTCTTCCTCTATGATGGACCATGGAACAACCTACACGAGGAGTCGGAGCAAATCCAGATTTCTTACGACGTTCCCATCTACATCCAGTAAGATCTGATTTCATTTTAAGTAGCCATGAATCGATATGAACTTTACCCTTTTGTAATCCTTTACCAGCTTTAACTTTAGAATAACCTCCATAAATAACCGCTCCTTCAGAATGGGGAACAAAACTATGTCCACTACGTGCTTCAGGTATCATATGATTTACCGGCCATTCTACTTGATACCATTTATATGATGTAACATCAAATGCCCATAAATCCGATAAATAAGTTGTCGAAGAACTTAAATCTCTAAATCCTCCATGCATAAGAATATAATTTTTCCAATATGTCATACGATGACCTGATCTTGCAGTAGGACCTTTTTTACTCTCAACTTTTGACCATTCTTTAGTTTGAGCATCTAGAATCCAACTATCACCATAATGATAAAATGTAGATTGTTTAGGAGATGAGAATTCTCCTCCAAATAATAATATGACTCCACTTGGATGCACACACATAGCATGACCACTCCTTGGTAATGGAGAATTTGGTGACGAAACTTTACGCCATTGATCTGTATCTATAGAATATTGAAAAAGATCATTATAAAATACTGATAATCCTGCCGATGTAGTTGATTCACCTCCAAACAGAAACAATTCCTTTTTACCATGAACCGGACTTGTAACCATTGTTGAATTTATTCTTCTCGAAGGACGATGACAAATAGTTATATCAACTGCTTCGAATTCTTCTTGTTGTTTTGCATATGAAGCAAGGATTTCATCAATTCCCATATCATCTTCTTCATCTCCACCAGCTTTTTTAGCTAATTTCTTCTGTTTATTCTCAGATTTAGATTGTGCTTTCTGTTGTTTTTCCAGTATCCTAGCCTTTTTAGACTCCTTACTGTTCTTTTTATCTTTCTTCGCCATTATGAACTCCTCTCTCCCTGTTTCTCTCAAAGTTATAAGTTCACGTCGTCGGTCAAATGTTCATGATCTCTCAATAAAAAAAATTCAATTGATCCGCCGCATGTGCCAGGGGTAATTCGTACGGCTGTTTTGTTCTGCCTCCGGCGGCTGGGGGCGTAGCCCCCAGACCCCCCAGCTCTCGCTACGCTCGAGAATTCCCTGCCTCATTTGGCTCGCGCGATAGATTCCAGGGGCCTTGCTCGTCTTCGAAGACTGGGAGAGGGGTGGCCGACCTCTTGAGCGTGACGAGGCGAGAGCTGGGGTCTGGTGGATACAGCCGTCGGAGGTAAAACGGGGAGACGCGGACAGGGTCTTGGGCAGCGCCAGAGGCAGACATACTCCAGCCGCATAAACAAACTCGCGCTCCGATCGTCAACGTCTTATTCCGACGCGTAAACATTAGCCGACGACCATCTTTCTTCTTTCTCAAAAGAACTGGAATCAGAATCAAAAGATATATTTCACATAACTCGTAGGAAGAGTAGATAGCTATATTTAGAGATGTCTTCATTATCATCTTTTGCATCTATTATAGGTACTACAACAGAAGGAGCTGAAGTTCCAAGTCTTGATATCAAATTTGACGACCTCCGAAATCGAATGGAATCGTTTCGAATTCAATTCGATAAATATTTGCTAGATAATAAAGATAAAGTTATTGATTCAAGAAATACTTTTAATAGGACTATATCCTTAGATAAAGAAACCGAGAAAGTATTAATCTCAGAAATAGACTTATTACATCAGAAAGATCATGAAATTGCTAGATTGCGCGCTCAAGAACAACAGGAATTAGAACAGAGTAAAAGTGATATTGCCAGTTATTCAATTAAAAAGGAACTTATGACCGAAACTCAAATTGAATTAAATCGTCAAATCGCCGAAACTCGTCAGACTATTGCTCGACTCAAAGAAGAGCAAGCCAAACAGAGACAAAGAATAGCTAAGGAATCAAGATTAAATGCTCCAGAATTAGAGCTGTGGGAGAATACTTTGGGGTTACAAATAGATGGTATATCACCAGATTTTATTAAATTTGTATTTACGAAAATAGATCCGAATGATATTGAACGAGAATTCTATGTCATAATGGATCTAAGAGAACGAGATTATGCGATTTCAGAATGTACTCCCCAGCTTGATCAGAAAATCATTCAAGAATTATTGTCAGTATTGAATAAATCAAGACGCCTTAATTTATTTTTAAGAGATGTCCGAAAGGCATTTAAAAACACAATTTGAATCGGAATAGAACCAACCGTTATTTAAATCATATTCTTTAACTATGGAATTATTTATAAATCATCACCATGAAGTCGGTTATTAAAATGTTCATTTTCAAGATCGATATTAGCTGCAATAGTTACATATTCTTCACCATCTGGATTTAATGCTATCAATACGAAAGAATATGTACCCGGATGCACATCATCCGGTACTTCAAGAACTTGTTTCATCTGTTGGAATTCATCAGTTGGGCCCACTGGACAATAAATCTGAGCAAATGGAAAATAGTCGCAAAGGCCGATTTCTCCGTCGAAAATTGATTCCTCACCAGAGAAACTTGTCAGTTTAAGAATGCTGCCCTTGGGAATTTCCTTACGAAGTTTATAAACCATATTAAAGGTTATATGACCTGGTTTAATAGGATATGGATCAATTGTTAAAGAATTGATTTTGAAAAAGGGGTCGGTACCATTATTGCAAGTATTCACAACTGATCCGCCAGTTAGAGGCTTACAGTTCTTAGGTGCCTGGCCAGGGTTGTTTTTGAAAGCTTGATTAATTAGATGAGTAACATCTGTACCCGGTAATATTGTAGATGAAGGTGATGGTGTGGATGAAACAGCATTCACTGTTGCTAGTATCCAAGCAGTTAAAAATGTTATTAGAGCGATTTTAATTATCATGATTTTATATATTTATTTGTTATATATTTTTTGATGATCGTGGCCATATGTGATGACTTATATACAAATATATATTAATCCCAATGTTTCAGTAGTGAAGAAATTAAAGTTGCTTTATGTTTCATGATATGAACTAATAATTGAAACTTTATCAATATCTGAAACCAGAGAATCAGATAGATTTCATATATTTTCCTCAGCTTCGTTTGATGACAAGTATTTGGTTGGTTGAAAATTCCATCCACCCTCTGAGAGTTAGTCACATATACTATGCCACTTCCCTTCCCCTAGCTGTCCGGTATCTGAGACTTCACGAGGGGTTGTTAACTCTTAACATGCTGCCATATAGTTATTAATGCAAATTTGGAGCCTCGCATGAAGAGTGTAGGACTGAAGTACTTAATCGAATTACCTCGAGCGAAGCAAGCAACCAGGGTCGGCGTATGCCTCCGCTTCACTCGAAATCGAACCTATTTCTCACTTCTCGAGCTCGAGCGAGGTCGAGAACTTGGATTTGGATCGGAGCCCCTCAGCTCCAATAGCCCCAGCCAAAATGATTGGAGAGTGCAGAGGAAAAAATATCGTTTGATCAGGATTCAATATCTGAGTGACTCCATTTGATAGCAGCTCGGCGATTTTCCCCTGCATATTTTTTAGGTGATGATCAGAGATTATCGATCTCGACAAATACTATTCCGGGAAATTTACCCTATTTTTTTATTCACTATTTCATCGCAACTTGTAACGCGCAACAGCCATTTCAATGTCGTGACACATCAGAGGATCAATTGTCCTGGCTGGAGTAATTGTATTCTTTTGTAATTGGCTTTAAATCAGGAAGCCTTGATCAATTCATCAAAGGATCAATTCCTAACTGGAGTCTTGAGCCATTCATCAAAGGATCTGGATCAATTCCTAACTCGAGTCTTGAGCCATTCATCAAAGGGTCAATTCCTAACTCTAGTCTTGATTCATCAAAGGATTAATTCCTAACTCGAGTGGTTTTTTGTTTTGTAGTTGGCTTTAAGACCTCGAGCCTTCTCTTCAATTTCAGGCGATATGAAATCCTCTTCATCCTTGGTTTCTTCCTCTTGGCTATATTTATCAGCATTCCTCTTGGTTACATTATTATTATCTACTACAGTTGTAGCTTCAGTAGGAGATAGACTTCCTGAATTCATTCATTGTGTCGATACATGCCGACAAAAGTTTTGTACAGGTGAAGATCAATTGCCTTGGTATCTTAGACTTCTTTGGTGGGATTGTAATCAAGATTGTGATTATGAATGTCAAAGGTATATATCATTACAGAGAACAAAGAGAGGTAGTGAAATTGTTCAGTTCCATGGTAAATGGCCGTTTATTCGGATCTGGGGTATTCAAGAACCTCTTTCAGTAATATTTTCGATACTGAATTTCTTACCTCATTTGAAGGGATTTTTGCATTTATATGGATTGCCTGGAAGAGATATACCTATGCGAAAGTACTATCTATTATTTTCTGTTGTTGGTATGAATGCATGGATATGGTCAAGTGTATTCCACACAAGAGATTTCATCCTAACTGAGAGATTGGATTATTTTTCTGCTATGTTGACCATTTTGTATGGACTATTTACTTCATCAGTACGAATATTCAGATTGGATCTGGATAACAGACTGTTCCAAAGGAGGCTATTAATAATCTTGTGTTCTGTTGCTTATATTTTACATGTCAGCTATCTGTCATTTGTCACATTTTCATACTCATATAATATGGCAGCTGGAGTAGTTGTAGGATTGATTCAGAATGGGTTATGGACCTATTTTGCATTTTCTTCTTATATGAAGTTATTATCAGAGTCATCATCGTTGTCATCACCATCTGTTGGTTGGACATTATGGCCATTTTATATTGTAACTTGTATTTCATTTGGTATGGCATTTGAATTGTTTGATTTCCCACCATTTCTCGATTTCTTAGATGCTCATTCATTATGGCATGCTGCTACTGTTTTACCTACATATTGGTGGTATGCTTGGATGGAAAGAGACTTGAATTATTTGCGTACGACAAAAGCGAGAGATTGATTTCGTATAAGCGGTAGGAAGGAGTGTTCAAGATGACGTGATAGAAGAGCCCATTTTGCCTTCTGGATCTGGGGGCCATTCAATGTTTGCACTCAAAAGTGAAATCAAAGTGAGGGTCACACAAGGATTAATGGGATGCTCAAAGCAATTAGGGCCTTTATAACAAGCATACGCCTCTGTGCCAGTTATTTATATAATGAGTTCAAGTCAGTATTTAGATATTAGATATTATCCAGTCAGCGCTTGACAAAATTCAATCTTATTATATATATACATAAATATAGTTTATGATGGCTTATAGTTATTATATTCTGTTGCTTAATATTTATTTATGTTTATTTGTCCCTACTAATACCCTCATCTATTCATTTATAAGCCTCTAATAACTGAGAAACTTTTAAAGCTAATTCATCAGCCAACGTCTGCTTGTCAGCTTCAGCATAAATACGAACAACATTCTCAGTACCACTGGCTCTTACAAAGCTACGACCCTGACTATATTTTTTAACTAGATCATCAATTTGTTCTTGAAGATGAGGAGGTTCTACTAACGTTCTTTCAGCATTGGTGACCTTGAATTGAGTCCGATCCTTAACTTCGGCCTTAAGTAAACGATTAGGAAGATCAGTGTAAGATTCGTTCCAATCAGCAGGACTCCATTTTTTAATGGTGAGAATGACAAGAACAAGTAAAAGATCGGAAAGAGCATCTCCAACAGTTTGATTAATAAGATCACTGAGTGCTAAAAGTGTATCAATAGCAGACTTTTGTGCGGGAGAACTAACCTGAAAGGTTTGTAATTTACTAACTGCATCAGGGTGAAATAAGACTGTTCCATGACCATTGGCTTCGAAGTATACACCGATATCAAATCGTTGAGCAGCATGATGTAGGTGTTTAACACCAGTTGGAGTACAAACTACCGGAACTTTAAGTACATTTTCAAGATATTCCGTAGAACTACCATTGGCATAAGCAGTTTGTACAACACCAATTTTCAGACCACAATTAGTTTCAACAACCAATTCTCCTAAGAATGATGCTATCAAAGTAGCAATTTTATCACCATCTAACAGTTGGAATTTGCCTTCTTCATCAATGTAGAAAAATATAATTCTATCAGCATCACCATCAAAACTAGCAAATAACTTCAATTTAGGAGGATCGGAATCTATACCACCACCAGGCAATCTTTGTTGAGTTTTAACGAAATCAGCACCACAACTGGAATTCAATAACGATGGTTTATCATAATTCCCATTAACAACCGTCAAGTCAATCAAACCGTTTAAATATTCAGCTAATTCTAATACTTTGGGACCACCAATACCATTAGCAGCATCAATAGTAATAGAATATGGTTCCGTATAACCATGAAGAATTCTTCTATATGCAATTGCCAATTTTTTATAATATCCTTCTTCGGTAGGAACTCCATATGAATTCTGACTTTTCAGAGTATTAAGACATTTAACTAAATAATGTAGTTGAGGAGTAGTTAACATTCCATAATCAGTAGATTTAGCATTATTGATTGCTTTGAATCCTGCTTCTAAAGCATCAATTAAAAGAGGCCCAGATTCTCGTGAATCACGAGCATAGATTACATTAGAAGTCACCGAAAGATCAATATTAAGTCTTTCAGCTAATTCAATGACTTTATCTTCCAAGGCCTTTGCAGATGGTGCGTTGGCCAATTCAGTTGCATAACCTTCCCATGCTTCTTCAAGCATATCTCCTTCTGGGTCAACCACTTTTGCACCATTATCCTCTGGTGGATTATGAGAGGCAGTAATCATAACACCAATCACTTTACTATTAAGATATTTGGATCGTAAAGACGCTAAAATTGCCACTCGAAAAACCGTGGAAGCTAGGATATCTGCTTTGTATCTGAATCCAGCTGTACCATATCCGAAGACTATGGATTGTGGTTTCGGATATTTTTCAGCAACACTTATATCTATTGACATTGTTCTCTTTTCGAATTATTCAATTCTCTTAAAACGATAGCTGAAGGAAAGAAACTCAACCAAAAAATGTCAATCCACCATGAAAAATGTCTGGCAAAAACATTGCCTCAATGCACACGCTCTTCTTCTTCTTCGAGGCTCGATGATGTTACATTTGGATCAACAGCACGTGATATAAGCCGCAGAATTTATAGCGCCGTGCAAGGGGTAAGGTGGGGGTTGTTAACGGTTAAGATATTTAGAGGATACCTTTCTCCGCTTGCTCGGGTCTGACTCATCTCCTCCCCGGATTCTTCTCGTATAGTTTTTATGAAAGAGTTGTTTAATATGTTTTTGCACCGATGAAACAAATATGTTGAGACTAGCAAGACAACGGATGTGGCTGTGTGTGGCGGCGGTATGTGGCCATGTGTGGCTGGAGATGTTAGTTCAACAGTTGTATCACCTCTAGCTTCATTTGTTAGTTTGATATTCGTTTATGATACGGAGTTTCAAGACTACATCAATCTGGTTATAAGTCTTTTTTGAAGCGGTTCACTTGTTAGATATAATGAAATAAATAATCAAAATAAAAGTACTCGATCAGTCTAAATGAATTTGAAGTACTCGATCAATCTGAATGAATTTGAAGTCCTCCATACAATCTGAATGAATTTGAAGTTCTCGATACAATCACTCTCAGAAATCTAACTAAGGTGGCTACTAAAATCCGGTCACCAACTCTGGCCGAGCTCCAATAAACGTCTTTTTCAATTTTCATCTGCTCTACGATCGGCAAAAAATAGTGACAACTGCGAGATTCGAACTCGCGCTTCCGGAGAAATCAGGGAACTAATTTTAGATTTGTTAACCTAAACCTGACGCCTTAGACCAACTCGGCCAAGTTGCCCCTTTAAACAAATCACGTGATTAACACTCGATTCGTCACCCATAAATTATTATCCGTTAGGATAAACAGGGCTCTTTATTGCGCAAAAATGATTTTAAATACTCCAAATACCAATAAAATAAGCCGCGTGAGCCGCGCTCCGTTAAGAAAATATGGCTAATATTATTACTAAATCGAGGTTTATATCATACAGAGATTAGCGAATTTCTTCCTAATGGAGTCCATAATCATTGGTTCGATGGTCTAGTTGGTTATGGCATCTGCTTAACACGCAGAACGTCCCCAGTTCGATCCTGGGTCGAATCAGATTTTTTATTTTTGAAAGGATTCTATTTGTTTTTTTTAGTAGATGAGGGCTAAAGCCAGAACTAACCATACCTCACCTCGTCAACGTAATGAATAAATAAGATTATGTACTTATATGTTGCCGAAACTACAATAACCCCCCCCCCCTGATAATTCACAACTCTTGGCCCTCGAAATATGCTTGAACATAGTCATCGAGCTCTACAAAATTGTACCCAAATTCTGCATCACTGACACCAATGAATGCAGGTAATGGTAATCTATCGTCTTGATAGTTTGGAACAACCTCAATCATGTTTCGATCTGGTAGGCTTGCTTTAAACAACTTCTCAACAGATTCATATAAACTTTCAGGTAGATGCCGTTTCATATGTTCCTTTATTAATTGTAAACATTTCGTGATTCCTTGAAGTGACGGAACATCACTCAAAACATTAATGAAAAACTCTAGGCTAGGAGTTATTCCACAATTGGACATAGCGATCTCACGGATCCTAATGGTAGCTGCAATATAGATACAATACACATTGATATAAGTCAGTCGGTATCGAAATTGCTTGAACAAACGTAATAAATCTTCAATGGCTTTTGCTGATTCTAAACATCTTCGAAATTCTGAATCAGATTTCACAGATAAAAACGGCCTTAAATATAAAATAACGGTCGCGTGATAAAGCAAGTTCATACCAATGACATGAGCAGGTAATCGCTCAGATGTATAGCCGTCTCCGAGAACATTGAGATGTCTAGGAAGAGACTTCCAGAAATCCACCAATCTTTGGTTGATATTTTGAAATTGTTTAAAACTGATATATTTATAATTTCCTTTGCTATTTTCCTTTGGATCCAGACTATTAGCAGGATTTGCATATATAAGAATCATGATATCTGAAAGAATCGTTGCAAGCTCACATAAACGAGAAAAGCAAGATATAGCATAACTAGGAGTTTGTGAGTCTGCCCAAGGCTCTGTTTCTGAATAAGTGTCCACTTGATAGTTAGTTAGTATTTATCATTCCATCAAAAATGTGAATGATCCACTGGCAGTATCCCAACGTTCAGCGTCTGGGCTCCGCCTCAAACATGCCGTATCTTGCAAACCCGGGTGTTTAGAGCAAAGAGATCAGCATAAAAAAGAAACTTACAAAATTCAAGAGGCATCTCAGGATGAACCGAAGGAAACATCGGCATTCGTCCCAGGTAAAGAGAAATAAGCTTATCCCAAAAGTAGCACGACCACCATAGACGTTGTCGCATTTCATACTCCTCTGGAAACTCTGCCAATCGTTTGAGATTTTCAGTAGGCAGATGTATACCCAGATCTATAGCCATTCGAAATGCTATTCCACTATAAGTCCAAGCCATGGATGGTTTTCCATATACCATATCATGGATTGATTGAAGCAAGAAAGCAGTTGCAGTGACAACAGATGGTTCCTGTGTTATGGATAACGAAAGCTCAGAAATAGCTTCTCCTTTCATTTCGTCCATAGTAAGTAAGTTATTTTCCAGTACATCCGGATCGAAGAATCGGAATCCCAGACAACATGTAACTTTCAGAAGTGTATTGTTAAATAGCCGTGGTGGTCCACTGACAAACCCTTCAATAAAAGCCGGCCAATATGGGATTAAAAAATATGGGTATACCCAATCTACATGGTGACGGAATAGGGTCTTGAGAAGTTCAGCATCCTTGTTTCCTTCAAGAATTTTATCGAGTTCTTCTGAACAACGTTTAGAATTGGCTTCTAGTCTCGTTCTAGCAACTTGTTTATACTCAGAAGTTTCTTGAGATGAATACGTAGGTACAAGACCAATTGCAGTAGTATTTCCATACTTAAGAATCTTAATCACCTCATCTTGCTTAGTATGAGTGTCAGCTGCCACAAAGCTTTGTAATGGGGGTATAAGATAGGTACACTCCAAATTGCCAATTTTACAAGCCCTGCATTGAGGAAATGAAGCATCACACCGAACTTTTCTTCTCCGACAATTTTTACAAGCTCGGCTTAGCCTCTTAGTACCACTCATATTATTATAAACGTAGCACCTAGCTGCATATAAGCGGAGCCTTTGTGATTAAAAGTATGAAGGAGTCCAGAATAAAATAACCTGGCAACCCTCATTAACTGGTAGGAAAAAATGAAGTATATAAGTTATCTTTGTCATGTTGGTCCGTGCATGAAGATGCAGCTTATACCGGAGATAACCCCGCCGTTTGTTCGGCTAAGCCGAACATGTCACTCGGCTTATCCGTAGATCGTCGCAATCTCGTATAAAGATTATTAATATATAAGTATATATTTTCTTTCATGTATAAGTGATATATTATCTAAATTCTTGATAAATAAATATAATCCATGAAAAGTTGGTTGTTGATACGAACTTGGTCGGAGGAGTTAATAGAAGGGTCTACTAGATGAGTAGTATAGTTGATAGGAATAATGCTATTCCCAATGGTGGAGTATTAGCATGGACCCAAGTATTGGCAGGATTCCTAAGTGCATTTTCTTCCTGGGGATTCATAAATACATTTGGAGAATATCAGACTTACTATAAACTCAATATACTCTCAGATTTACCAGATTCTACAATATCATGGATAGGATCTATTCAGATCTTCTTTGGTCTTTCATTTGGGTTGATCACAGGAAGACTTATAGACGCCGGATATGTAAATTTATTATTATGGGGTGGGACATTTTTGGTAACATTTGGAATCATGATGGCAAGTTTATCGACCGAATTTTATCAATTGTTCCTATCTCAAGGTGTCTGTGTTGGAATTGGTTGTAGTTGCCTTTATATTGCATCACTTGGAATAGTAGCATCATATTTTAGTACCAAACGAGCTCTGGCATTTGGAATCATTGCGGCTGGATCATCAGTAGGCGGTGTCATTTTTCCAATAATGGTCAATCGTCTGGTTCCATTGTTGGGATTTCCATGGGCTACTCGAGTCATTGGTTTTACTAATTTAGGTGTTTGTATAATATCATGCATTTTGTTAAAGCCTCGATTGATTCCAAGAACAGCAGGACCTCTTGTAGATTATGCTTCATTCAGAGATTTACCATTTATTTTCTTTTCTTTTGGAGTATTTTTTGGTTTTATGGGTATATATGTACCCCTTTATTATATTGAATCATATGCAATAGCTAGAGGACTCGATAAAAGTTTGACCCCATTCCTTATACCAATATTAAATTCCAGTTCAACAGCAGGCCGAATTATACCAAATTTTACTGCTGACAAATTGGGTTCGTTTAATTCATTTATTCCTTGTATGTTTTGTTCAGCAGTGCTTATTTATTCTTGGATTGCTGTGAATAATGTTGGGGGTATTATTGCGTTTGCACTTTTGGATGGATTTTTTACTGGTGCTTTTGTATCACTTCCACCAGCCTGTGTAGCTGAGATGACACCGGACATATCTATAGTTGGAACCAGGATTGGCATGTCGTTTTTTCTTTGTGGATTTGGCGCATTATCTGGAGCTCCGATTGGTGGTGCATTATTAGTAAGAGGAAATGGAAGTTATCTGTTTGCACAAGTTTTTGCAGGAACATGTTTGGTGCTTTGCACAGGGTTTACAGTTTCTGCTCATTTGTATTTAAGATATCAACGAAAACAATCATTGAAGGAGAGTTATATCGTAACAACTGATGAGGATCAACCGGATGTCATATCTGAGAGTGATGAATCATCGGAGATTATTGAAACGATGATAATAAATAAATAATTGAAAGCAATGTAAATGAATAAATAAATGCATGATAACGGAATCTAACATTAAGTTTCAAGGTTAATCTTGTCACTAGACGAGTCAGAAAGGATGACGGCATCGAATTAATGTTGACTGCGCCAATAATTTGTGAAACTCTTCCAGAAGTTATTAGTACATATCCTTGGCATTCTTCTTCAAGAGCTCGCGTTATCTCCCTTGATTAACATGTCAAAATTAAACTTGCATGATGCATAAAACGGTTATGCATCATACTAATCGGGCCATTCAAGGTAAGGGCTGTGTGCGGCATGTGGGGCTGAATTTTTTTTTTTGAAATTTATTCTGCGAGACAGGAGGATCCAAATCAGATTCCGATTCAAAATATTTGATTTGACATTCAAATTTTTGATTTGAAATTGCAGAAATCCTTACTAGAAAGTTTATTTATTTAGACAGGTTTCAAAATGAAATTAGACACTTCTCATATGAGATACCTGAGTGCGGATGACTTTCGAGTCCTCACGGCGGTAAGTATGAATCAGGACGGCAACAGCAACACTTGCCAAACCGTAGAGGTCAGAGCCAGGTTTCTAGAGGCAGGAGAGACACTGCCCAGACAAAGAGAGAGGGTCGTGGACCAAACATCTGGTCTAAGATGATAGTACCTAGGAGAGCTCTAAACTCTTGAGGTCTCATACTAACTGTTTAGGTTGAAATGGGATCTAAAAATCACGATATAGTTCCTACTTCACTGATTATAAAAATTGCAGGACTTCGTGGAGCATCAGCAGTGAATCGATGCATTGCAGAATTGGCTAAGATTAAATTAATTGGTCGAGTCCGTAATGCGAGATACGATGGATATAGACTAAGTTACCATGGATATGATTATTTGGCACTAAAAGCACTTGTTAAAAGGGACTCTATTTTCGGCGTAGGTACTCAAATTGGTATTGGAAAAGAATCTGATATTTTTATGGTAGCCGATGCTCAGGGTAAACAGAATGTTTTGAAAGTTCATCGATTAGGTAGAATATCATTCCGTACAGTGAAAAACAATCGAGATTATCTTAGAAATAGACAAAGTGCCAGTTGGATGTATTTGTCCCGATTGGCTGCACAAAAAGAGTTTGCATTTATGAAAGCATTATATGATGCAGGATTTTCAGTTCCTGCTCCTATTGACCATTCACGTCATCAGATTGTTATGTCATTAGTGGATGGGTTCCCTATGAGACAACTAAAAGGACATAATAATCCTTCGCGATTATATTCAACGTTAATGAATTTCATTGTTAGATTAGCAGAGCACGGACTTATTCATTGTGATTTCAATGAATTCAATATTATGATTAGGGAAAAATTTGATACTCCAGAGGAAGAGGTTGTTATTATTGATTTTCCACAGTGTGTTTCTATTTCACATGTTGATGCAAAGAGATACTTTGAGAGAGATGTGAATTGTATTCGGAGTTTTTTTGAAAAGAAACTTGGCTATGTATCAGATGATTATCCAAGATGGGAGACTGACATAAAACGGATTGAGAATCTGGATATTTTGGTAGAGGCTTCAGGGTTTAGTAAGAAGCAGGTAAAGGATTTAGAGGCTGCTATGGCGTTGTCCCGAGAGACTTTCGGTGAGGATGAATTCGTAGAAGGAGAAGGAGAGAGTGATGAGGAAGAGGAGAATGCTGAAGAGGAGGAGGAAGAAGACGAAGAAGAAGATCCTGAAGCAGAAGAAGACGAACAAGAAGACGTAGACGAGCAAGAAGAAGATGAAGAGGAGCAAGACGATTTGCAAAGCAGGATCGACGCAGAAATTTTACGTAAAGGGATAGAAAATATCAAAATGGATAAGTTAGGTAATTATATCCTTGACGATTCTAAATAAGAAATAGATAAAATAAATTTATACTGTATATATAAATCATGATCGTCAAAAAGCACTAGTTATAGTGGCATTATAATTATACTCAATATTGACATGTTATACGATCTATACGCTCACTCAAATTCCAAATTGAACGTCCTTCTCCTCCTCTTCCCTCTAACTTTTATTCATCTTCAATCAATTCTAATTATCTATCTTATATTGAATTTTTGATTTTTATATTGCCATTTCTAAAAGTTCCAAAATGGTATTATTCAAAATTCTGGATACATTACCCGATGAAGCTAAAAAAGATGGAACCGTATCATCTGAGACTGTACTACCATTAACTCCGCTAGATACTAAAAGTGGATTCATTCATCTTTCAACTGCTGAACAATTAGAAGGCACTCTTAATCAATTTTTCAGTGATCATGAACAAATTTTTCTACTTCATATAGATGGGCCAGATTCCGAAGAAATTCCAATTGCTGAAGGAAAAACCGGAAACAGACCAGGTAGTCATATCAAATGGGATTGGGTGGAATCTCGTAAAAGCTATTTTGCTCATATCTATGGCGATTTAGCCAATGGTGATATTCTGAAAATAGAAAATTTGAAGAAGTCTGGATCCAAGTGGATTATCTAATAAATTTGAATATAAAATTATTAGATGACAATTGAAACAGGGGAACGATGGCTCTGCCTTGTTCTCTTATTATATGTTGACCTTGGAGCAGTCAGAGGTCATCCTGGACTCATCCAGTAGATGGTCACTATGTTGGAACGTCAGAGCTTCGAATTGACAAAGCGATTGAGAGCCATGACCCCCACTTGGAGTCCAACTGTAAAGTCGTGCATATGCTTAGATCTGCAAACAGAACTTCGAAGTCTAACGAAAAGAGTACTGATAATAATCATAATAGAACAATAAAATACAATCAAATATATTGTTGTAGAGGATTCCATCACTGACCAGTTTGAACTCCATGCGGTATCATATCTCTTTCACTCTATTTTAAAGAGAAAAGTTATATCACTAGCTATTTTGATCCTTCAGAAGGACTCTATCAAAGATTATAACGAGATCACAGATCAAACAAATGTGCTATATTAGCCAAGGAGAAATAGACAACCAGAACAATGCACTCGTGATTCTCCGGAGGTAGGGGACGGTTGTTAAATCTTTTTATTCGGCTACCTACCCGTGTCATATGGCTTTCCCCTGAATTCTCAGCCGTATGTATAATTAGCGTTTGGCGTAGTGTCTCGCGATAAGTCGTGCTTCGTTTCCACGCTTGATTGAATCTCCTTGCTCTATCCTCCATATAATGACATTCCAATATCTGTCGGGATCACTTCCTGCCGTGATTCGTTATTTAAATAAGCAGAAATCTCCGGTTGAGTTTGTGTACATAGGTACTAGCGATGAATTTGTATCAGAATTGAAGAAATCATCTCCGGAAGGACAACCGCCTTCAGTGAGTCGGTCCGCCAACTTCAATATTAGATTTGCTATAAATACTAACGCTGCGGCAATATTTCTCTATTCAAGAGATTGGTCAGTTAAACGACATATGAATGAGATAGATCAATCTCAACAAACAACTGTTCAAAGGGTCGGAGAGATTGAACAGGAGGTACGGCCCGCTCTGCCCGCTCCTGAAAATTCTGGAAAACTTATTGAATCTCCTTTAAAAAGGAACACGGATGTAATTGTTGGAGTTTGGGGTATATTAGACCAATTAAAACAGGAAGATGATCTTAATGCTTCCCAAGTTATTAAATGGGTCTGCACCATTCTTGGAGCTGGTAAAGATGCGAAAAGTTTCATATTGGCCGATAATTTAACTCTTGATCAACAAATTCCTATTGATAGACCAGGGTCCAATAAGGAAGAAAGTACAACAACTGCGGCTCTAGGAGATTTATTAGAGAATTGGATGTCTATTAAGAAATTATCTATGTGAACAAAAATTAAAACAAATAATAGGTATATGCGTGCGTGAATAAATAGGGCCAAAGAGAGAACTCCATTTAACAATAACGTATTCTCAACTTCAGCTTATGAATCATTATTTTTCAACTTCATGATGAAAGTTCTGGTACTTGCTCCAACCTTTAGACCTCATTATGCCCATACTCATCATCTTCACCTTCACCATCTTCCTCACCTTCCTCTTCCTCCTCATCCTCACTAATATCCCAGTCTTGTTGGGAATCCTTAAATTCAACTGGCCAGTATGGATATTTCTGCCAATCTTTCTTATTTATTACGATGTTGATAATATCAGCTTTAACCTTGGATTCTATATCTCCATGTAAGATTTCCGGATCATATAATTGTATCATGGCATACCCTCCCCGTTTTACAAAAATGGTATTACGAAACTTAGGAGGCATAGAAACCAGTATTGTACGATCTTCATCAGATTCAATTTTATACTCATTTTCATTTGTACTACTAAGTGCTACTTGAAGTTTAGATGCTTCTGATGGTGGAACCAAAGTTTCGTAAAGACTATTTCCTCGAGCCCTGATAACCGATACAATAATTTGGTTGGATTCAACATTATCTGGTGGAACTCCCATAGACTCGAAGAGTCTTTGAGTAGCCTTTGATTTTCCCATAAAGAATTTGATATCACTTAAAGAGGAGTTGCTGATAATGGGGAATGGTAGATCAAGATCTCGAGATCTTGGAAATTTATTTTGAATATTCTGACAGCACGGCTGGTCATGTGATAGCTATATATATAGCGCTAGACTTGTTACTATAGAGCCCTCACTTAACCAGAGAGATTTATATTTGCTTACATTAATCATTTAGTCATATCTAATCATGGTAATGGATGTCCTGACGTCGTCACGTCGTCGTGACTGACATATTGCCATGGTTTAAGGTTCAAGTTCGGAAGACATCTGATTTATGCCAGTAAAGGACCATTTAAAACATTTCCTGATAAAGTGAAAGTTTATATCGATTGAATAGGATAGCAGCATTCTTGAATAGTGTGATTTTTATTGTGATGAGAGTTTTTTTACTGACTATTCAGGAAAATCTCCGTTTTGGATATATATGATAAAAGAAAGCCGATATTTATCTACAAATGATATGGAATTGAGGAAAATCCTTGTAAAGGACTTTATAGAGAGATTAGCTCTGGATGAAGGGCCCATGACGGGGACTAATCAATCAAACCCGGTGGTTGGCATATGAACAACTTGGTCCTCGGTCGCCCAGAGTCTGAAGATAAAAGAAACTTTACCTTCCGTTCAAGTAACAGGGCCCTGAGCCCAGCTATAACGCAGCATGCTCCTTTACACAGAAAAAATGCTCTTTCTAAATAACATAAAAAATATACATTAATTACCACTACAACTTTTGCTTTTATTACTCTACCTTAACTTCAGCAGCTTCACGATCATAATATGCTATAAGAGAGATTTTGAATTCTGAACAGGCAATACCAAACTGTTTAAGTAATCGAGTCTGTTTACCATCCAATACTTGACCTTCAGTACAAACAGTATGTTCTCCTGATAAAACTATTTTACCACTCTTCAGTTGTGTTGGTACACCAAGCGATCTTATTGTCGATTCCAATGAATGAGCTAATGGCACATCTTCTTCTTCAGGGATTTGTCCTCCTCTAGAATAAACAACACCGGCAGGGATAGTGAAAGTCAATGGAGCTATAATTCCAGCACGAGCAAAATCTGATTTAACAAATGATTCAAAATAATCTCTAACAACTTGAGGCTCCTCATCAGTTAATAACAGACCAACATCTCCATTCATATATTTGGTGAGCTTGAAAAGGTTATCCCGATGTTCTTCCTCGGGTGTTCGACCAAGAGCTTTTTGCATAACTCGAGTTCTACCAAACAATATTCTACTACCAATCCAATTTTGTCTAATAGTTTTAAGAAAAGTATTACGCATATTATCCACTTGGAAAACCCAAGTATAAGCGTATTTATCCACACATTCTTTGATATCATCACCTATCCTTTCTTTATCTTGACGGGTCTTTTTATCGGTCCTGGTGAGAGTAACTGACATATGTTAGAAATTAGGAAACCAATCAGACGTTTTCTCCTGGGGAAGTTCCAGACCCCTAGAGATCCACACAGATCAGTGACAGGACCCAAGTGACAGTCCCCAAGCGAAGCACCACCCGTCGGAGACTTCAACGGCCATTATCGAATTTAGTCATGAACTTACCCAACTTAGATCTCTTTGATTTAGGCATGTTAGAAATATTTCTTTAATATCTTCTTGACTGGTAAGCAAACAAAACTATGGAATATCTAACAAACCAAACCAGAATCTTGAATGAAATAATTTCTTATCAAAAAAAAAAAAAAAAAAAAAAAAAAAAAAAAATTTAGCCGTGCCATCAAATGCAAAAATCAGTTATTCCGCCGCGTCATATAATTGAAAATGGTACTCACGTGATTAATACAACTGCGCGCACGCGCGCGCAATTTTTTTCACGAACTTCATCCTATAAAAGGGGGTTATGCTCTCTCAAAGATCTTTCCATTCAATCTTCTTTCGTTTCGGAATAGTTTTCATGGTCGATTCTTCTTCTGCAAATATTTCTGAAGATGATTTGGTTCAATTTCATGTTTCACATTTTGGCGTTAGACCAGATCGATCCAATGTAACTTGGGATAAAAAAGCTTCTGACAGTAATGAATATTACGAAGAAGATGCTATTGTGAATAATTCTGTACCAGAGTATTACTCTGATGGAACTGTCTGGACTATAACTGATGAACAGATAGCATTCTTTCGTGCTTCTGAAATTCGTCGGCGAGAAATAAGACAGGAACTCGAACAAGAACGACAACTTCAACAACTTATTCATGAAGATGAAGGAACGTTCTCGAAACCAAGTGTTGAGGAAACAAAGCCATATACTCCTATATCTAATGATAATTCTAGATATTCTGAGATATTTGGTTCGTATAGTTCCTATATTCAAAGATTGGATGATGATTGTGATATGGCGTTTATTGATACCTGTCGTACTCGGAAAGTACAACATTATTATCCAATTCTTCCTTTGTAAATGATGGGATTGTAAGTATAATATTTCCTTCTTTTAGTTAACAGACCTCTTTTTTTAAATGATGAAAAACCAGTCATCCTTAACCATATATCATGTGCAACCATTATATTGTCATTTAATGCGCATGGATCTGATGACCAAAATTGGGTAATTCTGAATCTGGATTATAGAGAGTTTCAGAAGTTGATTGATTTTATTTTTATTTAAAAACATTTTCTAACTTGCAAGTAGTATACAGAACGTAAAACGGTAAACTGGAGAGTGTCCTATCTGCTCCAGTGGCTTACGGTCGCTTAGGATATAATGACTATCACTATATATATTTAATACGTTTCTATAACTGTGAAATAAGTAATTGGTATAATTATTATTATCATCATCATTAGTATATTAATTTTCAAAGGCATAGGAGTGGGAGTGTCCCCCATTAGTTGGGCTCGGCCCCAGACCCAGCTGCTCACGATTTAAATACAATAATATCGATCACCAAAATCACCTAATCCAGGAGTAATATAATTATGTTCATCAAGACCATCATCAACAACTCCAGTAATTATTCTTACTTTAGGGAATCGATTGGTGAATGTTTTAATGCCTTCTGGAGAAGCAATTAGATTAAGAAATATAATTCGTTCTTCTGCAACTCCACGAGATTTCAGAACGTCAGTTGCCATCATTGCGGATCCACCAGTAGCAAGCATAGGATCAAGTAAAAATACATATCTATCAGCAATATCCTCAGGTAATTTATCATAAAATAATTTCGGTTTTGAAGTTTCCTCATCTCTTTGAATAAGGATCTTCCCAATTCGAACAGATCTACAACAATCCCTTAAGCCTTGCTCCATGGATTCGCCAGCTCTCATAATGGAGACACCACAAATCTTTCCTTCAAATTTAACCCCATTAAAAGATGTACCCAATGGGGTAAGAACAGTAACAGGTTTGACTGGGAAAAAGTTAAGACCTTCTTCAACCAAAAGACGAATGATTCGATCTGAGTAAAAGATGAAATCACTACGAGAAGTTGTCTTATCTCTTATAATACTAGAGAAGAGTTAGTAAACCAATTGAACAAACAATCGACTAAATGGATAAACTAGTCATAAATATTTCGTGTACTGTTCATATACAGTCTTCTCTCAATCATCCTACTACAATTGCTCTACCCAGATCAACTCTTATCACCGAGCAGGATCTCTGTCCAGAGCCGTTCTTCTTCTAACCACAAGTACCAACCTCTGATCTGCTCACATACGTATATAATCCTCGAAGTTGATTGGATTGAGGAAGAACTGTCACCGTATCAGGAAATGCCATTGTTTCTTTATCGATTGGAATAAACAATCAGATAAACCAAAGGAAATCAAAATGTTCGAAGCTTTTAACCGAGTGTCATGAACCTAATTTTTCTAGGATCTGCGGCTTGACACGGCTGAATGTTGATAAGGAGTTTGAATCGCGGAGAAAAATGGTAGTCATATGACATCTTACTATAGTGCAAGTATATCTGCATGCACATACATGCAGCTAGTCGGTCAGCAGCATTTTAAGTCTAAATTATAGCAATATCAAATGTATTGAGGAGCTCCTCTGTCTTGAACTCCTTAGTCTTTTCTCAGGTGGATCCATTGCTGTATTAGATATAGAGAAGGAGAGGGGGATCTTGAGGGAACTGGGCTACGCCCAGGCCGACAGAGTCAAGCGCCAGATGAAGAACAGATCAAGTAAAAAATCATATAATAAATAAGTGCTAATATATATACTCTATGAATAAATAAAATAATAAATAGACAGTGCTATTATGTCATGTCATCATTAAAATAAGCCAAGATTTCAATTTAAAGATAGTTCACCTGAAGATGAAGAATCAGATGATTCATTTGATGCATTTGTCAATACAGACATTAATGAAGGTGAATATAAAGACATACTTCTTGGATCAATTCCACGTCCTACCGCTAAACTATTAGGAGTCATTTCTTCGAATTTTGGTAAATTAGCAACCATATCATAATCAGGAGGACTTAATGGAACATCAGCATACACAGGAGGAACTTCATCATCCCAAGCAATACCTAATCCACTATGATCAGTAAATACTAAATTAAACTGCATTCGAAGAACACGAGCTGCACCAGTTGGAATAGCATGTTTAGAAGTTCGATGTTGGAAAGCTTCTTCAGATATTACTAATTCCATAACAAGTGTATGAGTAACCAATAAACCTAAAGTGGGATCATCAAGATTACAACATACTCCAGAAAGAGTATGAGTAGAAATATCTTGAGCAGATAAATGAATTTTACCATTTTCAGAAAAATCGGTTTTCCAACCACCTTTAATTTCACCCGAACTTAAAGTACGAACATCTTCAATAAGAGACATGTTGTCATTATCAGAGCTAGTAGTATGATCTTCACAATGTTTAGTTTTCATCTTTACACTTTCATCGACTCTCCAATTAATTTTCCGCATTCTCCATCTAGAGGGTCTTTGAGCATTACTATTATTTGAAACTCCATCAAGTTTTAATTCAAATGAGAACGAAGAATTCGGATGAACTGTTGAAGGTAAAGTCATATTAGCAGTCAGGTCAGTTGGAGGAAATACTCTAACTGATGTACGATCGGAACCAGCAATAATTGATCTTTTAATTTTCAAAGGGACTTTAAGTGTGAATGGACTTATAGTTGGATCAGTTGGAGTAGCCACTGCTTTAAGATAATACTGAACAGAAAACACCGAATTAGTCGCAGTTGCAGGTAAAGAGCCAGGAAGTAGATGAGAAAATGGATAACCATGAACAGATTTAGGTAAAGAAGCAGGGTGAACTAAAATATCCCATCTAGCTAATTCTGTAGTTTTAGATAAACAATCTTTACAATGACGAGGACCATTTGGTAGAGTTGATGAAAAATTAGTCGAAGAAATTGGAGGATGTAATGAATCAGGCTTAGTAGCAGGGGATGATTTGGTTGTAGATGTTGGAGTGGTGGATGTTCCAGTAGCAGCAGATTGAGATATTTTTACTTCTTGATATACTCCCATATAAATGGATTCCATAGCAAAAGAGTTATCTTGAACAACTTCTAAATTAAAAATACCAGATAATAAAGCACCAGTTGATTCAGCATGATTCCCGTATAATATTAAAGGAGGAGATTCAATATTATAAGATAATTTGATCGCATCTTGTGATGCAGTTAAATGAGGTGATGATGAACTAAGAGCACCCTTAGCAGTAGTTGCAGCAGCCAATAAAGGAGAAACTGGTACCCCAGTCAGAATATCTGGACTATTGGTGATACTACTTCCACCGCTACCACTTCTAGCCCTTACAGAGGGGGATATTCTGTGTCTAGCTGGAATGATTGAAGGGATTGGTCGCATCGTAGATAGAGAGAGGAAGAAGAAAGAAAAAAAGTTCAACCGTTGAGTACAAGTTCACCACAATTATTTCACTACTTCACAGCCAAAATTTACCCGAAAGTTCCACCGGAAGTGTATACCCGAGATCGGATCAAAAAATTTATTTCACAGTGCTAAGAAAGAAGTGAAATAAAAAAAAAGTTCCTGTCGATTCAAAAATTTTCTTCAAACTCTAAAACGCAAATATGTAGAACAGAAATATAAATTCAAAAGATCATGGGCCAAACCCCCTTATGTCTCTTCCGCCTGCTATATATATATGAATTAAATTCATCGTGAGAAGAAGACCCCTAAAATCAACTAACCCCGAGCAGGATTAAAAAAACGTTACATGTACTAATAAGTGAGACCTTTCCGCGTGTACGATAATTACTTTTTGTTCTATTTTGTTCTTTTTACTTTTTTTTGCTACTTCAATAAGAAAATATTTCTCTAAGAACTATTGAAATTTATATGTACCACAAGTATGTTTCGAGCATTTTACATATTATGCATATCTGTTAAGAGAATACAAGTACTTACATCTGATCTAAATTATTCTAAGATCTAACCTAACTAAATAGCTAAGCTTTTATATGTCATCAATATTATATAATATTTATGTGAGCTAACCCTTTAAATGGATGAATATGTAACGTAGTTACGCAAAAACGTATGTTATAAGCTAGTTAAGTGTACTAATCTGTTACTAGTGTATTGACATAACATCATCTTATATTAGGCCGATAGGTGATGGTATAATGGAATTGTTGATAATGAATGTTAGTGATTATGTATTCATCTATCCCGAGCGTGACTTTTGCCTTGAACACGTCATTTACCCCACATTGAAGACTCGTTTTTGTCATTCTGGAGAGGGAACAATTAGTCTTGATTCTTTTGAATTTTATTAATGTAGGTAAAGCTAGCATTACGATATTATTAACTATGCTGGATAAATTATTTTGCTAACAGTTACGTTAACCGTTAACTTAACCGTTAATTGTACCGTGCAGTACATTTACAGATGTTCACTCAATTGTTGCGGGGTGAGTACGCCCATCCATCACATGGACATTAACCGTCCGGGTAACGTAATGACCAACTGATTATGTAATCCATACTTCTGTTATAAACTGCACACAGCAGCCCACACAAGCAGTGCATTACTGTACTAGCACAGTAGAGCTGTGACACAGACCGGCCGTCACATACATTTAATAATTTGATCGGGGTCACCTGGCTATGACTATTTACTGGCCCCTGAATAACTCCTCTTCAGCTTGAGCTATTTCCCCGCATCACGTCTACCTGGTTAATCAAATATTTAATTTGTATACACCGCGTTCTCTTGTCGACTCGATGGTCCACCGTGCCTGATCGCGCCCGCCCCAACCGCCGGAAGCAGGAGAAAAGTACGGGGTTTTGTCGATTCGCTCGGGATCAACCTGTTATAGTTATTTCTCCGATGTAGAAAGCTTATTTGGAAATTTTGATTTTCCCTAGGATCAACAATCCTTCCTCATTAAGGCATTAATTGCAGGCTGTAATGTACTGTACAACTGGTTCTGTTAATCTGATGGAGAGATCTTAGAGACTCCTGAGCACAAGGACCTCTGGTGAATATACTATTAATTTAATTAATTTAAAATATTTATGGCAACTACGTACTTCGGCGAGATAAATTTTTCGGTCAGTATATTGCCAGTTCTCACTGAGTCACAATTAGCTCAAACTTCCTTCCTAATACGAAAAATCACCGTTGCGGTTATTCGGCTCCATTAGCCTGATTTGTGTGAATGACGTTAACTTTCAACTGTAAGGCGCCAGCACGCGTAATGGAATTCTCGATGCCGTACGGCTGTGAACCCTGCACCAGGAATACCAGGCCATTCGTAAATGCATCTGTTCCAGTCGCCTGAGAACATTTAGCTGGGTACACACTTGGTTAGTCAATAGCATCATCAGCCAACTCGAAGACAAAGGGATTCTAAGAGAATATACAGTAACCTATAATGAAAATCACTTTAAATCACTCTACAATCTAACTAATCTAACCGTTAGAGCTTATATAGATTAATAGATATACATGTACTTGTTCGGGCATGATAGCCGTTATGGTGTGATAGTATAAATTGATTGTGTTAATAAAAATTGTTGACAGATCATTGACATTTCCGATCTTAGATTGATGATCATCGTATCATTATTTTCCATGATCTGATATATCACGAATATGCAGTTTCAAGCTAAAGGGCTTTCAGTTAACGGCAGCCAGCGGCGAGAGTGGAATCCATCAAAAAAAAATTTCTTACATATGTACAAGATTTGCGATGGATGGATCGACAACTTTAATACTAAATAGGAATCTTTATGCGAAATACACAGCTAAGAAAAATCCGATTACCTAAATAGGAATATTATGATAGAGCTAAGCTGTGAGAATCAAGCACGTTTTTCTGTTCCGATATCCGGTTTTAATTTAACGATATTTGGCCGGGATTTTGTTGTGAATTACTTCGAAGAAACTGTTAATTTAGTGATCAGCATGCGTGTATTATTGTTTTCATAGTACAGGATCTTGGCACTGAACATTGGTACCACCAAGGACAGACGAGAATGTGGACCGCGCAGATCCCGTTCTTCGGAGACACCAGCTAAGAGCTCTCTATTCTGAAACATTAACTGTCAAGCTATTAATTGATCAGTATTAATCTTTAATTCAGCCAAGACATATCAAAAAAAAAGACTAGAATTGGTTTCCCAGACTGCATAAAGCAACACTTCAACGTTTCGCATTGAGTTTTAACCGCTATAGAGTATTGCCTCGCCTCTCGTTAAGTAACATCTAGCTGCCATGAATCACTCATTGTTCGGTCTACTCAACATCGGAGAGACCTTATGAAACATTCAATTATCTAAGTTGTTTTCACAATGCCCTAAAGTCTCTAAAGTATATTAACTCTTTGGCTGATTGAAATTCCATTCTGCCTCCGGCGGCTGGGGCCTAGCCCCAGACCCCTAGCTCTCGCTCCGCTCGAGAATCCTCCTTCCAATTCCCTACCTCTCACTTCGCTCTAGAATCCTCCTCACTGAAACCCGTTCTGGATTGTTTACCCCAGAAAAAGTCTGTGCACAAAGATATATGCTTTTATAAGACACAACTAATTCGGTTAAATGTATTTAATTCAAGTTTGATATATCCTTTTATATGACATGAGTTATTCGATTAAATGTATTCTGCATCAACTTCGATACATCCAATTTTTCACCGAAATCTATAGGATGATGGTACTTGTACAAGTTTGAAATCTCACGAAGTTACTGACGTTCTATTATTAATTATAAGAGCTAATGTTTTTAAGGAGTAAGACCCTAACGGGTCTGGTACGATTTCATGGCAATGTTAATTCTTCTACTATTTCGCCCCTCAGAATCATTCATCATCAACAATATCGTTATGCTTCAGCATTAGGTTCACTTGCACCGGCTCCTGGATCTACCAGACAACAGAATCGTCTTGGAAGAGGACCTGGTTCTGGTCGTGGTAAGACATCTGGTCGTGGTCAGAAAGGTCAGAAAGCTCGAGGTAAAGTTAAGAGTTGGTTCGAAGGTGGTCAAACTCCTATTACTAGATTATTTCCAAAAGTTGGATTCCGAAGTCAAGTCCCAAAACCAGAATACATTAATCTGGACGTTTTACAAAGATTGATTGATAATGGTCGATTAGATGCATCTCAGCCAATCACAATGAAAGAATTATACCGAACTCGATATTTTGGTAATATAAAGAATGGCATTAAAATACTTGGTGGTGAAGCATATAGATTCACTGCTAAGATTAATATTTCAACTACATCGGCAACTCCTAGCGCTATTGCTCGAATTGAATCTCTGGGTGGAAGTTATAGAGCTGAATATTATACACCATTTTGTATGAAGGTCCTAACTCGACCCGAGGCTATTTTACGGAAATTTGGTCGAATTCCTTTACGGGCTAGACCAATTGATAGAAAGAGTATAGAATTCTATAGAGACCATGAAAGACGTGGTTATCTAGAAGATGCTCCTGGCGCTCCAACTATCAAACCGGCATTTACAGCTCGTACAAAGACTTTCACTAGTCCACTATTGGCAAATATTGAGAGATTGAAAGTCGTTGATCCATCAGTTGCTGCTGCAAAGGCGTTTAAAGATGCTCGACCGAAAAATTAAAATCATCATGACCAATTTGTACATATTCATACATACTGAATTCATAGTAATTAAATATACATATTTCTAGAGCAGTTAAAAGCTAGGGAGTCTGTGGCGCTATGCCGGTAGCTCCCTGGGTAACGTATATTAGAAAAAGCATATTGTAAATAAATAATTAAATTTAGTCAAGACTAATCTCTACCAACCAGAAAAATTGCTTTTTGTAATGCTGGTCTTTACACGTTTTCTTCTTGAATCATCACTATCAGCGGTAGCAGTATCCGGTTTAGCATCATCCTCCGTTTTTGCCCTTATCTTGCCAATATATTTACCAACTGGTTCTACCAGCTGTTCAGATGACGGTATTGTCCGTTTCAACCAAGGACTGTCGTAGTCTTCACCGCTAACAGTTTCGTTCTGTTTAGCATTCTTTGTTGAAATCAGATCTTCATCATACAATCCTTTTTCAAATGGATCAACCAGAATCTGAACCGATTTCATATGAATAGGCTTCAGTGGAATATCACTTGGACCAACTGGTTGTTTCTCTAACTCATCCAAAACTGAAAGACCTCCTACTACTTTACCAAATACTGTATGCTTTCCATCCAAATGAGGCGTCCTGCGATATGTTATAAAAAACTGTGAAGTATTTGTATGTTTGCCCTTATTCGCCATAGACAATATACCCCGCTCGTCATGTTTTAGTGGAGTATTTGTTTCATCACTAAATGGTTTTCCACCAGGAAATGCGCTACGACCTCCTCTACCAGTCCCAGTTGGGTCACCGGTTTGGATCATAAAATGTTTGATATTCCTGTGGAAAACAACTCCATTATAAAACCCTTCTTTGGCTAATTGTACAAAATTGTAGACAGCCTTTGGTGAGTATTTGGGGTAAAGTTCAATGTTTAAATCTCCTAATTCCGTTTCTATTCTAGCATATCCTGGTTCGAGAAATTTTTTCTGTTTGAGTAGTTTCTCTATAGGAATATCTTTGAAAGATGCCTCAGTGGATGGATCGACGGCTGTGGAAGTCACAGAACTGGCCATATGATGAGTAGTAAGCATGCTATTATGATGAAGAGTGGTTTTATCCAAAGAAGGTAGTACACCATTATTTTTATTAGACTCACTACTACCATTTTTGATAGATGAACTTGTAGCTATTATCTTCTTGCCAGTTGAAATACCGACACCACCTTTCAATTCAATTAAGTCATTCTTGACGAATTCCTCATCACTCACAAGATCCCTCATGAACTTTGCACGGATATTATGCTCTTTAATAGTTTCTTCAAAATAAACTCTACCACTTGGACGGATCATAATAGGTTTACTTGAAATTTGGAATTCTTTAAAACTAATAGGATCAATGTATTTCCCCTCGGCATTAACAGCAATATGAAGTTTGATTAGATCCATATTTGTCATTGGTTCACCTGTCACCGGGTTCGTACCATGTTTACGAATATATGGAAGAATATTACGGATATCAAACACATGTCCAAGACTATCTACCATACCTGCATCCTTTTGAATAGGTTGTTGACTTATACTACATGTCCAGAATGGTAATTTTCCAACATCCCGCGAGACTATTCCTTGGCCATTGGATTTTCCTGAACTTGCTGAAAGACCACCACTTGACCATTCGGAATGGGTGATATAAAGCTTATCTGTGTTTTTCCCCATAATTATCAGCTCTAAAAAGAAGGGAAGAAGAACGAGGGAAATGGAAATGGTTTAAAGAGAGAGAGAATACTCACGATCTAGAATGGCAGAGGCGTGCCAAATTTCTTGAATCACATGACAATGTTGATCACGTGACCGGTGAGATTTTGTTAACTTTGTTGCTACCAGGTTTTGTCACCCGGTAGTCATTTTGCTGAATATTTCATAATTCTTCTCGTGGTTTAAGTTATAGTTTAATAATTACATTCATGAATTTGACAGATTTCAAATCTATTTGTTTGGGGCTCAATGGACCTAAAAACAACCAGGAAAGACTCCGCGTGAATCTAGAACCACGAGTTAGCGGTTCTCTTGATCAAACATAAACGAGGTATTATCCTCATCAAAGTATCACGTAGATTTCAGATAAAATATCATTCTAAAAGATATAATACATCAATATAAGTACATAGTAAGAATGCTCCGTTGATGAGATAAGTGAGATCCACACTTGCACGAGTGAGCCGCACGGCTGCTTAGAAACAGACTAGAAATCATCCAATTAATCATTTCATAGGGCTTTGGCAACTACTAAAGCAGGAGAATAAAGCTTCAAAAGAAGTCTCAGACGTCTCGGACAGAGTGGAATAACCAGCCCTTCAAACCGTAGCTTTACGATCATACCAGAGACGGGATCAAGAAATATAAAGAGTCTAATAGAACTAACTAATGATTATTTGTAAAACATGCATTTTCCTTACGAACTGATAGGTGTACTTCCAGAGTCATTGGGCCGATTTTCGGGTAACGACTCGGCTTGGTCAGAATATAAACTTGAATCTTGCAACTCATTTACATCAACACTACCAGAAATGTCGCCTGTAAAAATAGGTGTTGATGTGCCTTTCGGACTACTGCTATCCCTGCTATCTGAATTATCCATATCTTTAGAAACTTCGGATTCATTAACTTGCACATCTGCCTCTTGACTAGAAATACTTGTAAAATGAGATGTCAACACAATATGATCACTTGAACTACTCCTAACTAATGGTTGTTCGTTTTCTTGATTCCCAATAATACTATTGATATTATTAGTAGCAGTAGCACTATCATCATCTCCATTTAGATCTAGACCATTCATATCTCGAACACAATCTTCAAGACGTTGCCAATTCTCTATCCTTAGTAGTTCTCTTTCTTCAGCAGATTCTTTAGATTGTCGATACATTATGGAACATTGATCATATAAAACAGGATTAGCTTCCATAAAAACTTTTGAAGCGTTGAAAACCATACCATGAATAGTTCGATTCCAATGACTTGAATTTTCATGTAGAGCAGAGAAAATAATAGGCAGGATTGTTTCTGAATATTCAGTAACCAAATTGCAGAAATACTCATGAGTCCAATAATATAAAGCCCTCTCAGCTACCTGGAAATGAGGACTGGAAATACATTTGGCCAGTTGGATAAAAAGTGGAACGTGAATTTTCTGGAATTGATGCGGTTCAATAACTTCAAATATATCCTCAATTTCAATAAGGAATAAAACTTCCTTCGGACTGTTAACTTTTGGCCAGTATCTTAAAAGCCCCATAATAACTTCTTCTGTCAAAGAATCATCCTTTTCAAGAAATTGAACCACACAATAAGCTAACTGTGAATGATAAAGACTTAAAGATCGAGCTTTATGTAATGGTAGAAGTACTCGATTTAAGAATATTTTATGCTCACCTTTTAACGGCAAAGCAAATCCATTAATAATACTACCAAGAATCTCCAATAATTCCGCGATACCATTAAACCGTTCTGTTTCATAGATAAATTGGAAGAACACATTATTCATAGACCGACGAATAAATGCTCTTAGAGTTAGAAATTTACCATATGTACGATGAAGAGTAGTCTTTAAACAATCCCGTTCCCTTGGATCCTCACTATCAAATAATTCTAATAAAGATTGTATGAATCGATGATCGATATATTGTTTAGCCATATTAACATTAAAAGCAGGGGATTCCATAAATCTCAGGAAAAAATCATACACTAGAGCCATGTGAGGCCAAGCAACCTCACTAACTGGTTCATCTTCATCAGGATCAAAAATATCCCCAACAGGATTAACAGGTGGAGGAATAGGACGAAATAAGTTCTTTGTAAACATTTCAATTACTGCAGCATGCATTTGGTCAGTTATAGTAATCGGAGCAGTCGAAACATATTCAATGAGTTCACATAGAGTGTTACGTTTCATTTCTTTACCTTGAATATCTGCCGAGGGATCATTAAAATCAAACATTACTTTGCATTGTTCAACTTTGCGAAGAAACAATTCAGTATGATCAGCTGGTGAAACTTCATTAAACCCTGGTAAATGTTCCAATTCTCTTTGAGCAGAGATTTCAAATCGGGAAGAATTATGACGCTTAGGAGGTCTAATACCATCGATTCCTGAAAATCTATCGATTGATAAACGACTTATTTGAGGACTAGCTCCACTACTGCTCCCAAGTCCCGGACTATTAGGTAACTCTAAATCATTGGGCATAGTTTCAGTTGATCCTGGAGCCGGTACATAGGGATATGAAGCCGGGCTCACCACTAAAGTAGGACGTGGCGGGGATGGATGATCACCACCACCATGGCTACCACCAATATTATTAAATTTTGCTGATGAAGAAGATGAAAGATTATTTTTAAGAGGTATATTAGAATTTTTAGGTGAATGGGGATTCACATTCAAGTTATTGAAGCTGGCCGAAGTTGTATTTATGCTTGTACTATTATTATTGTTTGAACTGGATTTCGGACTAGTTTTTGGTGAATTATTTTTAAATGATGATGTATCCGATGGTCCTGCCGCAGATGATAATGACAAAGATGATGAAGATGATGATGTCGATCCATCTTGTCCTCCCATAATGACCCCTCCTCCTGCTACTCCGAGTCCAACTCCAGTACCAGAACTACCAGTAACGCCAGAACTAGTTTGAGTCGATTCTTGACGTAATTGTTCATGAGAATGAGATTTTGTTATTTTATCATCACGTTTTCGACCTTTTGAATCCTGGCTTTTCGACCTGCTTAGCTATTATAACGTTAGTAAATCAATCTCCCCTTTTGTCTGCCTCCGGCGGCTGGGGCGTAGCCCCAGACCCCATAGCTCTCGCTTCGCTCGAGAGGTTAAGTGCCCTATACATACTCGCTTTGTCCAGCCTTTCATCATCTTCTTAGTAGAATTTTTATATTGAATTCAACAAAACAAATCGTCGCCGTTAACCTGTTTGAATTATTTGATAACAAAATACAAGGAACAGACAGAGCAGTTCGAGCAAGTACACTCGCTTTCTCGCCTTCTTTTTATAATATGTGAAGGTATCTGGTAAGTCGGTGAATTGGTTGCTGAATTTCCTGAATTATAAAGTCTTAGCAATTGAACCAAACATAAAATAATAATAATACCAACAACACAACAATCTCAAATCAAAGACGATAATAATGATGATCTCAAACAGACTTGTTTGTTGACTTATTGTTCAACCTGTGAATAATACTAGTCGTCTGAGTCGTCGGAGTCGTCTGAGTAGTCTGTTTGTTGTGTATTGTAAACTTGCTATTATCTGTTTCAACAAATCACTTCTCCTTCACCTTTGTTTATCAACTATAAGCAACTTTTATTTCCTGTAATTTAATTGATCTTAATTTTGTTTGTCGCCCTAATCGTTGTCGCTGTCGTTGTCGTAGTCGTCGTCGCTGTCGTTCTCGTAGTCGTAGTCGTAGTGTTTTATGTTTCGTATGTCGTGTATCAACGTCGTGTGTGTTAAGTATGTACGTACCAAATCTATTTATTTGGGTACACAAGAGAGGAAGAGGGTGAGTGAGGAGTGAGCTCTAGAGAGAGGGCGAGTGAGAGGGTGGGAGGGAGGAGGGGAGGGAGG